>PVLA01002038.1:0-231825 GCA_004027455.1 Hydrochoerus hydrochaeris
TCTCTTTGAATCTGCTTCATGTATTCTATATTTTGTTTATATTCTTTATCGAATGTTTCTCTCCTTTTTTTGTGTTCCTCCCTTCTCCCATCTGTATCATCCTGAGAGATGCTTCCTGAGAGCATTTCTTTTATTACTTTACTCATATCCTGCTTTACCTGATTTAATATTTCAGTTTTGAGCTCGTCTACAAGGTCCCGAAGATATCTCTTAATGTCCATTGAAGCCATGTCTGATGTTGTGTGTTTGCCGCCCTCAGTCTCCCTTGTTTTCCTGGATCAGGGCTCTCAGGGTTCTGGGCTGGGGTCCTCCTCCTGCCTCTCTGTCCTGTCATGGCCCTGGCTGTCTCCATGCAGGTTACAGTGTAGGTCCCAGCCCCTTCCCTGTTGGCCACATTTCCTCCAAAGCACGCTGGCGAGGGACCTCTGCCCTCTCCTGGCTGCTCTTGTCAGTGAAGTGTAAGCAGTGGCTGCATATGCCTGCTCCTCCCCACCAGGCAGCCAAACTTCAGGGGGTGATCACCTGGTCAGTGCGTGCTAGGGGCAGGGACTCGATTTGTGATGGCTCATTGGGTCCCGGCCAGGGGTGCGGCCCAGTCCAAGCAAACCCCACAAATCTGCTCTGGGGAGGGAGCAAGCAACCAAAGTCACTGTCAGGCTCCTCCTGCCCGATTCCAAAATGTCGCCCATTGGTTGCACCCTTCCCATGACGAGGGGTGTCTCATTCCCAGCACTGACTGTGGATTAATGAAAGTCCCTTCACCAGCTCTGCTCTCCATTGGACTCACAAACCCCAGACTTCAGCGCTGCTGTGCTTCCCATGAGTGGCAGCAGGAACAAGTTTGGGCGTCTCTGCCTGCCGTGCGGATTCAAGCTGGTGCAAACTTGGCGGGTCACAGTGAAAATGCTGTGTCCCTTAATTTTTAGCTGTTTTGGTTGTAGTCCCGAAATATTTGACCAGCTTTTTTACGTTTTAATTTCTTCCTGTGTCAAGAGGATCCGTCTCCCTCTGTCTGGGTCTCTCCAGCGTGTTTTATTCTGGCGTATCAGCTGTTTCTCCAGGGAGGCTCTGTATTTTGTTGCTCACTGATCATCTTGTCTTCTCCTCTGGATTATTTTTTGTTGTTGTTGATTTTCCCCCTGTGGTTTACTCATCTACGTGTGGAAGTGGGGTATTGAGGTTCGCTGTTATGACCGTCTGTGTGCTTATCTGTCCTTTTATGTCCAGTAGTTTTTGTTTTATGAAATTTTATTTAAATGGGTGTGCAAAAGTTTGGCCCATACATATTTAAAATTGAGATCTCTTCATGGTAAATTCACCACTCTATAATTGTGGTGAGTCAATTTTTTTATACCAATGGTCTCTGACTGTACTCCTTCCTCAAAACCTGTGATACTTAAGTTTGTTGTTTTATAGTCCTCCAGAAGCTCTTGGTCTTTTTTTTTTCTTTTTCTCTTGTTTTTTCAGTATAACTGAGTAAATATTCCACTTTGTTAACTTTGTCTCCAGATCCTGACATTCCATCTTCTGACTGACCTAGCCTATTGCCAAAATTTTCAACTTGATTTTTTCATTTCCATAATTTCTGATTGATTCCTTTCCATCACCTCTATGTCTGCACTCAAATGGTCTTTCGCATCTTGCATTGTCTTTGTTAACCCATTCACCTGATTATTTATATATTAAGTTCATTGGTCACCTTAGCAATTAATTCATTCAACTGCTTATTTCTGTCTTCTATGATCTCTTGGAAATTTTTCACTATTGGGTGAATTTTTTTTCTGAAAATTGTAACAGAAAGCTCTTCCGCTACATTAGAGGTGTCTTTAGTAAGTAGATTTTTCCTTGTGATCTGCTCAGGGCTTGGAGTGATTCTGTCTCTGTCAACATCTCTTCAATCTATTCAGAATATTAAGCTCTTTCCCTCTCACTCCCTGGTGAGGAGAGGACAGTGCTCTTCTGTCTCACCATCCAAAGCTATAACCATTCTATCCAACTTGTTCAGATAGTCGCCAACCCTTTCAACAGTCCAGGAATTTGAGGGGCTAGAAATGCTAAGTAGTCAGCATAGAACAACAAAAAAAAAAACAGGTTTTGATTTTTTTCCCCAGAAAAGGAGAGGGGAGAATTTTTACAGATGATGCATGGGGGTGGCAAGGTGAGGAAAAGAGAAGGAAGTGTAAGCCCAGAAGTTAACTGTGTGTTATCAGTTGGTTGAGGCATTGTTCAGAAAGAGCTCTGCTATTTCTCTGCTGCTTCAGGGAGAAGAATGCTAAAGTAGCCTTGAGCAGATTCACCATGTCGCGGTGAATCACAGTGGTGTACATGGAGAAGGCGGAAAGATACAAAAAGCAAAAAAGAAGAAAGGGCAGAGAAAGAAAGAAACTTAGGAAAGAAGAGGAGAGCAGAGAGACAGAAGAAGACTGTGAGGGGTGTAGAGATGGCCAGAGAAGGAAGGCGCCATCGCCAGGGAGCTGGACAAGGTTTGCATCCAGAAAGTTTAATCCACTTATGAAGCGAGGGTGTGATGTCACTAAAGCAGACAACTAATCCTAAGGGCTGTGTACGGGATGTAGCACACATCCTGTGATTAGAGTCAGAAAATATCAGTAGACACACACAGACAAAGGGAGATGGGGGTGCTTCTATATGAAAGAAAAAAGGGAAAGCAACCGACACACGAGAAGAAAGAAAGAGAAAGAAAGAAGAAAGAAAGAAAGAAAGAAAGAAAGAAAGAAAGAAAGAAAGAAAGAAAGAAAAAAGAGGAAGACTGTCCAGCTCGGTTGGACAGAATAACTTGTCCTGAAGCCTGTGTCCACGCAGCTGACTCCAGACCGTAGGGCTGGGCCTGTCCTCCCCTCCCCTCTCTTCCTTCTTCCTCTCCTCCCTCCTCCTTCTTTTTCTTCTTCCTCTTCCTGTTCCTCCTGCTCTTCCTCCTCCTCCTCTTCCCTCTCCTCCTCCCCTTCTCCCCACAACCACTGCCCAGGCCTCACTGGGGACCCGGACCTCACTGGGGATCTTCCACTTGCCCCAACCTCTGTGCAAAGCTATCTCCCTGCCTGCACTCAGTAGCCAGGCCTCTGGTCCTGTGGATCAGAGCGGTGCCCCCGTCTGTCTGCCTCTGACCTGCTCTCTCAGCACCATCCTGGTTCCTGCCGGCCACAGCCCTGGGCCAGTCCTAGCACTGCCTCGCTGCTCCGGGCTTCTCAGAGTCAAAGCTCCTGCTCTGCCTGCTTCTGAGACAGGGCTGCGAGGGCCAGAGAAACACCTGAGCAGGGCCTTGCGGACCTTTGCCACCTAGGACTTTGTCTCTGTTGCCCTGGTCCCTGTCTGGGTCACAGTCACTTCAGTCAGAGACCTGGTTAAACAAGGTCTCAGCTGCATGGTAATGCATGACTAGTTCTCTGGTCCCATGCATGGCCCCTCAGCTCTTCCCACCACTGCCACCACCACTGCCACCGCCACCCCACTCCTGGGCAGAAAGATACCATCAAAAGCGACTTTCTCTTTATGCTTTCATTTTTGTATATATATGTCTTCTTTCTTTTCTCTTTCTTTTCTTCTTTTCTTTTAGAACTCTCAGCTTATTCCTTGTTACTATCCTTCTCTCGTCTTCCTGGATTATTAAAATAGTTGGAAACTTTTTAAACAAGTTTGATATTGCGTGATCCTAGGTGACTATCTCTTTGGCTGTTGACATTATTGGTAGTTGGTTTTCATCTCAGAGACAGTCCTGGAGTTCTATATAGGTTGAGTGATAGGTTCAGTGTGATTCTGCACATGGAATCATTCCAAAAGAAGTGGCACATCCACTGAGTAAAGACATCTCTATGAAGACAAATATGGCAGCACACACCTGTAATCCCAGCACTGGAGAGGCTGAGGCAGGAGGATCGCTATGATTTCAAGGCCAGCCCGGGCTCCTTAGTGGCTTATAGGCCAGCCTGGAGTACATAACAAGACTCTGTCTCAAAAAAAACCAAAACAAATAAATAAATAAATAAATAAATAATAACATCTCTACCATAGCAGCAGAACTTTCTACCTCAACAGATTCACAGCCATTAAAACAAGACTATAATAATAACCCAGAAAAATGTGAAGTTAATAAAAATTTAGGACTTTCCAAAAGCTGACCTCACAGATAGGGAAGTGGATGAATTTCCAAAGAATTCAAAAAGTAACCATTAAGATAATGGAAGTGATCAAAGAAACAACAAACAAACTGAATGAATCAGCTGCTAAGATACTCTCTTTGAGCAATAAGTTAAGGATGTGAAATACTCCTTCATGAATTCTATGAAGTGAAAAAGAATCATGCAAAAGCCATGGAAACAAAAAATTCGGTTGAAAGTTTTGGCAGAAGGCAGAATCAATCAGAAGTTATAAAATCAAGACCTGAAAACAAGATGGATGTAACATAACACAGATTCACTAATAATGGGGGGCGACAGGAGAACATCCAGAGAATATCCAAGAGCTCCTAGGTGAATCTAGAAGAACAGATGTAAGTATTACTAGGCTTCAAGGAGGGATAGGGACTAGTGACATAAGAAAGTTTTTCTCTAAAATTATTGGAGAAAGGTCCCCCAAATCTAGGGAATTAGGTTCATAACTTCATCAAGTGTCCATATAGAATCCAAAACAGACAAGATCATGAAAGATCCTTCCCATGACACGTCATAGTCAAAGCCCCAGAAACTTCAGAACAAAGACAAAATACGGAGCACTATTAGAAAAAAAAGTGCCAAATGACATATAAGAATAAATCTGCTTAATGTACCCAATACAGACAACTGTCTTACTGTTTCAATGTACATTTCTCCTGGGTGACCTCATAAGAAATCAGTAGGGAGATTCCTCAAAAACACAAAACCAGAAATTCCATTCAACCAAGCTGTCCTCCTCTATGGATCTTTAAACCAAAGAGTTAAAGACATCGTATTACAGTAACACACGCATGTCTGTTTGTAGCACACGATTCATAATAGCTAAGTCTTGAGAGCTATACATCCATCAACAGGGGAAAGGGTATAAAAGATGGGATATTTATACACAGTGGAACACTACTCTGCCAGAAAGAAGGATAAACTTGAGTCATTTGCAGGAAGATGGATGCCCTTTGGGACCATAAACATTTTATCATATTTTATTGATACAATTTAGATATACATAATGATCACATTCATCATAGAGAATCTGAACGGGCACCTTACTTGGTATATTTCTGCCCATTCCCCTACCAACCTCAACTCCCCCCCATTTACAAAAGCTTTGTTTCCAATTTTTCCCCTTCTTTTCTTTTCTTTCTTTTTTACTTTTCCCTTCTTTCTTTTCCCCCAACCCCTCCCTTGTTCCCCATCTCCTTTGAACTTTTTCTTCCTGTTTCACCATTGGGACCATAGTGGGGCCATAATGTTAACATGAAGAGAATCAAATACACAAGTGTAAATGTCACACTGAAGCAGAACTTGGAGGGAGAGTCAGTTCTCTTTTTTATTTTTTTTAAAGAAAGAAAGAAAAGGAAAAAAAAGTTTTTTGTACTGGGGATCGAACTCACAACTGCACACTTGCAAAGCAGGCACTTATGCCACTGAGCTAAATCCCCAGCCCCAAGAAAATTTTTAAAAATTGAAAAAAAAAAAGAAAAAGAAGGTAGAATAATACATAGCTCAAGAAAAAATTAACATCATAAAATAGTTAGTTGATACATTGCATATTGTCATTTAAAAATAGTTGTTAATGTTACAAAATCAAAGCATAAGAGCAATTCCTCCCATTTCCACACAGTTGCCAGCCCAGATTCCTCCTCCCTGCAACTGATGACCCCTGTTACCAATCAGATGAACAACAAAAATTCTTAGAGTCCTGTGGTGTCCAGGTTTCTCAGGAATCTGAGAATTCTGTCAAGGTTGACCTCTGCTCTGGGACTGATAAAGTAGTCAGTTATGTTCCTGAAGATGGAGCCTTTTGATATTTATTTTCTCTCAGGAAATGCAGATAAGATTAACAACTGTGTTTCCGTGAACGGGTCATAAGACCCAAAGAAGGGGTGATCCAGGGGAAATAAATGTAAATAAATGTCATGTAGGGGAAATAAGTGCTCAACATGCTAGAGTTCAGATACACCACATTTATGTTCCTCAAAACTGAAGAATAAATTCTAAGGAACAACCGAGGGGAAGAGTAGAAAAATTTTATTAAAAGAAATAGGTCTAGAGAGATAGGAGAGGACCCAAAAACCAGTTGCCAAAGGGCACAGCTCTCAAGGGAAGTTTTACAGAGCAAAATCACAAGGTGGGTACAGAATCACAGTGTGGGTCCACCGATAAGATCACAACTACGGTCACTCAGGTAATACTGATCCGATGGGGAAGCAGGACTGGTAGAAAGTGTAGATAGAAAAAAAACAAGGATCTTTTTAGGAAGAGATGGATCACAAGGCCCTGGTCACCCACTCAGGTGACCAATGTCTATCTAGAGTTTATTGGACCAGGTGAAACCAATCATACAGAATCTTCAATTTATTGCTTACCCCTTGGGGTGGCCTGCAGGCTTGCTCATTCTGTCTTTATCTTGAGGCCTGGGAGTCAACCTCCAGCCACAGTTGAAATATATTTTCATCTTCTGCCTAGACCTAACTGACTGCCTAGAGTATTGCTCCCTGACTCAGCTGCCTATACAATGGAGCTACTCCTCACTGCTGCGAGAGGGTAAGAGGCAGTGACCTTTGTGGCTAGCTGAAGGGGGTTGTAGGTGTAGCTGTGAAGGGGGTTGTAGGTGTAGCTGTGATCGGCAGTCAGAGATATGCTCTACAGGGTCTATCTAAAAGCCCTCAATAGATGCCAAGGGTTCTCGAACAGGTATTTTTTGGTTGTATTAGTGATTGCATTGTTCATCTTACCATTTGATCCATGCATATGTAACTTTCTTAGGTATCATCTCCTCTAGACTTAAAGCTATATGCCTACCCAACACAACAAAGCTTTTTGGGGGGAATAGCAGGGATTGAACTTATGACCTTGCACTTGCCAGGCAGGTGCTTGTGCCAAAAACCCCCAGCCAAGGACAAAGATTAAGTGTATTTGGGCGTGTACCCAAAGTGGTAAGTTGAGGAAGTCATAATAGGGAACTAGATAAAGCAAAGATATGCCAACTCTGACTTCTCTCACACAGTAAGAAGTATAATTTTTAATTAAAAATTTTTAAATTATGATTAACACATGAACACATGTGTGCACACATGAACAGGACTCACTGTGACATTTACACACCTGCATGTATGATGCATGGGTCATGTTCATGGCAAGAGTTCAAAGGCCTTTCTCCCAGTTGGATCCACTTCCTTGGAGGAGACTGGAGCTGATGCCACACTGTGGTCTGGTCCTCCCCGTGGAAGATCACCCCATTTTCTCATTCGTTTTCCTAAGCCCTTTAACACAACCTGCTCCAGCTAATGCACTATGTCAGTGACTCTCACGGAAAAGGATTCGTGGACTTCGCATTCTACAAACTCCCCCAGAACAAGCCAGCCTTCATGCCCAACCACAAGAGACTTTGTGAAACTGGAGTTCCAGATAAGTAACAAGAGACTTCCTCTTCTGTGAGTGCTGAGAAGGTGTCTGAAAGGGTGAGAAGCGAGGACTTTTCCTTGGAAGGTGAGTAGGTACCCAATGAGTGATTTTATATAGACAGTGTGTCGCCTGTCATCCGGGGTCTAGAAGACCATTCTGGCTCTGGTGACTTCCTACATATCTTGTTGCCTCCTCTCTTCAAGTCGCCATGTGGGCAAGTGTCACATTCATTTTCTGCTCTGTCTGGGTGTGTGTGCCATTAGGGACAGAGTGGCACTTATCAGGACATCTTGACACCTTGAAGCGATGGAAAAGAAAAGGTGAAGTGGCAGAAAACTGAGCATTAAAAGCGCGGAAGGGGGAGCTAAAATGACAAAGCTGCCAGAGGCAGCAGCTGAAGGGAATGTAGCATCGAACCGACTAGTTATTTAAAATGAGGGCAACACAGTCTCAAAAGAGAGGAGCTTTGTACGGAAGTCCTGTGATGCCTTAGAAGCTCTCATGTTTGTCCCACTCAGCCCAGCACCGACAAACCCGCACAATCCAGTGCTGGGTCCCAGTGGAAAGGTGGATGCTTTGTTCCTGGCCGAAGCAAAGTCATTTATGGGCTCACCTTGCTCAGCCAGCTGATTGCCACACGGTGATGGGGTGATTATGGGACTCAATTTAGCAGGTCACAGCCAGGATCACACCATTCAAAAATAAAAGGACTATAAAAATATTGGGTGTTTCATGTAGTGCATAACATTTAATGAAACTTGATCTCTGTCTCTGTCTGTCTGTCTCTCTGCCTCTCTGTCTCTCTCTCTCTGTCCCTGATAAAATGTTTCTTTTTACACTAGATCATGGACCCAAATCTCTACCATCCCTTGAAGACCCTTCAGCTGTTTTGATATAGATTATTGCCTCTTTTACACTAAACTGTTACTTTAGTGACCTTAACTGTCTCATCTGGGTGACGGTTCTTTACACTGAGTTTCCTCTGTACATTAAAAAAAAAAAATGGGCATGATGGTGCATATACCTGTACTGTAATCTAAGCACTCGGGAGGCTGAAGCAGGAAGATTACTGCAAGTTCAAGACCAGCCTAGGCTACCCAGGGAGTTCAAGGCTAGTCTGAATTACACAGCAAGGTCCTGACCCAAAAAACAAAAATAAGGAAAAAAAAGAGGCTCCTCCCACTGTCGCGCTATCTTTTGTGAGCATATCTTTGTAGCACATAGTGTCTGTATATTTCTTGCATAACATTGTACTTGTATGACACAGTTTTTCCATCCTCTTTTCCTCCCCTTCCTCCATCTCTTGATCCTCTTCCCCTTTAAGAAAAGACCCACCTCCCTCCCTCCTATTATCTGTCTTTGGTTTTGTTCCTTATTCATATTTTGTGTTTCTCCTAGAAGGGAGACCAGGCAATAATTACACTCGTGTGACTGATTCATGTCACTTAACAATACGGTCTCAAGGTGCATCCATTTTCCTACAGAGGACTTAAATTTGATCTTCTTATGGCAGAGTAGTACTCTGTGTGTGTAAATACCACATCTTCCTCATCCATGCATCTGTTCATGAGCAAACAGATGCTTCCAAAGAGAGCCTTTTTGCAGGAAAAAAAGAGAGAAACATAAACCCAAAAAAGGGGCAAGTGCTGGCAGAAGGGAGGCCTTGAGAATTACCAAGTATAATTCTTTTGATGAAACGTAGCAAACTGAATCTCGGTCAACTATCGTCTTGAGCAGGTTATAAGCCGGTGGCTCCTGGCTTTCTGTATTTAAGGGACAGTTGGACATGAGTCACCCTATAGAGAGAGGTCCCCAGTTTCCTCCAGGCCTTACTGCCTCCTGTTAATAGCCACAGTTATTCATGCTATCTGTCTCTTCCAAAGAGCCCTGGAGCACACGTTTTAAGACCAAAAACAGTGGTTCACAAGCTTTGGACTCCAGCAGAATTTGCCAACATTTAGCTTTGTATTTCCCAGCAGCATGAATCTTAAGCTAGTAACATGATCACTTTGAACCTTCATTTCTTCATATGATGATTATAATTATGCTTAAAGATCTGGATCATAAGGTGTCTGTGAGCTTTTCGTGACAGGAGATTGACAAAGCACTTAAGGTGAATCCGTTTACCTAGAAATGTCTCAAATTTACCCTTTTTTGGACTGAGTAGTACTCCACTGTATCAAAGAAACGTCTTACCCATTCCTCAGTTGATGGGCATTTGGGTTGTTTTCAAAATTTAGCTATTACACACTATACTGCTATAAGCATAGGTGTGCGTATATTGGGAATAGCTGAGTCAAATGGTACCTCTGATCCTAGTTCTTGAGGAATTTCCATAATGATTTCCACAGCGGTCACCAGTCTACCCTCCCACAAACAGTGGAGAAATGTTCCTTTTTCCATGCAGCCCCGCCAGAGTTTGTCATGGGTTAGTTTCTTGATAAATAGCCATTGTTTCTGCTATGAGTTGGAAGCTCAGGATTGTATTAATTTGCATTTCTTGAATGACCAGTGACATTGGACGTTTGTTTCATAGATCTATTTGCCACTCACATTTCTTCCTCTGAAGTGTTTCTTCATCTCAGATGCCCACTTTTAGAATGGGTCTTTAAATTGGGGGGGTCTGATTTTTTCAGTTCTTTATGTGTTCTAGCTATTGGTCCTTTGTCTAATGGACAGTTGACTAAAATGTTTTCCCACTCCGTGTGTTGTCTTTTAACTCCATTGGTGGTTTCTTTTGCTGTGAGAAAGATTTTTAATAGGATGGTGGATGGGGATATAGCTCAGCTGCACTTGCCTGGCAAACACAGGTCCTGAGTTTGATTTCCAGTACAAAAAAAGGGGATGAATCCCAGTTGGGTTTTTTAAAAATTTTATTTAAAAGACAGAAAACAATAAAAACAATGATACAAAATTTCAAAACAAGGTTATAGGAGAGTAACAATGGTATCTTCAAAGTAGTTGCTCATATTACAAGATCTAGGCATTCTGGTCAAACACGATAAGCACAAAACTTTCTTTTCAGTGAACTAATAGAAATTAGTAGTTTAACTATCCATATATATATATATATATATATATATATATATATATATATATTTATCACTATATATATATATAGTTTCTTTTTCCTTCTTTCTTTTCTCCTTTCCCCATCCCAGTTTCTCTATCCTTTTGAACAATTTCTTCCCATTTCATGATATCGATTGTACATTTTGGATCTTAATTATTCTTTCAGTTTTTTTACACTAGGAAAATAATATAATATTTACACATGTGAGTCTGATTTATTTCACTCATAAGTATAGTCTCAATTTGTATCCATTTACCTGTAAAAGTCTCAAGTTTTTCCTTCTTTATAGCTGTGTAGTACTCCATTTCATAATAATACCCTTTTGATTCATTCCTCAGTTGATAGGCATTTGAGTTGTTTTCAAGATTTATCTATTACAAATTATGCAGCTAGAAACATGGGTGAATGTATATCACTGTGGTATGGTGTTTTTAATTCTTCTTTGGAGATACCCATAAAGGGAATAGCTGGGTTGAATGGGAGCAGTAATCCCAGTATTTTTAGGAATCTCCACACTGATTTTTGCATTGGGTGTACCAGTCTACACTCCCACCAACAAAATAGAAGGGTTCCTTTTTATTCACAACCCCTCCAAGCATTTGTTGTTGGTTGATTTCTTCATGGTAACCATTTTTTCCAGGGTGAGATGGAATCTCAGTATTGTTTTAAGTTGTATTTCTCAAATGATGAATGATGCTGAATTTTTTAAAACATATTTATTTACCATCTGTATTCTTCATCTGAGAAAATATGTAGTTATCCCAGATAACTATTTTTGAATTGGGTCTTTCAATTTAAAGGGTCTGATATTTTTTCAACTCTTTATATGTTCTAGATAGGAGTTCTTTGTCTGAGGGACAGTTGGCTAAAACTTTTTCCCATGATGTAGGTTGTCTTTTCATTTTGTTGGTGATTTTTTTGGTTGTGTAAAAGCTTTTTAATACAATGAGATCTCATTTGCTGATTATTTGAAGCACTTCCCATGCAGGGAAGTGGATTTTGTTCCTGAAGCTTCTACCTACACCTATGCCTTCAACATTTCTTCCTACTTTCTCTTCCAATAGATTTAGTGTTTCTAGCTTCATATTTAGCTCTTTGATCCATTTTGCCTTTAGTTTAGTGCATGGTGATAGACATGGGTTTAGTTTTAGTCTTTAGCATGTGAGAATCCAATGTTTCCAGCACCATTAATTAATTATCTTTCTTCTAGTGAATGCGTTTGGCTACTTTGTAAAGATAAGGTGGCTGAGTGTGTCTGGAGTTGCGTCTGCATCTTCCATTCTGTTCCACTGATCCTCTGGTCTTTTTTATTTGCCAGTACCATGCTGATTTTATCACAGTAGCTTTGACACAGTATACTTTCAAGTCAGGGATGGTGATGGCCTCTGCCTTGCTTTTGTCACCATGAACTGTTTTTTGCTATTCTACATCTCTTCAGGTTCCAAATGAATTTTAGGAATGTTTTCTCTAGCTCTGTGAGGTATGCTCCTGGGATTTTAGCTCTGTGAGGTATGCTCCTGAGATTACATTAAATAAGTATAACAGTTTTTGCGAGTATTTTCACTATATTGGTTCTTCCTATCCAAGAACAAGACATATCTTTCCATTGTTTATATTCTCTTCAATCTCTTTTTGTATTATACTATAGATTTCAATGTATAGATCTTTTACTTCCTTTGTTATATTTATTCCTAAGTATTCCTTTTTTATTTTATTGAAAAATGTGTTGTCTCTCTAATTTCTCTCTCTGTGAGTTTGTTGTTTGCATACAGGAATGCTACTGGTTTTTCAGTGATGACTTTGTACCCAGATATGGTACTGAATTTGGTTATTAAATCTACAAGTTTTGGGGTTTTCTATGTAGAACATCACGTCATCTGCAAATAATGATAATTTAACTTCTTCCTTTCCTATCCTTATTTGTTTTATTTTTTTTCTCTTATCTAATTGCTCTGCTAATGTCTCCAGAACTATACTGAATAGGAGTGGTGACAGTGGACATGCTTGTCTTGTTCCTGATTTTAGAGTGAAAGCTTTTAGTCTCTGTGATCCTTTAGTACAATGTCGACTGTTAGCTTGACATAGATGACTTTTATCAAGTTGAGATAAAGACCATCCAGGTTTCTATAGGGTTTTTGTTATGAGTGGGAGTTGGACTTTGTCACATGCTTTTTCTGCATCTACTGAAATGGTCTTGTGATTTTCATCTGTAAGCTTTGTTAATATGCTGCACTGCATTTCTTGCTTTTTTATGTGGAATCATCCCTGCATCTCTGGGATGAATCCTACTTGGTCATAGGATATAATCTTCATAATTTGCTGCATTCCGTTAGCCAGTAAAACAACTGAGGATTTTTGCATCTATGTTTATTAGGGAGATTGGCCTATAGTACTCTTTTTTGGTTGTTTCCTTATCTGGTTTTGGTGTCAAGATAATGTTTGCTTCCAGGAATGAGTTTGTGAGTATTACTTCCTTTCAATTTCATCAAAGAGTTTCATCAGTACTGGCCTTAGATATTCCCTAGATACCTTGTAGAATTAAGCTATGAATCCATCAGCATCTGGGCTTCCTTTGTTGGTATGGTTTTAATTGCATTTTCCCTTTCATTGACTGACAGTGGTTTATTTAGAATTTTTATATCTTCTTAATTCGGTTTTTTAAATTTTTTTTTGTACTGTAGATTGAACTCAAAACCTCGTGCTTGCCAGGCAGGCACTTAAGCCACTGAGCTAAATCCCTAGCCCCAATTCACTGATTCTTGGTATCGTTTTCATAGTCTCAATTGCACTAGTTTCTGCTCTTATCTTTATAATTTCCTCCCTCGTATGAGTTTTGGGTTTCACTTGTTGTTCTTTTATAAAAATTGGAGTTTCAACATTAGGTTGTTTAATTGAGCTCATTCTGTTTTCCCGATGTGAGAATTCACCACTATAAATTTCCCTCTTGGGGATGCTTTCATTGTGTCCATAAATTCTGATATTTTGTATCAGTGTTATCATAATTACCTGTAGCTGATGTTTAATTTCTTCTGTAATTTCCTTTGTGAACCATTGGCTGTTCAAGAGGATGTTATTTAATTTCCAGGTGTTTATGGAGTTTTGCGATTTCTTTTCCACTGATTCCCATTTTTGTTGCATATGGTCAGATAGTATGCATGGGATAATTTTAATACCTTTGCATGTCCTATGGGCTAATATAAGGTCTATTTTGGAGAACATCCCATGTGCAGCTTAGAAAAATGTATATTCTGATGTTGTTGGGTGAAACACTCTGTGGATAGCTACTAAATCCATTTGTTCACAGAGTTTGTTCAGTTCTGATATTTCTTTGTTAATTTTTTTTTATCTAGTGGATCTGTCTATTTGTGACAGTGGGGTAGTAAGGTCCCTCATTCAATTGTATTAGTGTTTATTTGATTTTTCATGCCCATTAATATTTGTTTTATGGGGCCAGGGATATAGTTCAGTGGCACAAATGCCTGCCTGGCAAGCACAAGGTCATGAGTTTGATCCCTGGTACCAAGAAAACAAAAAATATTTGTTTTATGTATTTGGGTGCGCTGGTATTTGGTGCATATATATTTATGATTGTTATCTTTTCTTCTTAGAGTCTTTCCTTAGCAAGGATGTAGTGACCTTTTTATCTCTTTTGACCAGTGTTTGCTTGAAGTTCACATTGTCTGCAAGTAGAATAGCTACCCCTGCTTTATTCTGGATCTCTGTCCCATGAAATATTATTTTTCAGCCTTTGACTTTTAATTTATGAATTTCTTTTTGAGTTAAGTGTTTTTCTTGTATGCAGCATATTGTTGAACTTTGTCTCTTGATCCACTCTGCCAGTCTGTTTCTTTTGATTGGTGAGTTGAGAGCATTTACAATTATAATTATAATTGGTGAAGTTATAATTGGTATGGCTTGGCTTATCATTCTCTTATTATTTTCCTCTTGTTGATACCCTGTCTGTCTCCTCTGTTTAACTGCTTGCTTTGCCCAGTGGCTTCTTTTTATTGAAGTTATTGGAATTGTTTTTCACCTTATCACTTTATAAAAAAATCATTCAGAGCATTTTTGAGTGCTGATCTGGTGATAATGGATTTTTTCTGTTGTCATTTGTCATGCAAGTGTCTTATTTCTCCATTGATTTTGACAGATAGTTTTGCAGGGTACATCCATCTGGGTTGGAGGTTGTTTTCTTTTAGGGTTTGAAATATGTCACTCCAAGCTCTCCTTGACTTGAGGGTTTGTTTTGAAAAGTCTGTTGTAATTCTGATGGATTTTCCTTTATAGGTGATGTGTTTCTCTTCTTGAAATGCTTTTAATATTCTGTTCTTGTGCTGAATTTCTGGAATATTGATTATTATTTACCTTGGTATAGATTTATCTTGATCATTGTTCCTTGGAGCTCTATATGCCTCACTTATTTGTATGATAAATTCTTTATCCATGTTTAGGAAATTTCCTGCCTTTAGTCCTATGAAGAGGTATTTTATGGTGTTTGTGCTCTCTCTGGCTTCTCCTTGGCTGATCAGTCCTATGTTGCTCTTCTCTGCTTTGTCTTGCAGCTGTTGGATTGGTTTTTCATGATCCCTTGTTCTTTTAAGACATCTTTATTTTTTGTGATCACCAACTGCAATCCATCTAATATTGTATTCTCACCTTCATTCAATCGGTTGCATCTACTTTTGGTAGAATTTTCAATCCCCTGGATATCTTTTTGGATCTGTTTCATGGCTTCCATTTCTCCCCTATGTTTGACATTCATGGTTTCTATCATTTTCCTAAGCTCCTGGATTTTTTTAACTTACATTTATTCTAGATTTTTTTTAAATTTTTAAATTTACTTAAAGAGAAACAAAAGCATGTAAAGGGTAGAGGTTATACAGAATTCCAAAAAAAAAGATAAACAGTAAGAAATCACTAGTTAATAAATTACATATTATCCTCTTAGAAATAGTTGCTCAAGTTACAAAATTAAAGCACACAAAGTAGATAGTCAAACAGTGAGAGTGTAAATAGCTATGCATGCATGAATCTCTGCATGTATTTCTATACTTTCTGTATTAGAGGGAAAAACAAAACTTAGCAAGACAAAACAAAACAAATTCCTATAAAAACATGAAACCAAAAAGTCATTTAAAACCACAGTACAAGGTGATCTACAATGATTACTGTGTTGTTTATTATTATCTTCAATAGAATGTCTGTATCATCAGGCACAAGTGAATATAGCAGTATAATTGAGTGTAGCAGTAAATAATAATATTACTAAAAATAAAACATTGTAGACAGTATAAAACTTCAAAGGCAGGTAATAATCAAACCATAGTGGATATTCTAGTGAATCTTGTCATCTTAAGTGCAGTTGCCTATACTCTCAGACTTGATACTATCAATCACAACAGCTTTGAATAAAATCTACCAATACAAAACAGTGATCCAACAAACCAGATTCGATTACGATCAGTCATGGTAAAACAGTGTAGGTTTTGCAGAGCTTTAGATTAAGTTAATAGGAAATTAAGGATGATTACTGTACTATACCCTGTTATTTTTGGGATTACTGTCTGTGCCTTCAAATCTAGTACAGGTAGAATGACTGGAACAGAATATAATACATCTAAGCAGAGTAGTGTGAGGAATGTGGGTTTTAAATCCTGATGCACTATTAACAATATAGCATATCAAGGCCATCTATGTTAGAGATTCTAGTTATCCTTCACTGCCTCATTTATGCCATGCTATTTTTCTGCCTTTGTTTGTTTAGTTTTCTCCTTCATTCTACTGCCTGCCCCACTCATTGAGGCTTTTCTGCCACAGTTCCTAAAATCCTGGTATTTTTTTTCTTTCTCTCTAGAATATCCTTCAGTATTCTCTGTAGTATCGGATTGGTGGTCACAAACTCCCCCAGTTCCTCTTTGTCATGGAAGCATCTTGTTTCTCCATTAATTTCTAGTGAGAGTTTTGCAGAGGACATCAATCTTGGCTGGAGGTTATTTTCTTTCAGGGCTTGGAATACTTTGCTTCAAGCTCCTCTTGATCTGATGGTCTGTGTTGAAAAGTCAGCCGTGATTCTGATGGGCTTACCTTTATAGGTAATCTGTTTCTTTTCTCTGATGGCTTTTAATATTCTGTTTTTATATTGAATTTCTGGCATCTTGATTATTATATGTCTGAGTGTAGATCTGTTTTGGTTGTAGGTGGCTGGGGTTCTGTATGCCTCACACAACCAAATGTCATTTTCTTTTCCCATGCTTGGGAGGTTTTCCTTATTTCCATGAATAGCCTTTGTAATTCACCTGTGTATATTCCTGCTTCTTTGTTCACATTTCTTATTCTTAAACTGTAGATTCTCTTGTCATTTTCTAGCCTTTGTATTGTTACTGCCTGTTTCCTTGTTATTTTTAAGAGATCTTTCCTTCCATCATCACACACTGCAAACTTGTCTTCTAGTTTTGATAGTCTATCCTTAGTTTCTTTTAAGGAGTTTTTCCAGATTTCAATGGATTTTTTAATTTCCTGGTAATCTCTTTGAATCTGCTTCATGTATTCTATATTTTCTTTATATTCTTTATCGAATGTTTCTCTCCATTTTTTGTGTGTTTCTCCCTTCTTCCATCTGTATCATCCTGAGAGATGCTTCCTGAGAGCATTTCTTTGATTACTCTACTCATATCTTGCTTTACCTGATTTAACATTTCAGTTTTGAGCTTGTCTACAAGGTCCCAAAGATATCTCTTAATGTCCATTGAAGCCATGTCTGATGTTCTGTATTTGTGGCCCTCAGTCTCCATTGTTTTCCTTCTCCTGGATCAGGGCTCTCAGGGTTCTGGGCTGGGGTCCTCCTCCTGCCTCTCTCTCCTGTCATAGCCCTGGCTTCCTCCACACAGGTTACAGTGCAGGTCCCAGCCCGCTTCCCTGTGGGCCACGGTTCCTCCAAAGCACGCTGGCGAGGGACCTCTGCCCTCTCCTGCCTGCCCCTCCCCACCCTGCCAGCCAAACTTCAGGGGCAATCACCCAGTTAGTGCTTGCTAGGTGCAGGGAATCGATTTGGGGTGTCTCATTGGGTCCCGGCCAGGGGCGCGGTCCAGTCCAAGCAAATCCCACAAATCTGCTCTGGGGAGGGAGCAACCAACTGAAGTCACTGTCACTCCCAGTTCAGGCTCCTCCTGCCTGATTCCAACATCTCACCCATTTGGTCTTGCCCTTCCCGTGGTGGGGGGTCTCATTCCCAGCACTGACCATGGATCAATGAAGATCCCTTCACCTACTCTGCTCTCTGTTGGGCTCACCAACCCCTGACCTCAGCGCTGCTGTGCATCCTGTGAGTGGTGGTGGGAATGAATTTGGGTGGCTCTGCCGGCCGGCGCAGGTTCAAGCTGGCACACAATTGGTGGGTCTCTGCGAAAACACTGTGTCCTGTAATTTTTAGCTGTTTCAGTTGTAGTCCCAAAGTATTTGATGAGCTTTTTTACGTTTTAATTTCTTCCTGTGTCAAGAGGATCCATTGCCCTCTGTCTGGGTCTCTCCAGGGTGTTTTATTCTGGTGTATGAGCTGTTTCTCCCGGGAGGCTCTGTATTTTGTTGCTCACTGATTGGCCGTCTTGTCTTCTCTCAAGGCCGAGGGAGAGTGTTTTGAGGGGGACTAAATAGCAGTGTGGCTTTTTATGGTGATAAAACTGTTTTTAAAATTTAATATTTTCACTACATTATTTGATCATAACTCATAGTTAGTTTGTTTTTGTTTCCTTTAGATTTGAACCAATGATTTGGAGAATGATTTTATATATGTGAAAAAGATGCTGGAATTTGTCATCAATAGCAACTGCATTAAATCTGAATTATAAGAATTCTGAATCTGTTTCTTTTTTGATGGTGCTAGGGATCCAACCCAGCGCTAGGCCAGCACTTCACCACTGAGTTCCACCTTCAGCCCTCAATCATTCTTATTAATCATGTAATCTAATCATTCAAAGAATATAAACAAATCAAAGCTTTAAACACTGAATGAAGTAACAATTCAAGAGTATTGTATTAGTGCTATAAGTTTTTCCTTTTTTGCTCTTAACAGTTTTATGTTCATTAGGCTTAAAAAAAATCAAATGATTCTCAAATAAGTGTCATTTTTCTAAGAGATCAATTTAGTTATAATGAAAAGGAAATATTTAATGGAAGACACAAGGTGTCATCTTCCTTCTAGCAAGGAACAACAAGACAAGAGTGATAAAGGAAGCAGAAGAAATATATATGATGTAAATATTCATATATAACATTTGATGAAATGATTTAAGCACATTAAAGATGAACAAATTTACCTGTAAAAGTACATCGACTTGTTTACATATTTCCAGGAACTCTTGTAGTGCTCTTTATTCAGGCTCTTGCTCATACTTTTGTTCTACTTGGCTATGTTCTAATCCCCTTTTTTGGTGTGACTTTTGAGGTTTTGTCCTTCTTGTTCAAACTGTTTTTGATGCTACCCTAGAGTATCACATTTCTTTTCTATATTTTTCACAGATAATAATAACTGCTGAAGTAGGTGATTATCTTTATCTGGCTGTAGATATTTGGAAGATGCTTTGTGCAGTTTTGATACAAGATCATCAACCAGGTGCTGCAGTCCTCAGCATGCACCACTCCTTTATACTGGTGCATTTCTCCTCGGCTGCCTCCAGCTGTCACTGTGCATCTGCAGGTTCAAACTGCGTCTCCCGTGATGTGAGTCAGGACTAAGGGAGAAAGAGCTGCTTGAGGTCTCTTTTCGCTCTCTCACTTCAAGTCTCACTCCAAATCCTTGCTGGGTGGCAGGGACCACCTTGTTTCTCTTCCTCATGGAGCTACAGTCCAGTACCTGGACACCAAATCTCAAATCAGCCATTTCTCTGGTGTTCACCATCCTGTCATCTTGACCTTCTCTGAGTTCTCTAGTTATGCTACTTTCAGACGCTTGTCACATCTGAAGCCAGCAGCAGCACCGCGGTGGAGGGGGAGGAGAGCGGCCCCTTCACATGCCATAGGCCTGGCACTGGAGGTGGCCATCAGGGTTGCAGTGGCTCAAGTCGCCTGGGTGTCTATTCTAGATTTTTTGAGCATGTTTTTCCTTTCAACTATTTTTTTTTACCTGAGAGATTATTTTTTCTATAACCACCTCCACTTTTTTTTTTAACTTAAGCTACTATCATTTCAGAAAGTTCCAGCATGTGATTTCTGATTTGTTCTATCTCATTGTGCTCTGGAGTTTTCCAGGGTGGGCTGGAGTTCTGGGGTTGCATTTTGCTTCTCCATCTTGTGATCTTCTATTTTGTATTTTATTTTGTGTTGGTGCTTGTAGATTCCTTATGACTGACAGCTTTATCACTAACATTGCTATTCTTCAGACATGTCTTCTAGATTAAGTGGTTCTTGGTCTTTGCATCTCTCCCAAGAATCTTTCCTCCCACTGTACTAAGGATGAAAGTTGTTATTAGGTTCAGTATCCCATCCTTTGGTACTGGACTATGGTGATGGCTATGACCCCAGAAAACCACAGTGTTGTCATATGTGGGAGAGAAACTCATCACAACAGACATGGCACCCTGGCTAAAGGAGCACAATTAGCAATAATAATAGCATCAAGCACAGCCTAGCAGCTTACAAACTGCCATAGCTATCAGTTTGTTACCTTAAGCCATAGAAGCAATCTCTGCAGTTATATAACAAAATTCAACATATATCAGGAACTTCTATACAAGTTTACCCTTTGGTAGATTAAATTTATCCTGCTTGCAAGATATTTAAGAGAGATAAGGAACAAAACAGAGAGATGAATGAAGAGAAAATAGGAGAAAGGTCATAAAGCAAAGGATGATCACCCAGGTTTTAGGAAACTGCGGAAGAGCACAAGAAAGAAGGAAAGAAAAAGCAAAAGAGTTTTGAAGCAAACCAGAAAGAGAAGAGATTATGTTCATGCATGTGAAAGTATTATAAAATCATGAAAGAGAGTTGAGGGAAGAGAGAAAAAGACAAATAGAACAGAAGACAAATCAAGGTAAGAAACCTAAATAGACAAAAAAAAATCTGAAAAAAAACAACAAAAAATTCCAACCAGACTAAAAAAAAAAAATGAAAATTCCTCAAACAAACAGAAAAAGAAAAACAGTAAAATCCCTCTGGTGTTCACAGTTCTGTGGCAGTGTCCAAGTCAGATCCCAAAAATGTGTTGTGTAACCCTGCCAAGTTTACAGTGGGGTTTATGCTGGGTATAGGGCTGATCTTGGCCTCTGGATGTGGGGCTGGGGCTGCTTTTCTGCTGACAGTGTCTCAGATGTCCATTTCTCCTTACCACGTTTGTCTCTGCACTGCTCTCCCAGTTGCTGTGGTATCATCCTCTTCTAGCGGGAGCCCAGAGCTGCTCCCAGACCCACATACACTGGGCTCCTTCCAGACCTTGCACAACTTTCTGGGTTTCACACCCATAGCTCCTTTTTCCCACAGGCATATGGCAAGGGGTGCCCTTGTCCCACCCATAGGCCAAGGCTGCTTGCCTGCTTGCACTGCTGGACCCAGTCAGTCACTAGAGCAGAGCCTGTGTGATCCCAGCTCCTACCTTTCCACAGAATTCCCTCTGGTCTGCTTCCCAGCTGCTGGCAGTCCACTCTGACTGGACGGCTCTTCCCTGCTCCACTCCAGGACTGTGGCAGGGAAGTGACCCGGCACTGTTCTGCCGCTGGGGTTTGCCTTGAGCCCTCCGAAGTGAGATGGATACCCTGCCCACCTGCTTCCATTCCAAGTGTCTGTGAATCAAAACACACCACCAGTTCACCTCACCCAGCCACTGGTGCTTCTGCAAGGTCCCTCAGGAAACTGCCCCACTGTACTGGGTCTGCTTCAGGGAGGTCTGGGTCCACTCTGACAGGACATTCTCTTTGTTTGTTTGTTTGTTTTATGTACCAGGAATTATTGGGGGTCCATGAATTCACAATGGCTAATTTTGCATACTTCCTTAAGGGCTAAATGGGGGTTTAAGAGCATTGTATCACCCTTTTGAGACACCCCATTAACTGTTGGATTGGGCCATTCTCTCCACCCACTAAGGCTAAACTAAGACTACTAAAATAGAAAAGAACACTCCTTAGTAAGATCCTCCTTAACATAAGATCATCTACACCCTCTTGGGCCCACCTAAAATTATTCATTGCCTGTAGTGTCATTGACCTCTGAATCTTCTGCCAACCTGGAATCTTCCACTAGCCCCTCCTATCACTGAATACACCTATCGCATTGTACATAACCAATAAACAGTGGCTGGTTTGGACATCTGGGTCTTTGCCCATCCTGAGGCACTGACCTTCCAGCCCCTTCCTGCATTACTAAATTTGTCTCTGTTTCTTATTTTATTCTTTGCCATATCCCTCATACAGGCAGTTGGGGATGATGGCCAGATCCCCAATAGAGAATCAAACTCAGGACCTCACACTTGCCAGGCAGGCACCGTGCTGCTGAGCTATATCCCTGGCCCTTGGTTGTTTTTTTTTTTGTTGTTTTTGTTTTTGATTTTGAGACAGACTTTTGCTATGTAGTTTCAGGCTGGCCTTGAACTCACTGTGTAGCCCAAACTGACCTCAAACACATGACAACCCTTCTGCCTCAGGCTCCCAGCGCTGGGATTACAGGCAAGCATGACCGTGCCTGGATTATTCTACAAATTATTTTAAGAAGTGGTTAAGGAATGAATCACAGAATTATCCGTGGCAAACTTTGATTCAGCAAGATTCTAACACATAATATGCAGCTAGGTTATTGAAAGCCACAAAACAAGGAATTCTATGGGTAGACTTTCTCAGACTGCGAGTTCATTCTTGCAAAGACATCACAGGACTTTTGCTAATTCTCATTACAAGTGAGTAAGGGATCAGTCCTTAACAAAAAAGTCTTTGTTACAACTGGAATCAAAAAGGGGGTGTGAGAACCCTACTGGTCATTATCATCACCATAATCACCCCCATATTATTCTCATATTCATCATCACTGTTGCTACCACCACTATCATCACCATAACATTATCACATCCACTGTCACTGCTGTCCCCACCACGACCTCCTCTCCTCTTTTCTCATCAACATCATCTCCTTCACCACCATCATGGCCACCATCATGGCCATAACCACTGTCATACCTATGGAATTCCTTATCAGCACAACCCTCACCATCATCATCACCATTACCATCTGGTTACCTCCTGCACCTTCTCCACAAACCATCACTGCCATCACTGTCTCCACCATTGCTAGTATGTCCAGCATGATCACCATCTCTACTACCACCCTCTGCCCTCTGCATAGTGAACTTTATCACTTATTGTCATCTCCTGTCACTCGTTTTCATCTTGGAATTTTTCAAACATGTACAACTGTAGTAACGATAGCATAATGTACTCCCAACACTGATCCACCTGGCAGCTTTGATAGGACTCCTGGATGATCCTGTTTTCTTTAATCCTGTTTGCTCCCTGAAACACTTCCCACGTGCTATGGAAGCTCACTTTACTGACTCACAACCATGATATGAAGTAGGTGCTTTACTCAGATCCATGTCTGCAAATTAGAAAACAAAGACTAGGAGACAAAAGCATAACCTCAGAGCCACTCAACTTGCAGCTGAATATCTGGCATTTCAACTGAGGTTTGCCTGTACATTAACCTATGATGCCTGTTAATTGCCAAGAGCATTGACAGAGAACTGCTTCATAACCACAGAGGCAGATAAGGGACTGATAGAAGGAAACAGGAAACCGGATCTTTTGCAAATGGAAAAGAGTCCCAGAGACTCAGAAGGAAGGGTGGGAGAGAGGGGAAGATGTAAGGAGATTTAAGATGTGTCAGGTACATGTGCCAAATACCCACATTGATGCATTGAACTACACCCCACATTTATGTCACAAACACAAACTAAAAACAATAATAACAGCAATAATAATGAAAATGGGGAAAGGGGATCTAGAGACAGGGAAGGAGGTAGATGGGGAGGGAAAAGAGATAAAGAATCAAGATGTGTTACACCCATGTACCTACTCCCTAAGATGACAGTAAACTTCATGCACTGCAAACATGACTAAGAAAATAAAACTTTAAGAAGCCAACTATCCAGTACAAACAAAAGAGGCAAGCCCTAATAGATTCCAAGCCCAGCAGTGAAAGCAGAATGCGTGTATTAGAACAAAAAATGATTTGCATTGCAGCTTCATTTCTTAAATTGTTTTGTTTCTTTCTATTAAAACACTTTGTGGTTACTATTATTTTAATATTGTTAAATCTATGTACAAAATTATAATTACAATTAAATAAAAAGGAATTTAAAATAACCCTTAACATCATTCTCTCATTACCACCTGTCATTTCTTTAAATATAATCATCTACATTTTGTTCTCTGTTTCCTCTGCACCTTCATGCTACATCCTGAAAGCTATCTATTGCTATTTTAATAGGTTCCTAAACATGGTTTTATTGTGGATATCAAATTGTTTGCACTGTACATATTGAAGTGCTGTCCTTCCATTTACTCTCTATGAAACCATTTCCTTCAAATTATTCAAGTACTTCTCCATCTGGTGCCCATAGCTGGCATTGCCACGTAGGTGGTTTAACCCATTTGCAAAGCACATTCATCTTAGTAATGAACACTAGAAATTTTTTAAAATTTTATTTAAAGAGAAAAAAAGAAAAAAGGGAAGCAATAATGCAAAATTCAAAAAAAAATAAACACTAAGAAATCACTAGCTGACAAATTGCATACTGTCATCTTAGAAGCAGTTGTTCAATTTACAAAATTAAACCATACAAAGTGGACATTCAAACAATGAGACTGCTCAAAGATCCAACAAAAACTTAGTAATATGGTCATCAATCCTACACCCTTAAACATACATGCAGTTATATCCCTTAGAGCACTTTCTTTTCCTCTCCTTTTGACAATAGCAATTACACATTTTGGGTTTTATTACTCCTACAGGTCTTATTACTTTTTACACTAGAGACACAATGTGATATTTATAAATAGGATTCTTATTTATTTCACTTATGAGAATAGGCTCAATTTGCCTCCATTTCAATATCATCCTTTTTATAGCTGACTAATATTCTATTATATAAAAATACCATATCTTTTTAATCCACTCTGCAGTTGATGGGCATTTTGGTTGTTTCCAAGGCTTAGCTATTACAAATTGTGCTGCTATGAACATGGGTGCACATATATCACTGTGATATGACCCTTTCAGGTTTTCTGGGAAAATACCCAGGAGGGGAATAGCTGGGTTGAATGGATTTTCCAATTCTAGTCTTCTGGAAATTCTCCATACTGATTTCCATAATGGTTGCACCAGTCTACATTCCCACCAAAAGTGGAGTAGTTTTCCTTTTTCCCCTCAGCCTTGCCAATATTTGTTATCAGTTGATTTCTTGATGGTGGATATTCTTTCCAGAGAGAGGTGAAATCTCAATGCTGTTTTAATTTGCATTTCTCGAATGACCAGTGGTGGTGAACATTTCTTCATGTATTTATTTGCCTTTTGTATATCTTCCTCTAAGAACTGTGTGTTCTTCTCAGATGCCCATTTTTGGAGAGGGTCTTTGAATTTGGGGAGCTTGATGTTTTTCAGTTCTTTATATGTTCTGGATATAAGTCCTTTGTCTGAGGGGTTGCTGGCTAAAATTCTTTCCCATTCTATGGGTTTTCTTTTCACTCTGTTGATGATTTCTTTTGAAATACAGAAACTTTTCAATAATATGAAATCCCAGTTATTGATTCTTTGACATATTTCCCATGCAGCTTGCATTTTGTTCAGGAAATCTCTGCCTACCCCTATGTCTCCAAGAGTTCTACCTATCTTGTCTTCCAGTAGATTTAGTGTTTCTGTTTTAATATTTAGGTCTTTGATCCATTTAGACTTCAGTTTTGTGCATGGTGATAGGCTTCGATCTAGTGTCAGTCTTCGGCATGTGGAGAGCCAATTTTTCCAACACCACTTATTAAAGAGGCTATCCTTCTTCCAGTGAACATATTTAGCCCCTTTGTCAAATATCAGGTGGCTGAATGTCTTTGTAGTTGTGCTTACATCTTCTAATCTGTTCCATTGATCCTCAGGTCTATTTCTTTGCCAGTACCATGCTGATTTTATCACTGTGGCTTTGTAGTATAGTTTCAGGTCAGGAATTGAGATGCCTCTTGCCTTGCTTTTGTTGCCCAGAACTGCCTTTGCTATTCTAGGTTTCTTCTGTTTCCAAATGAATTTTAGGAATGTTTTCTCTAGATCTGTGAGGTATGTCAATGGTATTTTGATTCGGGTTGCTTTGAATCTGTATAACAGTTTGGGGAGTATGGACATTTTCACAATGTTGGTTCTTCCTAGCAAGATCAAGGAATATCCTTCCATTTTCTAATATCCTCTTCAATCTCCTTTTTCAGCGTAGTATGATTTTCAGCATATAGGTCTTTTACATTCTTAGTTAGGTTGATTCCTAAGTATTTCATGTTTTAGATGCTATTGTGAAGGAAGATATTTCCATAATTTCTCTATTGGTGAGTTTTTGTGTACAGGAATGCTATTGATTTTTGAGCATTGACTTTGTATCCAGCTACACTGCTGAACTTGTTTATTACCTCTACTAGTCTTTTAATGGAGTTTTTGGGTCTTCTATATAGAGTATCATGTCATCTGCAAAAAGTGATAATTTAACTTCTTCCTTTCCTATCTTTATTCCTTTTATTTCTCTTTCTTGTCTGATTGCCCTGGATAGTGTTTCCAGAACTATATTGAAAAGGAGTGGTGATAGTGGACATCCTTGTCTTGTTCCTGATTTTAAAGTGAAAGCTTTCAGTTTTTGTCCATTTAGTATAATGTTGGCTGTTGGTTTGTCATAGATGGCCTTTATGAGATTGAGGTAGATGCCATGTATTGTAAGTTTCTAAAGGGTTTTTATCATGAACATGTGTTGGACTTGGTCGAAAGCTTTTTCTGTGTCTATTGAGATGACCATGTGGTTTTTGTTTTTGGCTCTGTTGATGTGGTGTATTACATTTATTGATTTGTATATGTTAAACCACCCCTGCATTCCTGGAATGAACCCCACTTGGTCATGATGTATAATCTTCTTGATGATTTGCTGCATTCTGTTTGCCAGTATTTAATTGAGAATCTTTGCATCAATGTTCATTAGTGAGATTGGCCTATAGTTCTCCTTTTTGGTTGAGTCTTTCTCTGGTTTTGGTATCAGAGTAATACTTACCTCCAGGAATGATTAAGGGAGGTTTTCTTTCTTCTCAATTTCATTGAAGAGTTTAAGGAGTATTGGCATCACATCTTCTCTAAATTTATTGTAGAATTCAGCCATAAATCCATCCAGACCTGGGCTTTTCTTTGTTAGTAAGTTTTTAATTACATTTTCAATTTCAATAGCTGATATTGGGGTACTCAAAATTTCTGTATCTTCTTGGTTGAGCTTTGGTGGTTCATTTATTTCTAGAAATCTGCCCATTTCCTCTGTGTTTTCCACTCTGTGTGAGTAGAGATTATCAAAGTAGGTATTCATGATCTTTTGAATTTCCATGGGATGTGTAGCAGTTTCCCCCTTTTCAGTCCTTATTGCATGAATTTGGGTTTTTTCTTTCTTTTTCTTTATGAGGTTAGCTAGAGGTTTGTCAATTTTGTTCTCAAAAAAACAGATTTTGATTCATTCTTTGTATTTTTTTTTAGTTCTAATTGCATTGATTTCTGCTCTAATCTTTATAATTTCCTCTCTTCTATGAGCTTTGGGTTTAGCTTGCTCTTCTTTTTCTAGAAGCTTGAGATGGAGCATTAGGTTGTTTATTTGTGCTCCTTCTTTTTTCTTGATATGACAATTTATTGCTATATATTTCCCTCTTAAGACTGCTTTCATTGCATCCCATAGATTACAGTATGTTGTTTCTGTGTTTTCACTGAATTGTAGGTATTGCTTTATTTCTTCTTTAATTTCATCTGTAGCCCACTGGTTGTTCAAAAGGTTGTTATTTAATTTCCATATATTTATTCAGGTTTTGCAATTTTTTGCCATTAATTTCCAATTTCAGTGTTCTATGTTCAGATAGTATGCATGGGATAATTTCAATATCTTTGCAGTTACTTAAGAAAACTTTATGGGATAACATATGGTCTATTTTGGAGAATGTCTCATGCACAGCTGAGAAGAATGTGTATTCTGATGTGGTTGGGTGGAACACTCTGTCAACACCTACTAGGTCCAATTGCTCACAGGTATGATTCAGTTCTGTTATTTATTTGCTGACTGTTTTTCTAGTTAATCTATCTCTATGTGACAGTGGGCTGTTAAGGTCCCATGTTATAATTGTGTTCTTATGTATTTGGTTTTTCATGTCCATTAGTACCTGTCTTATATAGTTGGGTGCTCCTGTATTTGGTGCATTTATATTTATAACTGTTAGTTCTTCCTCTTGAATTTTTCCTCTAATGAGTATGTAGTGACCTTCTTTATCTCTTTTAATCATTTTAGGTTTGAAGTTCACATTGTCTGTAAATAGAATAGTTATCCCTGTTTTTTTCTAGGTTCCTGTTGCATGGAATACTGTTTTCCATCCTTTGACTTTTAATCTATGAGTTTCCTTTTGGGTCAGATGTGTTTCTTGTATACAGTATATTGTGGGATCATGTTTCTTGATCCATTCTGTCAACCTATTTCTTTTGATAGGTGAATTGAGGCCATTTATATTTATGGATATAACTGATATGTACTGGCTCAACTTTGCCAATTATGTTCCAGTTGTTTGCTTTCTGCTTTTCCCTCTTGTTTAATTGCTCATCTTACCTGGTGGTTTCTTTCCGTTGTTGTTCTGGGGATTATTGTCATTTTTATCTCTATCTATTATGTCTTTCAATACTCTTTCTAGGGGTGGCTTGGTGGATGTGAATTTCTTCAGTTGTTCTTTGGCATGGAAGTATCTTATTTTTCCATTAAATTTGAATAGAAGTTTTGCTGGGTACATCAGTCTGGGTTGAAAGTTATTTTCTTTCAGGACTTAAACTACCTCACTCCAAGTTCATCTTGACTTGAGGGTTTGTGCTGAAAAGTCTGCTGTGATTCTAATGGGCTTTCCTTGACAGGTGAGTTGTGTTTTTTTCTGCAACAGCTTTTAGTATTCTGTTTTTATGCTGTATGTCTGAGATCTTAATCATTATGTGTCTGGGTATGGATTTATGTTGGTTGTGACTAATTGGCCTGCTATATGCCTCACTTATTTGCATATCAGCTTTTTCCCCATGTTTGGGAACTTTTTTCCTGTTACTTCTGTGAATATTTTGGTTACGTCATTTGCATTGGTTCTTTCCTCTTCACTGATGCCTATTAACCTTATATTTTTTCTCTTGGCATCATCTTGAAGCTGCTGAATCATCACTTCGTGCTGCTTTGTTATTTTTAAAAGTTCTATCCTTTCATTATCACTAATTGCGATTCTGTCCTCAAGGTCCAAAATCCTATCCTCTGCTTCATTTAAATGATTTTGCCAGTTTTCAATAGAATTTTTTGTTTCTTGGATGTCCCTTTGAGTTTGTTTCATGAATTCTGCATGTTTTCTATATTATTCATTCAAGGTTTCAATCAGTTTCCCATGCTCTTGTACTTTTTTCTCTATTTCTTCTTCAGCTGCACTCAGCAACTCCTTTACTAAAGTTGTTATTTCTGTCTTTACATGGGAGAGTCCTTCTAATTTGATTTCCTCTATAGCCTCATGGAGTTGTTTTTTTTTATTTCACTTGCTATCTTTTCGGAGATTTCCAGTGTGTTACTTTGGGGTCCTCTATTTCAATATCTCCTGCACTTGCTCCTTGTGGACTAGATGTTTGAGACTGCATTTTGCTTTTCTGTTTTGCCATTTTCCTCTTCTGAGTTGGTGTTTGGTCCTTTAGTCCTGCTAATGTCAACTGTTGGTAGTGTGCATCTTGGGGTTCTAATGTAAGGTTGATGTTTCCTAAATGCTGGGTCCCACAATGAAGAGGAGGGCCAGTCACCTGACTTCCCCCTGCAGGGCCTGTTGGGTTAGTACTATATTCTTCCTGGCTGACAAGCCTTGTAGTGTTGATGTAAGTCAACTCTTATTTCCCGCTGTTACTTTGTCTTCAGGTTATTCCAGGTCACCAAATCTCCCTGTCTACAGTATTTGTGTTGGCTGAGGCTCTGTCCCTATTCTGTGCCTGTGTGTCTCATAAGCCCTTTTGATTTTCTCCAAGTTGGGGGAGTCCTTGGCATCCTCGTCACCCTGCCTGATATTCTCTGTGTGCAGGAAAGAGTCACCCCCACTCTTGTCAGACTCACCAAGGTCTTACAGTTAGTTGGAGGGAGCTTTACTGCTGGCCCTATTTACACACTGTACCCCTCTATTTTAGGGGCATACTCCCCACACTGACTGGAGCCTGCTGAGATCTTCTGTTTTGCGTGAGGCAGTCACTGAATCTCCCCTCAAGCTAGCACAGTTAATCCACTATAGTCCAAGGTTCTGGGAGGAAGGGAGGGGGCTCAGGCTGGAGTTCCACCTCAGGTGCTGCGAGGTGGTCTCTGTGGAGAAGGCAGAAAACTAGAAATTTCATCTCAATTGCTCACTAACATTTTACCATAAGTGAAACAAGTCAAACAATGAAAGCTCCATGTCTTATGGTTTTCTTTCACGAGAAACCCCAAATATAAATTAATTAAAGAGTAAGAGAGGGGAATGCTTCTTAAGTTTTTTAAAGATATCCATAGGGAGAACACCTCATACCACATCTTCTAACGTCTCTGAAAGACTCATGGACAGCAATGTCAAGCACTTATGTAAAACTCAAAAACAAACAGTAGCTATGTGAAGCAAAAACAAAAACCAAGTGGTTTTTGCTATGCATTTTTCTTACAGTCTAAACTTTGGTAATTGCAGCAGAGCAGGATGTAAATTACAGCAGAATATTCCCTTGAGTGCAGGTGTGTGCTGCACCATTTTGGAGCAGTAAACTTGTTTCTTACACCCAACTCTGCTACCATAGCACTTGTAATATTTTTCCTGGAGATGGTATCCTAAAGGCAGAATTACTGGGTCAAGAGAAAAGAATAAATTAGAATCCTTTTTACATTGTTGACCACTTGGCTTCTAAACTTTCTGACCATCAGGAGTTTGTTTACATAGTGCTTTGTTCATTTCAGGAACACTTGTCAACAGAGATTCTGGGATTGTTCTTCCTGCTGTCTTAGCACTATGAGAATAAAATGTCTTTCGCTGCTGCTGGGTAAGTAAAACAAAAATGCTCTCTTTCCTCCATACCCTTCCTATCCTAGGTTTGTTTCCTACCCCCAAAATTTGTCTCTTCCCCCAGCATTAACTGCATGACTGGAAACTCTTATATTAAGTGTCTTAGAAATGAGTTCTCCAAGTGGAACTGAAAGGTAACACTATTAAAAAATGATACTGGAGCAATTGGAAATTCACGGTGACCAAAAACAAAACAAAATCTCATATTTTAAACAAAGACAAAACTGCCAAAATGAATTACTGGCTTACATGCAAAATATAAAACTTTAGAAAAAATAAGAAATAAATCTCAGGATCTAGATGTCTGTTTGCAATGTGAAACTAAAACATAATTTATAAATGGAAATTTGAAAATTAGATTTTAAAATGTAGATGAAAACTTTGTGACTACAAAAGACATAGTTAAGAGGGGAAAAGATAAGTTCCAGGCTGGAAGACATTTGCATACTAAGGATTAATGTCAGGAGTATATAAAGGCCTCCAGAATCTCAGTTAAAAACCAATTTGAAAATGGCAAAAAAAAATATGAAAAATAGTTCACAGAGAAATATATAGAGAAAGCATAAGAACACATGAGAAAGTGTTTGGTATCATAAGCCATTTGAAGAAAAGCAAATAAAAACCATAGTGAGAGAAAACTATACAACAACAATTGATAGAATAAAACATAATGGCAATGCTAGTGCTGTAGAAGATGCAAAGAAACTCCATTGCCCATGTAAGGTTACATGAAGATGTAACCTGACAGTTGCACATTGGGGAATTTAAGCCAGGGACACAAAATGTTACGATCACACAGCTGTGCATGCTTACAATAACTAGTAAGCACTCCAGATGTCCTTTCATTGTGGGAAAATTTCCAAGTCAAACCAAAAGGAAGCCTCTTTACACCAAGAATATAAGAAGTCAGCATTTAATCTCTGTGCCAGAGAACTGTTGCAGGATTGTTCCCAAAGGCAACAGGCACTGAGTTTACAAAGAGTTTAGTTTGTGTAGCCTTTAGAAGTGGGAAGCACAAAAGGTTACAAAATTGGTTACATGCATTGAGTCATATATGGACAGGCAGGCTAGTCTTGAACAGGATTTGTTGAAACTAAGAGATTATTTGTCATAATATAGAGATATTCCAGGAACAAGGGGAGGGGGCCCTTACAGGGTGAGCATAGTTAAAAGTATCTTTGACTAGCCTCGGGTGGTTTAAGGTATAGACGAATTACTTTGACTCAGTGCTTATGAGAGGCAATCTTGTCCTGGGCCATCACAGCATCCGGTGGGACCATTGAGGCCTCAACTGTGTCCCGAGGCATGTGGGATTATGTTTCAGCAAACCGCAGCCCCCATGGCAAGCCATGAGGCCTCCAACAAGCTCTAATCACAATTTAATTATGGAACGACTTTTTCCCGAAAAATTATATAGAATGGTGCTCGACATTATATAAAAATTATATAGAATGCTGTAAATACAAGTATAACTGTGGGTATCCTAAACTTCTGAAGCTCAACAGGTGAATCCTGTTTACATTATATAAAAATTATATAGAATGGTGCTCAGGGTTGAAATGCTGTGACTCAGTGATCATATCCATCATGCAGGATATTTACACGTACATAACACACCTTAATTCCTTTTTTGACCCCTTCCTCTCTGCTGGACCCAACTCTTCTCACCATTTGCAAAAGCTCTATTTCCATTTTTCTTCAATTTCTATTGTTTTCTTTAAATCTCTTCTCCATTCTTTTCTCCCTCCTCCCCATCTCATGTTTCCTTTCCCATTTGAACAAATGATTCCTACTTCCTAATCTCCACCCTCCATTTTGCTCCTTATTTATACTTTGGGTTTCCCAGACAAGACGGATGGTGCAACATTTAAACGTGTGCATCTAATTCATTTCACTTAAGATACTGATTTCAAGATGCACCTATGTAATTATAACTGTCTCAAGTTTATCCTTTCTATGGCAGAGTACTACTGCATTGTACGAACATCATGGGGGATAGGAAGGGGAGAGGTTCATCTTCTATGGTCCCAGTGACCTTTGTTGGTAGTGTTGGGTTGAACCCAGGGCCTCCCTCCTGGCAGGCAAATGTTCTGCCACTGAACTCCGTTCCCTGCTCGTGTCATGTTCTTTGAGAATCTAAATGGATTGTGGACATGACACAGTTCAAAACTGTGTAGCTTTTGTTTACCATAAATGCTACCTTTTGAGAGCCAATGCTGGCCCTGAAAGAAAAATACATCCATATTTTTGTAACAGATTCTCACATGGCCAGATACAAGGAAAGGAACAGAAATCCCTTTATCAGACAGTTGGCCATTCCAAGCCCACCAGCCTTGAGGAACGAGCTGGGGAAGTCTGCACGTCTCAGATCTCATGAGGCTTTTATGCGAAGTTTCTTTCCAACACAGTAGAAGCAGAAACAGATCGTCTGCAAGCATCCTTACTCATTAAAACTTTCTGCACAGAAACCAGGACTCCAGGGTTTTCTGTTGTCTCTACAACTGAAAGAAAACCACAGTCGCTAAGGTCCGACCCTTTCTTCCCTGTCCAGTACCACAGCAGTAGGTCATTTGTAGTTATAAGCATTAAAAATGGGCTGGGATGTAGCTCAGCGGCCTAAGCACCTGCATGGCAATGGTAAGGTCCTGAGTTTGATTCCTGGTACCCAAAAAAAAAAGCATTAAAAATGTGACAAGTCTGGCTGAAAGTGTGTATATGTTCAAAATACAAACTAGGGCACAAAGACTCAATGCGCAATAAAAAAATGTAAATAACTTATAAACCATTTTAAATGAATATTTGTTAATAACATAAGCTTAAGAATTGCAAAGAACACACCTTAACTACATTAGACCACATAAAATATATCACTGAAATTAAATTCATCTGATCCTTTCTATTTTCCAAATATGATTACTAAAACTGTTTTAAAGGATCTGTACCATTAACATTATGTGTCTACTGGATTGAAAATCTGGACTGAATGAGAAGTGAGTATGGAAGAGAGATGGAAAAGCTGTTCCTTTAGTGTTACTTTTGGGGTAAACATTGAATCAGCTACTGAGTTTGGAGAAATTGAAACACACAAGGATGGTTGGATTCACCTGTTGAGCTTCAGAAGTTTAGGATACCCACAGTTATGTTTGTCTTTATAGCAAACCTGGAGGGGTCTCTGTAAAAGTGAGCATCCAGGCAGGAATCTTTGTCTTTGAGAGTCAGGGCCTAAACCATGCCCAAGCAGATTCCCATGGCAGGCTCCTGGATTATTTCTTCCTCTTTCTATTCCAGCTCTCAGCGTCTTGCTGGCTGTGACAGGATCAGAAGCACAAAATTCTGCAGGTGAGTCTCCCCATGGCCAAAGGCTAAGGAAAAGAAAATTGGGATTTGGAATATTCCTTCCGGGAAGCAGAGAAGCCATTGAAAGTGCAAGAGAACCGAGACCTATATACATCCTGGTTCTTCCAAAGCCTGTTTCTCCATCTCCACCGCCACAATCACTGAGTTTATATTGGTCAACTTTCCATTCTTGGGACAAAACAGAGCAAAGCCAATCAAAACAAAGCAGCAAAATTGATACAGAACTTCAAAGCAGGATACTAGGAAAACAACAATGGCTACCATAGTATGTCTTGTTATCTTCACAATACTTGTCCATTCCATCAGGTATAGCAAAATCAAACCAAAAACAAAACAGAACAAAACTGATCAACACAGAATACTGAATAAAGCAAAACAATCAGAACAAAGCAAAATGATGAGAACAATATCGAGTTTCAAAGACAAGATAGAAGGAAATCCCCCATATTTGCTATATCACATACTGTCATCCTCCCAAGAGATGCTCAGACCACCGGCCACCAGCCCCAGGCCTGAAAAATCAGCCCAACAATACAGGCATTTAGTTGCAAGGGTTGCTATCAACACAGCTTGTCCTCAATACACTGAGTTGCTTATGGAGGGGGTGGTGATTCTCAGCCCACGCTCTGGTAGGCTCATTGGAAGCATTGATTTTACTCTTCCTGGAAGCCATGGGTCTTGCTCAGTTTACCAGAAAGGCTGACTGCTTGGCTTCTTGTTGGGTCCTCTGGGACAAGTTTCCTGATACACACAGCTTAGTGAGAAAGGATTTATCTGGGACAAGTTTCAGAAAACAGGCCTTGCTGCCCTGGTAAGTGGCTGTGGCCCGGCAAGCAGCCGCCACCTCAGGGCGAGAACCATCAGCATCTCCTGAGATCCACACCATGTTGGAACTTAGGGCGCTGGGAAACTAAGCAACCAGCTCACTGCCCTGGTAAGAGTCTGTGAGCGGGCTGATTTTCAAACACCGATATCCCTCCTCCCTCCCGGTAGCAAGTGGGAGCCAAAGATCTGAGCATCTCTTGTGAGGCTTGACTATAGGCACTATAGCAAATAAGGGGGATTTCCTTCTACAGCCTCTTTGAAGGCAAATATTTTTATCACTGTTTTGCTTTGTTCTGATGAATGGTATTGCTCTATCCAATATTCTGTTTTGATAAGTTCTATAATGTTCTGTATTTCCTTTGATTTTGCTATACCTGATTGAAAAAACAACTATTGTGAAGATAACGAGATATACTATGGTACCTATTACTGTTATCCCAGTAATCTGCTGTGAAGTTCTGCACCAATTTCACTACACTGTCTCCATTGGCTTTGTTCCATCTTGTTTTGTGGTATTTTACTACTTCAGAAATTAAAAATTTAGAAATTAAATAAAATCAGAAAACAAGTTAATAATCCCAAGATACAGTGGCACAGGATAAACATTTCCATTCCAAAAAAGAAAAATAGAGGGATGGGAAAAATTGGACCAAACTCCAGCAGAGTGTCCAGCATTGGAGGCACATGCTGTCCAGATGTGACCTCCAACAGATGTGGGCAGCCCCCATCTCTTTGTCTTTGCCTACGTAGTCTCTCTTTGGAGTCGGCTCTGCTCACTGCATGCAGTTTTCCTTAGAAGATGCTTCACATTCCTCACATCTCTGTCCCTCCACTGCACTCTTGCTTTCATCTATTTCCCTCCTAGGGGCTACTGACCATGCTTAACATTGCCTTGGCTCCCAACATCCCATTGAAATTTGAGTGGAGGCCTCCATGAACCTGAATTCCTGCATTCTGCCACACGAGCATCATTGGAAGACACTAAAGTCTGATGCCGGTTGGAGCAGGAGCCAGGTCCCCTTGGTTACAGCTGCAGCATCCTCTGAGTACCTGGGTGGCTAAGCACGGCAAAATGAATTCTGACAAATCTCTATGTGGTTCTTGTCCAGTAGCAGGCCCAGTAGCTCTCACCACAACTTAAAAGTTAATGCTTTTGCACCCTTGAATATTCATGGATGGGGGCTTGATGACTTCTGAAATGGCTTCAAGACATCTTTCCTATTATCCTGGTGCAACATATTTAGTTTCCTTTTAGTAGTGCAAATCTATTCAGCAACCGTACCACTTTTAGCCCCAATTTTATATGTGACTCTTTTGTGGCCAAAATGCAAGTTTTCCAAATCTTTTGGCTCTGATTTTTGTTCCCAATTCTCCCTATAAATTTAGAATAAAACAGCCAGCAGTACTCCTACCACTGTCTGAACATTGGGCTGCCTTGGAACTTCCCCAGTCAGATCAATTAATTTCTGATCTTTAAACTCAGGCTTCAAGTTTAATACATGGACAAAATGTAGTCAAGTTCTTTGCCGGGACATGCATAGCCTTAGCTGAATTCTTGAAAGAGCCTTCATTTCCATCTGTAACCTCAGGAGAACAGTCTTTATTGTGCATTCCGATCTCTGCCCTGGCCATAATTATACTTCATTGTCTGTTTATCACAGCCTAAGGTTTCTGTGGTCCACACCTCCAAATATTTACAAAACCTCACAACGCACCAGATCCAAGGACTCTGGATCACATGAGCAGATATAGTTACAGCAAATGCCAATATTCTGTGTTGGTCAGGTTTCTGTGCTGAGGGGGAAAAAAGGGACTTGTTATAAACAACCTAAGGAGAAAAGGTTTATTTTGGCTCATGGCTTCAGATATTTCAGTTAATAGTCAGCTGTTTCTGAGGCAGAAATACCATGGCAGAGGAGGATGGAGAAAAGGCTTCTCAAATCACAGCCTTGGGAAGGGGACAGAAAGGGGAAAGGCAGAGAGGCAGGAACCAGGTACCAGATGTAAGCTTCAAGGTTAAATTTCCATGACCTACTGCCTCCAGCTGGGCCATTTCTCTTAACACCCCATCCAGTTATGAATTCATCAGTGGGTAAAGTCACTGAAGCATTAGTGTCTGCATAATAATCTTCCCAGAAGTCTCTCTCTCCAGCCAAGTTTACCATCAAATTTAACTGGTAGAATTTCCATTTCCCCAGCTGAGCAAATTACACACAGCATTGCGTTCAACTGTCCTGACATTCCTATAAGTAAGCTACTGGCATAATCCTCACTTGACTAATGGTTCTCTGCAGAAAGATCTCATTTAAGCTCACGTAGTTGGTGGACGCTGGATTCTGCTCTTTCTTTCCTCAAAATATGTGTCCTACATCATTCTGAGAAATAATTTGCTTTAGCTTTGGACTTGGGCTTTGGGTTTCAGAAGCAGAGCCTGACAGTGAGTCATTTATCTTATAAGTGGTCTCAGCCAGGAGTGGAAAGTGACACTGGAAATGCAGAAAGAAATACAAAGTTTGTTATCAAGCAAGTTACACAGAAACAGCAGAAGTATGATACCCTCAGAGAACTGTTAGACATAGTGTAGAACACGAATCTCAGAGTTACTTCCCACAGTGATAAAGAGGGAGTTTTACAATTATTACTTGTAGCCAGGCCTGGTGGCTCACGCTTGTCATCAGCACACAGGAGACTGAAGCAGGAGGATCATTGCGAGTTTGAGACCAGCCTGGGCTACAAAGTGAGCTCAAAGCCAGCCTGAACTGCATAGTGAGACCCTGTCTCAAAGAGACCAAAAAAATTTTTTTTAATTTTTAAAAAAAAATTAGTACTTGTATACACTTTAGCTATTTAACCATTGTCAAATATGGAGATGATGGTATTCACATCCATCATTATCCACGATATCCAAAATTTTCTCCCCAAAATGAATTTTTCTATCCACTAAACATCTCCTTTTCCTATACCAAACCTACCATTTCTCCTTTCTGTCCCTGTGAATGTGAGTTCTCTGGAGACCTTCTCTGGGTAGAATCATACAAAATTTGTCCTTTTATAGCTAGTTTATTTCACTAGGCATCATATCCATTTTTTTACATGTGCTGGGATTTCATTCCTATTAAGGGCTGAATAGTTATGGTGGTGCATGCCATCATCTGAGGGCTGTGGGAGGCTGAGACTGGAAGGTTCCAAGTTTGAGCCCAGTCTGGGCTACTTAATGACTTAACAAATCTCTGTCTCAAAAAAAATTTTTAAAAAGGTAAAGGAATGAGGATGTAGCTCAGTGTAAAGATCCTGGACTCAATTCCAATACCAAAAAGACTGAATAATATTCCATTTACGAATGGATTACTTTTGCCTATCCATTCATCAATCAATGAATACTTCTTCCTTTTGGCTATTAGGAATATTGGTGTTATGTACATGGATATAAAAATCTCCTTGGTAGCTTTCCTTCAGTTATTTTTGGTTGTATATCCAGCAGTTGAATTGCTAAGTCATATGGGAATTGTGATTTTTAATCTTTTGGGAGAATGGCTCTACCATTCCACGGTGACCATACCATGTTACATTCCTACCTGCAGAGCGCTAATGTTCCAATTTCTTCACCTCCTCAAATGCACTTGTTATTTTTAAATCATAGTGAAGCTGGGTGTATTTATAGAATGACTCTTGATGGCCACTGCTGCTCCTCGGAGGGTAGGCACGGTTACATTGCCAATTCTCCGTGTGGTGAGCAAAGAGGACTTGGTGGCTAGAAAAAGCCCTGAAGGAAAAAGACACGCAGGTGCTGGAAGTTCAAAGTTTGGTGTTTGAGCAAAATCTGGCTAGTGGCAGAGCTGGGGATGTGAGCAGACATTGCAAACACCTATGTCTAGCAATGGGGTGGGTACAAAGGAAGAAAAAAAGATTCCCAGGAGGACAATCTTCTGGCCAGAAGGCAGAGGCCTTCTTGAATGAATGAATGAATGAATGAATGAATCAATGAATGAATGGATGGATGGATGGATGGATGGATGGATGAATGGATGAATGGATGGATGGATGGATGGACCAATGAATAAATAGATTCTCCATTCTCTGCAGCTCCCTGTCCTCCATGCCCTGAAAATGCCCTCTGCCACAATCGCACCCACTGTGTTTGCATGGACGGGTTCCAGTCTCATTCTGGGAGGAAATACTTCACTGAGACCAAGGACAGATGTGAAGGTAAAGCTATTATGAGATTTCACCTCCATCACTTACTGGTGACAAATATGCTGGTCCCTACATCCTCTCCAGCACCAACCATAGTTCATTTAAAACTCACAACTTATCATAAGACTGAACCACAAGGTGACTCCATTCCCTTGTGCAACTCTAATCCCCTGCACCTTACTCCAGTGATTCCACAGAATGCTTACACCGTATCCTAAATGGCTGTATGTGCTTGAGTTCGTTTCTGAACTTTCAGTCTGTTTCACTAGGCTGTTCTTATTTATTCTTTTACCAGCATCTCCTGGTTTCCTTGCAGTTTGGTAACATATTTTAAAACCTGTTAGGCAGGTCCTTGCTTCATGCTTTTCCTGCTTCTCCTTGCACACTGCTATCAACTCTCAGCTTCTAAATTACTGGCAGGTTTTGAAATTGCATTGGATGTATAAGGAAGAATTGTCATATTTATAATGGTGACATCCTATCAAAAAAACAAGAGATATTGTTTACTATATTTACAAATGATGTTGGACAGTAGAGATTCCGTGGGCAAGGGGGAAATGGTACATTTCCATGAGAATAAAAAGCAATATTTTTGTCTTGATTCTCAGATATCGATGAGTGTAAGACCGGGCAGGCAAAATGCAAGAGCACATCATACTGTAAGAATAGAATTGGAAGCTACCTCTGCAGCTGTCTTGACAATCATATCTTCTACTGGTTAGCTAACTACTTTGAACATGATTATCCAGAATGCTATGGTAAGAATTTCTAAATCCTCTTTATAACTCTAATTTTCTTTTAACCTGCCTACCTCTTTACCTTTCACTGATCTTAAATTCAATTTCTATGACTATCAATTTTTATACTAAGACTCATGAGTTCATGCTAGCACTTCTGATTCCAATCCAACACCAAGATTTGATTTAGCCTTTTCTTTTCCTTATCTATCATGTTTCTCTCCAATAAGGAGAAATCCACTACTCGGAATCCACAGTATGTGTCTTGGTTACTTTTTTTGTTGCTGGAACAAAATACCCAACACCCACCCCTTAAGAAGGAGAAGTTTATTTTGACTCATAGTTTGCAGAGGTTTCCGTCCGCTGGTGGCTGGCTGCAAAGCAGGGCAGCATGGCAGAGGAGAAACAGCTCATGCAGGGCAGGCAGGGAGGAAAGAAGGAGATAGAACCTTCCAAACCACGCCCCAAAGTGACCCGACTCTTCCAACCAGGTTTCACCCTCCAATGTCACACGTAGCTATAAATTCATCAGCCAACATAGCCACTAATGAGGATTACACACCCATCAATACAATGCCTTCCAAAAAGCCCAACCTGTGAGCATGGGAGGCACCATAATGTTTGCAATTGAATGTTTAATTCTTCCATCTTCCTGTGATGTAAGGTGTGCTGATTAAGTACCTCAGTTTACCAGTTCACTTGTGGTTAGGGCTCAACGTCCTGAAGTGTCTCATCCGTAGCTGGGAATACTGACAGACTCTACTCAGCTCTACGTGGCTGTAGCTCAAGCTACTCCAACACTTTCACACTTTTCAGGGGTCAGCAGGCTAGGCCTGGCTTACATGTTTCTTCTGAATCTCAATTCCTCACATCCATAGTCAGAGACCTGTTCAGAGCTACTGCTTCAGGTAATGCCTCAGGGAGGGAGAGGACCCACTTCCAAATTCCCCAGGTGACTGCTGGTACAGGGAAGGATGGATGGCCTCACGAAGAAAAAGACAGAGGTGGGAATGACAGTTCCATGGCCACTGAATGGCAAAGATTGCTGCTGGTGACCTCCAGAAATACGAAGGGACCAGGCAGGATTCTGCCACTGAGCCTCCAGAGGGAGCACAGCTCTGCTGATGCTTTGAATTCCCATTTCAAGAATCCAGAGCTATTTAAAAAAATACACTTTCTTGTTTTCACTCAGTGTGTGGTATTATATAGCAATCTCACCTGTCTCGTCTACCCTTCATGATTATTAATGCATGTAAAATACCTGCAAAGTCACAGAAAGGTCAATACATACTAGCTACGACACTCTACACATGTGTTCTAAAACTATCTTAAATAAGGTGGTGTACATAAAAATAAACTTTAGATACCGTGATGTGTAGATCATGGCTTCTGTATTAATTTATTTAATGCTCATTTATTTGGAAAACCTTCTCTTTTATTTGTAACATTTTTGCTTTTTATTTTTATTTTTCCTTAAATTTTAGTTTATCAGTCCATGTGTGGAGTTGGTGCGTGTATATCACACACCTTAATGACTTTTCTCATTTCCTTTCCATTCCTTCTCTCTCCCATCCATGCATCTCTTGATCACTTTGCTTTGTTAGTGTAGTGTAGTGTAGTGTAGTGTAGTGTAGTGTAGTGTAGTGTAATTTAGTTTTGGGACACATGTTAGTAGTACATAATACTGACATTCCTTGTGTGGGGTTGGTACATGGACATGATACATCTATCTAGATACTTTTCCCAACACCCAAAGGTAAAGGGGAAAAGGTTTACTTAGCAATCTGTAGATGTTTCAGTCCGAAATAGGCTGGATCCCTGGCAGGTGGCTTGGCAGAGGAGCACAGTAAAGGAGAAACAGTCACTGGCAGCAGAAGACAACAAAAGCGAGAAAGCAAGGGAGAAACAGGACTCTTTCTTTCCCTTATACTGCACGCAGGCTGCCCATCTGAGAGCAAGTGTAACCATCTCACCCTGGATCCCACCCAGAATTATGCCAAACCAATCAGTGGACTGATTTACTAATCACACACCCTCAATCCCAGCATCACACGCTCCAGATTCGGCCATTTCTGAAAAAGCCCTAGGACTGTATGACACTATGGGAGGACACAAACCATAACAAGATCCCAATTTATTTTTTCATCCCCAATCCCCCCCACCTTCCCCTGTCCCTCCATCTCTTGTTCCTCTTCCTCTTTGGGAAAGATCTTCTCCTTGTCTTCCTTTATGTTTTATTTTTACTTTGAGTTTTCCTTAATCTTGATGTGCTGGGGATATGTTGTATACGCCCATGTCATCTCATCCTATTTAATAAGAGTATCACTTGCAATCAGTGAAATACTTACTTGTATTTGTTGTATTCAAACATCCTGCCAGAGTTTGAATTCCATGAGGGAGTATCACTGAGACAGTCAGATAAGTATAGGATGGATGGATGGATGGATGGATGGACAGATGGTTTATCTTTGTGCCTGGTTCTGAATAGCTCCTTGTGCTGGTCGATTTTCCTATTACTGGGACAAAATATTTGATTCCCACATCCCAAAGGAAGACAGATTTGTTCTGGCTCAGAGTTCCAGAGGTTTCAGTCCAAGGTCAGCTGACTCCAAAGCAAAAACATCGTGGCAGAAACACCATGGTCAAGGAAAACTGCTCAACTCCCAGTATTGAAAATTAGAAATCCAGGGAGAAGCCCTAACAATGGACCGAGACACACCCAGAAGTGTGATTACCAGTCTCCTAGGTGTCGTTCCAGCCGGTCAAGTCAACAGTCAAGATCAACGGTCCCTGCTCAACAAACGCTTTTGACCAAATGATTCAGCTGGAAATCACATGCTAATTCCCTTTTAAAAGTCTGCTGTAGGGTTGGGTGATGTAACTCAGTGTAGAGTGCTTGCTTAGCACGTGTAAGATCTTTGGTTCAACATCTAGCATTGCAAAAAAAAAAGTTCTGTTGTAGAATATGTTTTGGAGGTTTTAAAGGGCAGTTAGGATGGGCTGCAAAAGCATCAGGAACAGATCCAACTTGAGGATGATTGGAAGAATGGATGTGTTTTCTCCCATAGCTCACCTAATAGCTAACTTTCCTTCTCAGAGAACCCGATACAGAAGACACCATCAGAACAGCCACAAAAGGATATTTGGGTGAGTGGGGTGAAGCCTGGGGTTGGGAAATAGCTAGTAAGTCTAAGCATGTCACTGTCCTGCTCAAAATCTACCATAAAGCTCTGTGATTGTGTGTGTGTGTGTGTGTGTGTTTGTCTTTTTGAGACAGGGTCTCGCTGTGCAGTTCAGGCTGATCTTGAACTCACTTTGTAGCCCAGGCTGACCTTGAACTCACAGCAATCCTCCTGCCTCAGCTTCCCACATGCTGGAACTATGTGTGGGGGTCACCACATCCAGCTTTGCCTTGTGATTTTTAGGACAGAGTATGGCTCATTTTGGGTACAATTTTGTCCTCCATCCAATGGGGAAATTGGCAATATCTGGAGGATTGCTACTGGCATCTCATTGATAGAAATCATGGATACAGCTCACCTTCCTAGAGTACCAGGTGCGGCCTACCTCCACAAAGAACTGTCTAGTTTCAGAGGTCAATAGACATGGAGGAACCCTGAAATAGATTTACGTTGCCCTGTAGATTCAACAGCCTTCCATAAGCATCAAGAACTGGATTCCTACCCCACCTCAAAGTTCACTAGTAAATATTGTTTCCTGGGTTCATGCAGCTGATTTATCTATATTGCTGATTTCTCCAGTTTCAGTGGAAATCCTCCTAATTAGGGCTATTTCTTTGAAAGGACCTCACCACACAAAATGCTAGCAGAAAAGAAATTGCAAGAAGGGCTACCCAAATACTTCATCAAGTGGAAATGATGGTATGGCATCAGAGTCCTGCTTCTCCAGGAAAGGGCAATAATTCTGCATTCGATATAGGTAAGAGATATTATCCGGGCTCCTACAGCACCTAAAAGAAATATGAAGTTTGGTATAGGGAGGGTCAATGAATTATGAATTCTCTCAGCTCTAAGGATGAAAGCATTGTTCCCCTGACACTCTCCATGAGTGACTCTTCTTGGAAAATATAAATTGAAAGAACAAAGGAATAACCCAGCTATGCTCATGTTTCTGACTTTTCTTGGTATCTTACTAACGGTCTAAAAGCCTATTCCCAAAGAAGGCAATTCTTCAATAGATTTCTGAGGCATGAGAAGCAAGTAATTAGCAGGACTCAACTTTCTTCGTGTTTCAGTCTATGAAACCAAGAGATGTCATGAGAAGACCTTTTTGGAAGCTGGCAATAACACCATGGATATCAACTGTACTGATGCTTTCAAAAGAGCCAGAAAAGGTATGAGATTTACAAGGAATTTTATAGACCACACATTGTAAGCATCTTTTTTCTAGAAGACACATGTCGGTAGGTAGAGGTGCACAGTTTTGAAGTTAGAGACACCACAGGTTAAAATGAAAAGATCCTTCTCATGGACCCCAGATCAGGCAACTTGGGGAGCAAAGTTGGATTCTCATAGGGAGTGTGTACTTTGCAAGTCAGGCTGAGGTTAAAGCAAGGCTCTGCTGATGTACCTCCTTAAACAGACACGCTAATGTGTGCCTTGTTTCTGTGTGACAGATGGAAAATGTCATCTAAGAGTGGTGGATGATCGTTGTCTTAATCACTCTCTCTGAGACGTGTATTATGAACACCTCATTCAAGGTGGTCTCAGAGTTTCCCTCTGTTCTACAGGTTGGCAAACATCTTCTGAAAAGGGGCCCACATAGTCAATATTTTAGATTTTGGGGCCAAATTACATGAGTCATAACTACTTGGGTATGTCATGGTAGTATGGAAGCAACCGTAGATTATGTGTAAGTGAAGGAATGTGACTTTGTACCCATAAAACTGTATTTGGAGAAACATATGGCAGGCTGGTTTGGCTTTCTGTGCCATAGTTTGTCTCCCATACCTGATTCACAATTCTGTGAAGCACCCATAGTGTGTAGTATTTTTAATTATTTATTGTTGCTGTCTCCCTATATCATGTCAACTCTCTGACGGCAAGGACTTTGTTCTGCCACCGCCTTATCATAATGCCTAGGAGCTTTGGCACACAGTAGGTGCCCAGGTAATGCATGATGACACAATGCGTGCATATAAAATATCTCAAAGACAGACACATGGTTGTCTTGAGACCCTGAGACCTGCTTTCTGTACTCCAGAAAATTCCCAGTTAACATTCACTCTTTACTGTGAGCTGTGGGGTTGGGAGCGAGAGAAAGGAGGGAAAAGATGTAACAGGGAGTTGGGTTTTTTTTAAGTGGAGTAAATTATAATGTCAGTGGTAAGTGACTTTGGCCAAAAGAAGTGTGACCCCTAAATAATGGCACTTTGGAAGAGATTATCACCCTATGTTTGTTTAACTCCTGTGAATTAAATTGTAAATGTGCAAAAAAAAAAGAGGGAGAAGAGAAAAAGATGGAGAGAAAATGATACAGATGGAAAGAAGGAGAAAGCAAGGGAGAGAGGGGAGGAATAGTTAATTAAATATAATAAGACATCCTATGCCCTCTCTCCTACATGAACATGAACTTGAAACGGAAGACGGAAATGGATGCTTTCTATAGCCAACCTACCCCTCTGAGTAAAAGCATGTTGCCTGACACGCTGATTTTGGTGGCTAAAGGGTCACATATTTCCATGCACCACTGACAGGCATGTTTTGCACCTAGATCTCTTATAATATGTAGGGCATTCTAATATGTGCTCGGGATTCTGCAGCCTGTGCCACTTTTAGTACATTGTGTGTGCAGTTTAAGCGATTTCCCCAGGTAATTTTAACTGTAGATTGTGTGTCTTTGCTGCCCCCATCTGAGACACTGATGTGTCTACTTCTTACACTGCAGACATATCTCATATTCCTCCTCTTCCGTCTTCTTAGATGTGAGCACGGTGGCTCTCATCACCTATAAGTCTCTTGGGAATACTCTGAACAGCTCCTTTTTTAATGATTCAAGAGGCAGGAGAGGAGTGACCCTGAACTCTCACATCGTGAGTGGCACCATTGGTTTGCAAGTCAAGGTGTCCCTGTCTGAACCTGTGTCCCTGACGTTTCAGCATACTCAGGTGAGCACAACCCAGCGCTGCCTGTCGGGGTGGTGCCGTGAGGGGAAGGTGTCTCATCAGCTTCCCCATCTGGAACTCAATCTGATTGTCATCGCTCAGAGGTAAAAGACCAGATAAGACATGTTGAGGCAACTTCGAAGAGCTGTCACCTTGCTGGGATGACTATTACCAAAGAGTCATATGTGTTGATGGGGTGTGGATAAAAGAGATACTTGATATGGTGAATGGGAATTAAGTTAGTGCAGGCATTATGAGGTGAAGAGAGCTCAAAAATTAAAAACAGAATTATGATATCGTATTAATTGTTTTTTATTACTGGTATGAAATACCTGACATGTACCACTGTAGGAAAAGAAAAGGGTTATTTTGGCTCCTGGTTTCAGAGGGTTCAGTCCATGGCTTGTGGGCAGGAGGAAAGATAGGGAAGGATGGAGAGGAAGAGGAAAAGGGAGGAGAGAGAGAGACAGAGACAGAGGGACACACAGAGGCTGACTGAAGGGTCAAAAACAAAAATATACCCTTTTAAAATGTGTCCTAGTGTCCTACATCCTCAAATCAGTGCTGCTGCCTAATAACATGTTAAACCATAAACTCATCAACAAAGGTATCCCGTTTCAGAGGTTAGCACCTCCAGGACCCAATCCTCTCCCAAAAACCCCACGTCTGAACATGTGAGAGCAAACACTGATTGGAAGAATGCAAAAGGGAAAAGAAAAAGAACACGAAAGACAGTTTATGACTAGTATGAACTTGGGCCACTGAGCTAAATCCCCATTCAGAATTTAAGCCCTAATTTTTTTTATTTTAAGAGAGAAAGAAAAGAAATTTTAAAAAGACAAAACAGAAAAAAACAAGAAGAAAAGTAGAATACAGCATTCCAAAAAATAACATCATAAAATCGCTGGTTGATACATTACATATTGTCATCTTAATAGTTGTTAAAGTTACAAAATTAAAGCAGAAAAAGTGCTACACACTCAAACATTGACAGTACAAACTCTTCTGTTCAGTGATCTAACAAAAGCTCAGTAATATGGTCATCTATTTACACACTATACAGACCATTATATCCTTTAGAGCACTTTCCTTCCCTTTCTCTTTTACAAAACCTATTACATCTATTATACTTTTATATCCATTATACTTTTATATCTATTATACTTTTTGGATACCATTATTCTGTCCGTTCTTATTATTTTTTACACTAGAGAGACAATGTGATATTTACTAATGTGAGTCTTGTTTATTTTACTAATGAGGATATTCTCAAGTTGCCTCCATTTACCAATAAAGGCCTCAAGATCTTCCTTTTTATAGCTGAGTAGTATTCCATTGAGCCCTAATTTTTAAAAGAGGTACAATTTTAATTTCTTCATTTGTAACTATATTGAGGCCACTAGAGTTTTAATATTAAAAAAACTATATCTTGCATGATGAAAATTCTCTGTGGCATGTTACATATCTCCATGGTCAACAACTATAAGTTTTATTATTTTTAAAACACTAATATCAAGTAAAACAAATGACATTGGGCATGAGCCACTGAAAAGTTATCACTCTTACCTCTTCTTCCAAGAATTGCCCTCTTAAACAGTAAGATTAATTCAGGAAACATTTGCTGTTGGTAACAGCTGTTTGGTTTTGTTTTCTGAAATGCTACATTTGAGACCATGTAAAATATAACCTGTTCCTTTGTGGGGGAAAAGGCTTGAAATATGCCCACAATTATTTTTATAATACATTTTTTCAAAAATAATCTCTAGGTGAAGTTCTTCATACACGTATACGAATTTAAACAGCAACATATACATGATCAGTGAGGACACTGGTGAATTCACCAGTGTGATGTGTAAATGCAAACTGGGAAGCAGCCCAGCAAACACCAAAACATCCCTGCAAAAAGGGAGACAGTGCTTGAATCCAAACACCAATGGGTAACACAACTGGTAGCAGTGAGTCTCTTGCTGTTGCTGAGGTCAAGATGAATTGTTCTGCTGGATTTGAGCAGGTTGCACCACTGGTCTTTGTCAACTGCTGTATATTTTGAATGGTGATGTCACACACACACACGCGCGCGCGCGCACTCGGAGAAAACCAGTAGTTGCTGATCGCAATTCTGGCTGTGCTGGTCCCTTTCCCATGCAAAGTCAAATGGGTATCTCTAAATGAGCCTAAAGTCTGTTGACTCATTTGATGACGATCTCAAGCAAGCCAAAGAACTTCTGAGTTTTTCTGTCATGTCGCTTTTAAATAAGTCATTCCTGTTAACCATTCCTGTAGCGTTAGATAACCCACGTTTTGTGCATCCAATCCCCAAGCTGGGAGAAGCATGACTACCTTCTCGGGTTATACCTCAGGATCTCCACAAAAGGCCTCCATTCCTTCAGGACCCACCACAGCTGCAGAAGCATAGGAAGCTCCGCTCACTTGAGAAGGCCTCTTCTTCCGTCCTGATTCTACTGAATCGTATTTTCGATGCGTGCTCTCATGTCTACTCTCAGCTCTTTTTCCTTGGGGGCCACCCCTTTATGAATGAAACCAAAGAACTGTTCAACTTCAGGCTTCCCGTTTGGCGATGGTCTTGGCCAGCGTCCTCTGTTAGATTTCGTTTATAAATGATGTGTTGGTTTTATGAACATCTACAGGGCTGAGAGAGGGGAGTCCAGCTCAAGGGTGGCAGCTGCAGTATCTGAGTGCTTTTTTGTGCGGCTCACTGACACCAACGCTCCCCACCAGCTCCCTGCACCTCTGCTGGGGGCTGAAGAGCCCAGGCTGGTCTCGAACTCACAACAATCCTCCTGCATTAGCCTGCTGAGTACTGGGATTACAGGTGCTTACAGGTATGTGCACTGCCACAACCAGCTCCCAGGCTTCGTCTGCTGAAGTAGAGACAGTTGTGGATTTTTTTGTTGAATTGGCAAATAAGACAATTTTCTTCCCCAAAACAGGGTTTGAGTGATTTTGCTGGATTCTTCAAACACCAGGATTTGTGTCATTTTAAAGTACAGTATCGAGCCGGGAGCAGTGGCTCACGCCTGTCATCCCAGCACTCAGGAGGCTGAGGCAGGAGGATCGTTGTGAGTTCGAGACCAGCCTGGGCTACAAAGTGAGCTCAAGGCCTGCCTGAACTGCATAGCAAGACCCTGTCTCAAAGAGACAAAAAATAAATAAAATAAAATAAAATAAAAAAAGTACAGTATCAGTGCAAGTGCTAGACACCGTGGCACCTGCCTGCAGTCCCCACACGGGAAAGGCTGAGACAGGAGGATCACTTCAGTTCAGGAGGCGGAGCCCAGCATAGGCAACTGGATGTGGCTTCCTGGGAAGGTCTGGGTTTGATCCCCAATACCGCAAAATAAATAAACAGATAGAAAAGAAGTGATAAGAAAACAATCCATACATACTCGGGAGGCTGAGGCAGGAGGATCATTGCGAGTTTGAGACCAGCCTGGGCTACAAAGTGAGCTCAAGGCCTGCCTCCACACACACACACACATTCCATCAGAGACCATCAGAACTGTGAGCCAGTTCTTATTTTCAGACAAAAATCTCACTGGGCTGCTAAATGACCCAGGCTGGGCTCAAACCTGCGATCCTCCTGCCTCGGTCTCCTGAGTGCCGGGATTACAGATGTGTGCTACCATGCCTGGCTCTCCTCTCCTTTGGGGAGATACAGTGTGGTACTTTTAGCTGGTTGCCTTCAGGGACCCTCAGGAGCCCTTGCACTGCTCGCAGTCTGCAGGAAATAGGTGAGGTGCACCCGCCTTCCTCCAGGAGCACAGGTCAGACTTATATCTGAGTCATCCTGCATCAGGGCATCCATTTGCCAATCAGCTCTGGAGCTGTGGTTAGACTCTTGTAAGGTACAGGAGCTGGTAAACAGGCCGCCCCCTTCCTGACCTGATGCAGGAATAGCTATAGAACCTCTTGGCACCCACAGCTTCTAGGTCCTGTGCATGTTCTAGCCCAAGTTAGAACGTGTGTGTGTGTGTGTGTGTGTGTGTGTGTGTGTGTGTGTATTCAGGTTGTAGGGCACGGCCCCCAGGCCCTTTCACATGCTGGATAGAGCCGTGCCACCGAGCTGCACCCACAGCCTCATAAGGTGTCATGGAGGCAACACGTTCCTTGTTCACACAATTTTCTTATGGCCTTTTCTGCTGTGACTTACAAAATGACACGTGTTGAGCGTGTCACCCTGCCCCGCCATGGGCACTGCTGGTAGTACCCTGCAGAGCCTCAGTGGCCTCCTGCCTCCTGGAATCTCAGGATCCTTGGGATAGCCAGAAGTTTCTGTCGTCTTCTTGTGTCTCACGTCCCCTTGTCCCCATGCTCCCTACCATGAGGGTTACAGTGCCTGGCCACGTCTCAAAACAGGGGCCTTCTCTGGCACTCAGCACGTGACTCCATCCAGCTGCCTGTGATGTTGTCTGAGTCACTTTCTTGTCACAGAAACACAATATCCAACACCCTCAACTGAAAGGACCTTACTCATGCTAGGCCAGCATTTTCCCACTGAGCCACACTCCCAAGCCCTGGGATTTAATTAAAAGCAGTTTGAGGTTAACAGGATGATTAATTAGAAAGGATAGAGCAGACCTTGGCTTGTAGCTCAAGCCCAGCACTGTAGAAACAACAGACAAATAAAAATAGAGCCACACACACTGGTGTGCACATGTAATTCCAGTAGTCTGGGAGGCTGAGGCAGGAGGATCTCAAGTTTAAACCCAATATGGACAAGTTAGTGACTTAGCAAGGGCTTGTGTCAAAATAAAAAGGGCTGGAGACATAGCTCAGCACCAACGTCACGGGTTCCATCTCTATTACTGCAAAAATAAAAATAAATTGTAAAAAGAAACAAAAAATATAGCATTCCCACACCACCGCTATGCCTCTACAATTTGTCCAGTGTTTTTAAAAATCTAGTATTATTGTGCTACATTTGTCAAAATCAGTGAACCAGTATTGATACACTGAGTCCAAGCTGACTCTGTCACATGTTCTGTGGCTTTTGACGCACTTAGTGACATGGGTCCATTATAGCTGCAAGATACAGAATAGTTTCACTGATTCCTAACATTCTCCGTGCTCTACATATTTGTTTTCCTTCCTTCTTGAAGTTTCTCAGAGAGTTGTCTTTACAGTGTCTCATAGTTGTATCTTTTTTTGGTTATTGTTTTAGAGACAGGGTCTCACTGTGCAGTTCAGGCTGGCCTTGAGCTCACTATGTAGCCCGATCTGGCTTTGAACTTGTGATCGATGCTCCAGCCTCAGCCTCTTGAGTGCTGAGCTTAAGGGACATCTGGACACAAGCCATAACACCTCCCAAGTCTTGCTTTTCTTGTAGTAGTTGGGACTGAACCCAGGGCCTTTCCACTGAGCTACATCCCCTGCCCTGTTTTGAAACACTGACACGGAATGTCACTGAGTCCTTAACTTGTCCAAGCTGGGCTCAAAAAATTTTCCCTGCCTCAGCCTCCCAGAGGGCTGGGTTTCTAGGCATGCATCACTCTACCTGGCTCCAAACCTACCTTTGACATCTGGGTGGAAACCCCTGACCCCATATAGCCCTTGCCTTCTACATGCCTACAAGACCAGCACCATGTAGACAATGCCACATTCTGCTCCCAGTGTGAGCAGTAGCTTGGCCCCCTTAAATCACAGCCTCAGTGGCCTCTGAGTGCCTGGAAGGCTGAGCTGTGGAACCACTTCCCTGGGTGGCCCTGAGTGGACAGGGCACCTTGGGACTCTCTTCTCAAAGACAAAGCTTTCTAGGGAGTTGGCACTTTTACACTTATAATCTGTGATAGCTGTGGTCTGGTTAATTTCTGAGACATCCTCAAGAGGTTTTCCTACTGCAAAGTGCTTGTGCTCTTTTTAGTGGTGCTAATCTCTACCACACCTTTACACCTTTTTCCTACCTTCTTTGGTTCCAACTTCTCACGTGCCTTTTTTTCTGGACAGATTGTCAAGTTTTTTAAAGCTTTTAACCCTGATTTTCACTCTCAATTCACACTGTCAATCTGGGTAAAATCAATCATCAAGGTCCATGCCATTACCTGAACTTAGTATTACTTTAAATCTCCTTTGCCAAATCCATCAGCTCACTGCCTTTCTACACAGCCTCAGCAAGGTTTCAAGGCATGGATGAAATAGAGACAAATCCTTTGCCAAAATGAAACATGCGTGCCCCTCAGTCCACCTCCCAGTACAGTCCTCCTCGTTTCTGTCTGAAACCCCATGAAAGACCATACAATGTGGTCTGGATGGTCTGCTTTTCTTCTGCAAGCTGGTCTCCTGAGTTGCAGCCAGAATCACCCATCAAGCTCTTAAACAGCATTTTAGGGTTGCTCTAACTTATTTATGCAGCCTTCCCCAAAATCCTCCCACCAAACAGCCCCAAATCTACTGAACCACGTACCATGGCTGCACTCCGCAGAATCAGGTTTAGGTATTAGCTTTTCATCCCTGGGACGAAACACCTGACATACAGAACTGAAAGCAAAAGAGGTTTATTGGGCTCCTGGTTTCAGAAATTTCAGTCCATGGTTGTCAAGGTTCCAGGGTAAAAAACATGGGACAAAGTAAAGCTGCTCACCTAAAAGGTGAGTGGTAAGCAGAGAATACTGCAGAGCCAAAGGCAGAAGTGCAGCTCTCAGAGATGTGCCCACTTTCTCCAAGGTGGCCCAGCACCCCGAGAGCTCATTTAGCTGTGAAATCAGCAGAAGGTTAGGGTTCCCATCCCAAAAGCCCATGTAAACACGTGAGCATGGAGGGGGGGACATTTTTGATCCCAAAGATAAAAGATGTGGTCCAGCAATCCCAATCCTGGGTATGTATCCAAGGGATGGAAATCAATGTATCAGAGAGATATCTGCACCCCCATATTCATTGGGGTGCTAGGCGTAATGCATAGATATGACAACAAGCTAAGTGTCCATCAGCTGATGAAGTGATAAATAAAATGTGGAAAAAGTCAAATCACACATGGCCTTAGAAACAAAGGCATTTTGCCATTTACAAAAACATCCCAGGGGACTTTTTGCTAAAAAAAAAAAAAAGCCAGACACAGAATGATAAATACTGTGTGATCTCAAATACATACTCAAATAAATACTATTTGATGTCAAATACATATAGAATCTAAGAAATCACAGTAACAGAGCATAGAAGGATAGGAGGAAACGGGGGCTGGGTAATGAGGAAACAGTGGTCAGAGATCACGAACGTTATAAAGTTAATAAACTAAAGACCTAATGTACTGCATGATCACTGCTATTACTGATGTTTTGTGTGTTTGAAATTTCCTTAGAGTGCGTTTCTGGTTTCCTCACCACAAGAAGAAAATGCGAGGTGACGGACATGCTAATTAGTTTAGTTGTGGCAATCATTTATTTCAAAGCATCACGTCATACACCCGAAGTGCATATAGTTATAACTGTTTATCACACCTCAGTAAATCTAGGAGGAAAAAAACACACGCCCAGACACCCGAAGGCTACAGCAGTGGGAGGCCACAGTCACAGCAGCGGATGCTGAATGGTAGCGAGTTGCACTGGGAGCCAGATGCAGCTAATATGTGGAGTTGAGGTAATAAAGCCGGAAGGAGACTCACCTGCATGCTATTGTCTTGCAGCCGGGAGTTGAGAATGTAGAGTATTTCTGTGTGTACTGGGAAGGATCCGAAGAAGGGGGAAGCTGGTCAACTGATGGCTGCCTTCCCGTGAGCAGCAATGAGTCTCACACCTTGTGCAAGTGCTACCACCTGTCCAGTTTTGCTGTCCTCATGGCCCTGAGTCCCAAGGTACCAAGATTCATGATTCCATTGCATGAATGCTCTGTACTCATCTGCTGTACATATTTTAGAAAAAGACTTTACAACCAGGATTCAAGCTTACATGAAGGATGGGCATGGTGGTGCATGCCTGTCATCCCAGACCTGGGGAGGCTGAGGCAGGAGGATTACTGCAAGTTTGACATCAGTAGGGGTCTGGGGAAACAGTGTGGGGAAAATGAGAGAAACATTATTAAGCCAGTTCTCACTGTGGGTCACTGAGCTAATTTTTCTGGGGGCTCTGGGAAGAAGCAGAGGATGATTTTGGCTTATGATTTCAGAAGTCCCAGTCCATGGTTGGCAGCTCAAATGCAGAATCAGGAGGGTAGAAGGGTTTACTATGGAGGAAAACTTGCTTGGTGGCAGACAGGAAGTGAAAGGAGAAAGGGAGGGCCTGGGACAAGGAGCCATCTCCAATCAGGCATGCTGAGCTACTGACCTCAGCCCTGGATAAGTCCACTGATAACCATAGCATCCCGTGATCCAGTTGCCTTCCAAAGGTCCCACCTCTGAATGTGTGAGAATTCTAGATCTAAACTATTGTAGCTCTCTGGACTTCCTAGGTTTCAACCAATACTAGGATAACTCAGATTGAAAGAATTTCCCTTAACTCCTCTTATTCTTTACCTTTGATTTATTAAATATTTAGCTATATGAAAACCAACTCATTCTATTCTTTTTGGACACGGTCTCATTTTAATCAGTCAAAAGTATTTACTGAATGTCTATTATAGGCCAGGCACTGTTCTAGACATTAAACACGCAGTGGGGAACAAGATATTTTTAAAGAGATCAGTTTTCATGGAGATTAAGCTTGAATACTGTGCTGTTGAATAAATTCACACTTAAAATTTAGCTAAGTATGACTGAAGATTTGTATGTTTAATGTTATTTCGTTTTAATCCATTTTAAATATACAAACTGGAGCCCTGAGAAGTATTTTTCTGTTCAAGGCTACTTGATCCTTGGATAGGATTACAGTATAGGGATTTCAATGTGTTGTCAGGGTAGCAGACACATAAATGTCAAAGGCCTAATATAAAAAAAACTACCAAATTTTCCACTAATAATTGTTTCCATTGACACTGATTAGTCATGGAACCAATAATATTTTGAAACTCTTGGGTTAAGTAGGATACATGATTAAATTAATTTTACCTGTTCTATTTTCTTAAGTTTACCTTGGAAAGTGTTAAATTAGGGCAAGCCTTTCGGGACCACTCCTGTCTCTCAGGAGCTATTGCAATTCTCCATTCTTGCTCCCCAATAAAATCCCCATGCCTTTTCCCCAATAAAATTTCCTACTCTTAAAAAAAAAGTGTTAAACGTGAGTTTCCTGAACCCAATATTCCCACTGGACAGCTCCTGTCTAGTAGTTTTGTTTTTGCAGCTGTCGGGAGTAGTAAATCTCTCTCCGTGTTACAGAGGGAAACACAGAGCTAGACACCTGGGTTAGGGTAGAAGGACCCGGGTTAGGGTAGAAGGACCAGGGTTAGGGTAGAAGGACCCGGGTTAGGGTAGAAGGACCCGGGTTAGGGTAGAACGACCCGGGTTAGGGTAGAAGGACCCGGGTTAGGGTAGAAGGACCAGGGTTAGGGTAGAAGGAGCAAGGGCGCCTGACTGTCCCTGGGTAAGGGACACAGAGCCGGAATCTGTGTGACAATCCTCCCTCCCTCGGTGGCTTGCAGGAGGACCCCGTGCTGAGGGTGATCACCTATGTGGGGCTGAGCCTCTCCCTGCCGTGCCTCCTGCTGGCAGCCCTCACCTTCCTGCTGTGCCGACCCATCCAGAACACCAGCACCACCCTACACCTGAACCTGGCTCTCTGCCTCCTCCTGGCCCACTTCCTCTTCCTCACTGGCATCAAAAGAACAGAGCCTCGGGTGGGTGATTTAAACCAATTACCTCGCTGTGCTAACCAGATCAGGCCATCTGGGTCTAAGAAAAGACTAGGAGAAAGGCGTTAACCAGAAGGGATAGTGGAAAAAGAACAGGAGAGCTCTGATTTCAGCTTTTCTCCTGTGTAACTTGAATGAGCCCACACTCGTTGAGTGTAATGTGAATGACTGATGTATAGAACATGCCTTGATCATTGTATCACGGTATCTCCCTTCTCTAACTGCCCTTCTTCCTCAATCTCTTTCTTCACCTCTCTAAAGTCTGCCTTTTTTTCTCCCTTCCTCCTTTAGTTTAACTATTTTAACCTTTCATTTATTAGTATTTTAGGAATCTCATGTAAGATAAACCAGGCAATATTTAACTTTCTGTGGCTGACATATTTCACATGACATTGTGATCTGAAGTCCCATCAAGATTCCTGCAAAGGACATAATTTCATTCTTTGTTGCTGTGTAATATTCCACTGTGTGTACATACCACATTTTTCTATGCATTTCTTTGTTGGTGAGGATTTAGACCATATCCAGAGCTCAGCTACTGTAAATTTTGCTGGTATAAATATAGGTATGCCTGTATCATTGTCTTATAATATTTTTAACTCTTTCAGGAGCATAGCCAGGAAAGTCCTAGCTAGATTAAATGAAATTTCTGTTTTAAGTTCTTGAGCTCTCTCCAGATTGATTTCCATAATTGTTGTAATAGTTTACATTCCCAATAATAGTACAGAAGGGTTCCTTGTTCCTCATATCCTCACCAGCATTTGTTGTTTCTCGTATTCTTCATAATAGCCATTCCAATGTTTGTTGTACATATGTTGTACCATCCCTACATCTCTGGAATGAAGCTGACATGGTTTTGGTGTATTATCTTCTTAATAATCTGTTACGTCATTTTGCAAGTATCATATGAAGGATCTTTGCATCCATGTTTAACAAGGATATTGGGGTGTAGCTTTCTACATTTAGTCTTACCTGGTTTTGATAGGGAAATTCTGGAATGAGTTTGTAAGAATTCCTTCTGTTTTGATTACATAGAAAAGTTTGAGGAGTGTAAGTTTTAGTTCTTTTCTAGAATTTTAGTAAAATTCTGCAGCATATCCTCCAGGTTCTGTGTTTCTTTTCATTGATTAAGTTTTAATCATGGCATTAATTTCATTGCTTGTTTTTGATCTGTGTTCTGAGGTTTTCTATCTTCTTTGTTTGATTTTGGTAAATCATGTTTCTAAGAATTTATACATCTTTTCCCAAATTCTCCAATTTATTGGAATATGTGTTTTCAAAATAATTTGTTATAATCCTCTTGATTTAGCTGGCAACTGTCGTAATTTCAGTAAAGGCCAGGCTCAGATTCTGTTTGCAGTAACAACAAAGATCAGAATTGTGCTCTGGCAGATAATCTGTCTGCATTTTGTCTTGAGCCTTTGCAGAGGTTCAGAATAACTGTGGTGGAGCATATTCTGGGTGGGCTGTGGAGGCATGACTTTAGGGACTGTACGTGGTCCCTCTCCTATTTCCTGGCTGGCACCACTTCCCAGCAGCCAAGAACTAACCATCTTTTTCCATCCATGTTTCTTCCATGATGTATCTGCCTTGGAGTCAGTTGATCATGGACTGAATCTGCTAAAATCATGAGCTAAATGAAACTTCTCTTCCTTTAAATTTTGGGTGTCGAGTACTGCACCCACTGATAAGAACGCAGACTAATATAGGTATATGCTGATTCTGTCATCATATTTTCATTGCTTGATCCCTTTCCATTTTCTGTTTATTTAACTACTCTGCCAGTTAGACATATTCTTTCCTTTGGGCTTTTAGGCACTGTTGTCTTCTATGTCTCTGTCTAGAAGACAATGCAAGTTCTACAGTGCTGGTTTGGTGGTCATTGTTTTCCTTAGTTTATCCTTATCAAGGAAGGTCTTTATTCCTTCTGCAATTTGGGAGGGTACTTTTGCTAACCTGGGTTAGCAAAATTAGGGGAAGAGGGCTTTAAAAACTTCACTCCAAGTTCTCCTTCTTGTACTTTAATATTTGTGCTAAAAAATCCACTTATTATCCTGATGGGCTTTCCATTATAGGTGATTTGGTGCTTTTGTTTCTAGTAGCTTTTAGTAATCTCTCTCTTTTCTGGATCTGTAGGATATTGACTATGATATGTTGTGGAGAATTCTTTTCCAGACTGGTTGTGTTAAGGTTCTAAATGCCTCCTTTACATGGGTGCCTATCATATTCCTTAGATTAAATGATTGTCTGAAATAATTGTCCAACACTATTTTTGGGTTTCTTTGGTTGGTTGGTTGGTTGGTTGGTTGGTTGGTTGGTTGGTTGGCTGGTTGGTTGAGACAGGGTTTCACTATGTAGTTCAGACTGGTTGTGAGCTCACCATATAGACTAGGCTGGCCTTGAACTCCTAGCAGCCCTTCTTTCTCAACCTCCCATGTGTTGGGATGACAGGCATGCACTTCCATGCCTGACTCAGTGAATATTTTTTATATCACTAATAAAGTAGCAAAACTGCAATGTTTGAAGACCCAAGAGACAAACCTCTGTGAGGGAAAACCTGACAGGTCAATGCAAGAAATTATGTAAGCAAAAGCAATAATGAACACTCACACAGTTGAATATACACCACATGCCCCACAAATATATACTAACAGCCAAAGAAAAGGATAAAGTTTACTGATAGTATGTATACACTAGAAAATAAAGGCATCAGATTGTGTTAGAGAGAAAGTAAAACAAAAAAAGAGGGAGAAGAAATTTAAATAAAATGTGAGAGAGGATGTAGTGGGACTGAGTCAAATTAATGACCTAACAGAAACACTAATTTAGCAAACCCTGTGGAATAACTCTTAATGTGTGAGAAACTAAGGCAACTAAAATGCTATCAAATAAAAGCAATAGCTAGTGCATGTAAGCTTTGACAAGCACACATATACCTCCTAGTGTAAAAGCAACTTTAAAACTCATAACCTGATAGTAGACCCTGCCCATTTAGACTCAGCTTACCTTGAATTCCAATGCCAGCTGTAACTTGTAAGGCAGATGTAACTCAGCCAGAAAGTCCATCGTGTTGTTCTAACTAGTTTCAAGGACAGACCGGCTCAGTCTAAGACAATGATTGATTCTTCCTGCTCACCCAAGCCCCTGACTTTAAGAACAAGTCTGCCTGACAACATATGATCCAGCCTATGTAACCAATTATAAAATAACCTGCTGTCAACTTCTTGTACTTCCTGCTTAAGACATATATAAGTATCTATTTAACCCCAGGACAGGGCTGGTGATTTGGAACTCAGCTCCCCCACCCCACCCCCTAACATAATAAAGAGTTGCCTTCTAACTCCTCAGTGCCTAAATGCTTGCCATTCAATTTGGTCCTGTTTTTTCCACAACACTAGCTCTTTCAGAAAGAAACGCCACTCAGAAAGTACAGACATCTCACCCAGTATTCCTCCTTGTGGTGGCATTTATGCAGGAGTCTAAATTAGACCAGATTACTTCTCCTGCCTCAGTTCATTAGGAGAGGTGCTGATGTTTGTAATTTCCTCCCTTGTGCATACTTTGTATCATATTGTTTAATTCAACCAGCTTTTAGTGTATGTCTTCTTGAAGTTCACTGACCATTTTATTAGTTAAATCCTTTACTTGGTTCTTTGCTTCTTCCTTAAACTTTCAAAATGTCTTATAGATATTTGTTTATTTGTTTGCTTGATCCTTGGCCTATTCAAACATTTTAACCATCTAATTTTTTATTTTCTCTACTTTATTATCCATGAGATAAGCTTTTGAGGAGTTTAGTTGTTTTGTTTTGTTTTGTTTTGTTTGGCATCTGGAATCAAACTCTGGACCTTACACTTGCCAGGCAGGCACTTATGCCACTGAGCTGTATCCCCTGCCCCAAGTTAAGTATTTTTGAGGCATCTCATTGCTTTTTTCCATCTTTCTTTCTCTTTTGTGCAGAAGGTTAAGGATCAGCTAGAGTAGAAAAACTCTGACACTGTTGGGAAGATCTCTTAATTTACTGTGAGTTTCAGTAGCATGTGATCTTGGCTTGAGCAGTGCTTTATCACCTCCTCAGCCTACTCCATGCAACAGGACCCACCCTGGCCACTGCTTTGCAAAGAGAGAACCACACCTGGTTGTGGCAGACACTTAGCATCCACAGAGCCAAGCATTTATCAATCGCATAATTTAAAACTCGTCACCTTTTATTCAGTAACCCAGAAAGAATGACATAGTACTGATGACAGGTGTGCTGGGATGTTGTGGTTAAAGAAGGGAAAGGGGAAGAAAGGGAAGAGAACAGTTCAGAAAGAAGGAAAGCAGAAAAGGGGGGAAGGAGATAACAGCAAATAAAAAGGAGATGGGAGCGGTGAAGTGGTAAGGGGTGGTTTGAGAGGCTTTTGTGGAGGTGGGGAAATGGAGAAGAGGGAGGGAAAGAGCTGCAGACGGAGGAAGCTGTGAGGCGGTCAGAACCCATTAACAGGCTGAAAGAAAATTTGCCTTTCAATCCCCTGCGTACAATTTTTGCTGACGTGCTGACCTGACATGCCCACGGAAGAGACTTTTTAAATTACAGCAGTAATTAATACTTAGTCTCCTGTTCACAGATACAAACACCTCCAAATGCATATGCCAGAGCAAAGGGGGGAAAAACCATGCAGAGGCCAAACTGCTGGTTTCGGATGTATCCCTGAGGACAAGGCTAGCCAGGGATTTTTGTCTCTATCTTCTGATTTGGTACCTTTATGTCAGAAGGGAGGAGGGAACAGTGTGACTGCTCACGCCCTTTGTTGTCAACTGATTTTGGAAGGTGTGGCTCGAGCTCTGCTCCCTTCCCAGCTGCATAACCCCTGCTCTTTCTGCCCTACTCTGATGAGATTTCCCTGCAACCTCCTCTAGTATGCTACTTTTGTTTCCAGCTCTCACCATCAGTCTCTGTCTATCCAGAGTAGGTGACAGGCAAGATGTTCCCTTGGGCACTTGCCAAGGAGTGGAGAAGAGTGCAAACTTAGGTGCTGCTCCCGCAGCACGTCTTTTCTCCCCCCTGGATCAGGTCAGTGGCATCTGTTCCCCTCCACCCCCTGCGACTCCCTGAGCTACCTCTGTCTCTATCCAGTGGTGCTGGTCTCTAACCATGACTGTGTGTTTCTTTCTTTCCAGAGGGTCCATCCTTCTGGACTCAGCCACTTCATGGCTTTCAGTTACCCTTATCTGTGAATATCTCACTGGCCAGGCTCCCTGTCCCAGTGAGAAGAGAGATAGGACAGTGTGTGTGGTGGTTGCCAGGTGGGCGCCAATCACTGCAGCTCAGCTATTGCTGTAAAGCTCATTCCCCCAGGCTGTCAGGTCCTCACCCAAAATGGTGAGTTTTCTGGACCCAGAGCATAAACAGGGCTGAGACCGGGGGTGGCCTAGCTTCCCTTTCTAAGCACCCTGATTCTGGAATCATCTGGTGGCCTTCTCCTTCAGTTTGCCTTTCCATATCTGTATTTTTGTTCATTCCCTGTTTCACAGAAGCTGCATTTCCTGGTCCTCTGAGTTTCCCACAAGCCCTGCTGTCGGCAGCCACCCGTGATGGAATTTCTCTTTCTCAAATCTTTCAGTCCTTCTCGAGAAAGTATTCTACGAAGCTATTACTAAACTGATTTGAATCTGCATGCTGCATGAAACTCATTTCTGGCGAGGAGGAAGAATGTGGGAGAGGAGATTAAGATGGTACTGGAGCTAGAATGCAAAGTTAGATTTTAAATTCTAGGTTAGCCAACTTCTATAAAAGTCCAAATAGTAAATATCTTCGGCCTCTTGTGCAACTGTTCCAATCTACACAGTGGCAGCTACAGGTGACGGTGAGTGAGAGAGTGTGGCTACGTGCTAGTAAAACTTTATTTACAATGACAAGTTGTGGGTCAGAGCTGACCCAAAGTCCCAGGATCAAATGAGTCTTTAGGAAAGTGAAGGTCCAGTCAAGGACTTCAAGTTGGATATGACTTAAAACACTTTTAGGGTAACAAAAGAGGCAGGTAAACTGTGCTGAGAAAAGATGAACAGTAGCAATAGTAAGGAAGAGAAGAATGATTGGCTAACAGTTAATTTAAATATGAATCAAAGCAGAGGAAGTGGTCACATCAGAGAAAATGTAAGGTGGACTAAACAAGCATTAGGGCCCCAAATGGATGTGGAAGTGATATATTTTGAGGTAAACCAGAAATGCAATTCTCTCTGAGGATTTCTGGTTTGCTGAGTAGAAGGTTGATGACATCATTAACCAACCTAGAAATAAAAGAAATGGACTTAGGACAGAAAAGATAATGTCATGGTTGGACCACAGGACCAAGTCCTGCAATTTGTTTGCACAGCAGGATGACTGCAATATTTCAATACTTATATATAAATTTCAATATTTATTTCAAAACAGATGGAAGAGTGAATGTTCAGTGTTCTCCCCACAAAGATGTGAGAAGAATGTAAGGTGATGGATATGCTAATTATCAGCTCAATCATTATCATATATACCATTTTATATATGCATCATGTTTGGGCTACTTGTAACTCAATGCTACAGTGTCTACTGCACATGTGTGAGGCCCTGGCTTCCACCCCCAACCCTGAAAAAGAAAAATTATGTTGTATCCCATGAATATATATAATTATCAGGCTTTTCAAAAATAACATAAAAATTTTAAAAGAAAAGATAATGAAGTCAGACTTATATTTGTTAGTAAGATATACTGGTCAGACACTGGAGTTGAGACATAAAATACTCAGTGGGAAATAAGAATTTGGAGCCCAGGAATGACTGGAACTAGGGAGAGGAACATTATATGAAGGAAGAAGTCAGGATACAGGAATTGGTGTGCTCATACTAATGAAGTTTGAGTGAAATGGATTGTAACCAGGGCGCCATGGAAGACCAACATTTCAAGACTGGGAAGAGGAAGGTGTACAAGAAGATGCAGAGATAAGCGGTATTAGAATTCTTGGTCTGGAGAGGGTTCTGGAAAGCCAAAGAGAGAAAGTGGTAAGTAGGTTGGTCAAATTCTCCCTAGAGGTCAGGTAGAGATTGCTGAGCATGATGATTAAATTTATATTAGTTAAAGTTTTCTGGAGAAACCGACCCAGCAGGAGATGTTTCTAGAGAAGAGATTTGGTGTAGAGAATGCTCGTGGGCCATGGAGCAGGTCCAATCTGACACTTACAGAGCAAGTCATGGGGTGGGGAGCCCTGGAGCAGCCATTTTTGCAGCTCTGCTTGGAAGACACAGTGGGGTGGAACTCCCTTCTAGCTCAGGCTTCTCTGCTGTTCTACTTAGGCCTTCTGCTAATTGGACAAGGCCAGCCCATTGTCTGGAGGGCAGTGTCCCCTACTCAAATGTGAATTCCTTCCGAGAAGCCACTCTGGATACCCTCACACTCACACTCACGCTCACACACATTGAGAATAACATCTGAACACAAATTGGAGGACTGAGATTCAGCCAAGTGGACATGAAATCAGCCATCATGAGAGTATAAAAGGAGGAAGTTACCAAAATAAATGAGTTCTCCTCAAAGTAATAATTTGCAAAACAAATTATTTTGAATTATTATTCAGGTCCAGTGTTGTGGCTTCCACCCAGTAAAGGATATTTGTGAGATCTAAGTCATTAGAACTTACATAGCTTATCAGAGAATTTGTCTCCTGATCTCAGTGGTAGAGTCCTTGCCTGGAGTCTTTGAAGTCCTGGGTTCAAATCCCCCAGCAAAACAAAACCAGAAATCAAAAAGCAAAACAAAATAAAATTTCTCTTACCTGTTTGTTCATGATAAAATGCTCCTTGCCATCAAAAGGTTTTATTAACCGCATGGTATGTTATTTATTTTAGATACGATGCAGTTCACTATGTAAATTTGTATTTTTTCAAGTTTTTTTTAATTAATGCATGTTTGAAGCACATATTGGTTACATTTCTCAGAGAGAGTTGACACATTTACAGATGCATCTTAATTTTTCAGCCGACTCCTCTCCATTCTGTCCCCCGCTCCAACTCTCTGTGTCCTTCCCGTTTGCAAAAGAGCTATTTCCCTGTGTCCTGTTATGTAGCATTGGTTTGCTTGTTTGTTTGTTTGTTTGTTTGTTTGTTTTTGAGACAGGGTCTCACTACGTAGTCCAGGCTGGCCTCAAACTTGCAGCAGTCCTCCTGCCTCAGCCTCCTGAATGCTGGAACTACGGGCATGCACCATTACGCCCAGCAATCTGTTTTATGCTGCTCTTTATTTATATTTTGGTTTTCTCATATAAGAGAAACCACGTGGTATTTAAGCTTGTGTATCTGGTTTATCTAACAATAAAATGTATCATTGGATCCATTTTAGAATATACACTTCAGGCGTGTTTAGCATTTTCATACTGTTGTGCAATGGTCACTACTATCTCGTTCCACAAAAACGTCATCACACCAAGAGGAAATGCCACATCCATGAAGCAGTTATTCCCTCTTTCCTCTCCCAGCATCTGGCTGCTGCAAACCTGCTTTTGGTCCCTGCCTGCAGGACTGCCTGCTCTGGATATTTCACAGCAGCAGAATTGTAGCATAGGTGGCCTCTTGTGTCTGGCTTCTCTCTCTCACCATGATGTTTCCAAGGTTCATTTGTTATAATGTGTTTTAAGACTTTTTTCCCTTTTTTGTTGCCAAGTAATATGCCATTGTAGGAGTAAACCATATTTTGTTTCTATCATTTGCCTATCGCAAAGCTGCAAAGAACAATTCTTGTTCAAATTTTGTTTTAACATTTGCCATCAATTCTTTTGGGAGATATCCAGGTGTGGGATGGTGGGATTGAATGCTAACTGTGCTTCATTTCTGATTGTTGGAGGACTTTAAACCAACCTCTCTCATAGACAAAAGGTTGTTTCAGATGTCCATTTCCTCTTGAGTAAATGGATATCTTGTATCCTTCAATAACTTTGTCAAAGTTATCTAAGTTGTCAAATACATTTGTGAAAATTTGTAACATTCCTCATTCTTTATATCTGTGTAGAAGCTGAAATAATATTACCTCTATTTATATTGCTATATCTTCTTTGTCTGCCTTAGTATAGTTTTACCAATTTTATTAATTTTCGCAAGAACTCAGCTGATGGTTTCGTTATTTTTTTCTATTGCTTTTCTGTTTTATATTTCATTGATGTTTTACTCTTTTATCTTGATTATTTTCTCCTGATTCCTTTTGGTTTAATATGACCATATATTTCTAAATCTTTCTAATTACATATGAGATATATAGATACAGACATTTGAGGTTATTTCTATGAATTTCCCCCTAATCACTGGCTTGGTTGTATTTAATAAATGTTGATGTTGATTTTTTTTCCAAAGTTCAAAATACTGTCATTTCCTTTGTAGTTCTTTCCCCATTTCAGTTCTCTTCTCATTGGTTGTCTTGAATCACACATTTTGTGATTGCTTTTTTATTTTTTATTAATATATACTTTTGGTTTATATTTACTTTCCTCTTGTGGAGTTGGTTCATGTACATATTGCTTTTTTCATCTAGAACAGTCATCTTGGGGGATTGGTACAGACACATCTTACATCTTACTCCTGCAGTTTCTCCTTCCCTTCTCTGCCTTCCCATCTTCTCTCATCCCCAGAGCCCCTAGCCACCTCCACAAAGTTGACCTCCATGTTTTCTATCATCTGTTTTATATTTTACCCCTTAAATTACTTGTTATGGGTTCCTCACATAGAAGACCCATGTGATATGAGACCTTGTCTGATTTGCTTAGCATTATGGCTTCAAGGTGCATCCATTTTCCTACAAGTGACTTAGACATATCCTCCTTCTTTTGCTGGGTGTGAGGGTTAGTTTGATGTGTCTGAGTATTGCCGTGAAAGTATTTTAAAATCTACCACCAGTTGGTTTATAGATGTAGACAACCCTCTGGAAAGCAAGTGGAATTCATCCAGTCATTTCAAATTCTGAGGAGTGAAATGGAACTGAGATTTCCTTTGGAAAAAGGGATTTTGCCTCAAGCCTGGGATTTTACCAACCCCTGCTTAGATCTGCATCCTGCAAGTCTGACTTGTATTTCATAAGTTTACTGTTCCCTACTGATTCAGACCATGCCAATTCCATAAAATAATCTTCTTAATATATCTGCATGTTTTGAGGTCTTTGGACAATACTTGGGGCTGAGATTTTAAAAAATTCAAATTGAGAAAAACTACAGTCATAATCTCTCCAAATACATTTTTTCTGTTTTCTCACATCTTGTTTTTCTAACAACAAGTATTCCTCTGTTTATGCTGTCCAAAAGTCACTGACATTGCGATGGTATGAATAGTTACTTTGAAGAAAAGACAATATGGCAGCTAATGTTGATTTACTATCATCTTGCTCTGAAGTCATACCATGCTCTTGTTTTTCTATTACCATTGGTTCTATCATGTTGTGTCTTATTGGATTTAAATATGTATGATAGTATAAACAAATTTTTTATGGAAAATGAGATATTATAGCAGCCATTGTTCATCTTCGGTTATTTGGTTCAGAATGCCTTGCAATACTTTCATTCTCTTGAGTGGTTTTATTCTATTTTGTTATTTTTGACATTATTGTATGTAAAGCTAATCTCAACTATTTCAAAGAAAGAGACATTATGATAGCTACTGTTAATATCCAATTGTCTTGTTGGGAAGTGCTATGTTGCTTACATTGTTCTGTTCTGATCTGCTTAGATCTGTCCTCTTTTGTTTTATTCTCTTTAAAATTAAAAAAAATTTTAAGTCACTGACATTATTCAATTTTTAAGCATCTTTCCTTAGCACACCTCTTTTTATATAGTTCCACTGGTATATATTTAAGTTCCATAATATTTTCTTCTTTTTTGTTTTGTTTTTTGGTACAGGGAATCGAACTCAGGACCTTGCACTTGCCAAGCAGGCACTGTGCCGCTGAGCTATACCCAGTATTTTCTTCTGCAGGGTCTAATCTACCTTTAATCCATTCAATGTCTTGTTCATCTGAGTGATTGCATATATATTTTTAGCCCTAGAATTTAATTTGGTGCCTTGTGGCTTCCATTTTTCACTTATCATGGTCATTACAGGTTCCAGTGCTTCTTTTGAACATATATGATAAGCATTCAAGAAAAAGAAATGATGCCATCCTAGCCTCTGCAGTGTGGATAGCTCTCTCTGAAAGATTTGTATGCAGGTCACTTAGTGTAAGTCAGTTCTTTCAAAAATGAGGTATCTGAGGTGCTTGTGGATCAAATTAGACACACATCTCCACATTTCACTGGCTGGTATTTGTTTTATAAATAGGCCACTTACTCCTGTCCCGTGTTTCCACCTATGCAAAGTGATCTGTTAGTCTCTGAAGTGTATTTGTCAGTATTGAGATAGTGCTGGTGATGGTGGCCATTGCTCCCATGGATTCATTTGTCCTGAAGATTGATTGTTCAACCATGAGTGTGACACGTTTACTCAGGACTGGTCTAGGACGCCTTCATCTGGGATGGAGAAATAGGCCAGAGATGGGAAAATAGCCAATAAATAGGTTTGTTTTCAAATAAATGTGCACTCTGGGCAGCAGGAATTTAACCCCATCCAAGCCCTGCAGGATACACCTAGCGGCATGTACCATAAAGTCCTCGGCCTCCAAGTACAATGACAAGGAGTCACTTACTGTGCATTTGATGTCCACTCCAGTGACATTTATCCTTAACATTTCTGCCTTATTCTAATGAAACAAGCAAATTTCAGTAGCTGGCAGAAGCTTCCAGAAAATGTATTGCTCTTAGTCAAAATGTTACTGGTACCCAACATCTGGGGACCAGTGAGTACCAAGGTACATTCTGCTCTGCTCTCTCTCTCTCTCTCTCTTTCTCCTCTGCTTCCAGACACTGTGCTCCATCATCGTGGGGCTGCTGCATTACCTCTACCTGGCCACCTTCTCCTGGTCACTCCTGGAGGGGCTGTACCTCTTCCTCACCGTCAGGAACCTCAAGGTGGCCAACTACACCAGCGCCAACAGATTCAAGAAGAGATTCATGTACCCTCTGGGCTACGGCTTCCCAGCTGTGATTGTCATCGTGTGCACAATAGTCGGACACAAAAATTACGGAACGAGTACTCAGTAAGCATGACGTGTCTTGAGGGTGGAAATTGTATCTTAGAGCCCATGCCTGCTTTGAAATCGAAACATTCATCTTGAAATTTATGTTCTAACCACAAATTAGCTTTAAGCCAGTCCTTCTTGAGGCCAGAATACTATTTCCTTTTGGAGATCTCTGGAATGATGATGGTTATCTGCTTTTAGGGAGTCGATTTTGGTGAAAATCAGAGTTCTTTCCCCTAGACAAATGCACATAGAGCACACATTTTACATAAATCTTCAGGAAATGCAGGGGCAGGTGGAATAAATCCATGGCCCAACATTTAAGAAGTTGTGGGATTCAGGTTCTGGAGGATTCTGAAGGAGAAGGTGAAATATGTTGATGCTTTCATGTCCAGGGCATAAAGAATAACCATAATGCCGTCAAAAGCCCGCTATGCATCCAAAATAATGCTTGGTGTGTGAAGCGGTGCCTGTCACCCTCACCAGGACCCCATCAAATCAGTGGTTTGTCACATCATGCACAGGACACATAGAGCTCAGTGCATGGCATATACAGCACTTCTCCAAGGTCAGAGTTCAAAAGAGAGGAAGCGAAATTCTCAAGGCTGCGCTCTTTCTATTAGCACACACTCACAGTGTGTACAGCTGGGGAACGGTTAAGCCAGGAGTCACCATCTAGGTTTTGCTGCCTCGCTAGAAAAGTTTGCAAAGCTCTGCCCTGAGCAGTTACATTAGGAAGTTACCAGATTGGTCGCAGTGTTAGGAAGCAGTTGGCACGTGTGCCAAAGCGTCACCTATAATCTTGTACCTCTTGAAGTTCAACAGAAAGCCAAGCTCTGGCTTGGACCCTGTGAGCTGCTGGAAGGATTCTGGAGACTGAATGGTAGGGGAATGAAGAGCTGGCAAATTTTATAAAAGGTCAGGTTATAACTCTTTTGGGGCTGTGCGGGCCACGTGACCTCGATGTCACCTTTAGTGTGGAAAAGAAAACACGCAATATATGAACGCATGTGTGCAGCTGTGTCTCGATGAAACTTTTTTTTTGCAAATGAGTGATGGATTGTGTCTGAGTCGTGGCCCATGGTTTGCAAGCCTTGAAATAGAATTTACATGCAGAATCTTTTCAGCCGCCTGAATGTTGACCCTGGCTTGTCTTTTTGTTTTTTCAGATTCACATTGCCAGATTCATTGCCTTTTTAGAATGAGTAGGGTGACAGAATTTAAAGGGTTTGAGTGACACGTACTCTGTCCATAATTAATATCCTGAATTAGCATTTTATGTCTGCTGATAAATTATGATTTTTATGCTATTTCAGGTTATAGCAATCATTCTTACTAGGATGACTACTTTCCTGAGGTTTAATTCTTTGACAAGAACTGTCCCCAAAAGCTTTATACATATATATGATCTCTTTTAATCATTGCTTAAAGTTCTATATGAGAAAAACCACACAAATCCAATGAAAGAGAGAAATGAATGGAGAGAGGTTATATATTCATGGATGAGCAGATTCAGTAATGTCAAGGTGTTAGCTCATCCCAACTTGATCTATACATGCAAGATATTCCCAGTCCAAATCCCAGAAAATTATTTTGTGGGTTACTGAAGAAATGATTCTGTGGAGGAAATAAAAGAACCTGAAGAGACAATAGATATTGAGGAAGAAAAAACTCAAAAGATTGACATTACAGTACCTGACTTCAAGCTCTAACATAAAGCTACAGTAACCACCGTTAACCTTTCCAGTACTTACCCTCATCTCACACTTTGGGAAACTGAGGCAAAGAACGTACTGTTTATGTCAGAGGAGGAGTTGATCAAAATCCATCTTCTGAGCAAATGGCTTTTGGCACTGTTCCGATTTTCCCCCAGAATCTTTTCCTCATACTCCCTACTTGCTCTGGAGGGAAAGACAGTGAATGCTTACCTTCCTTCCCACAGCTGCTGGCTCACAGTTGATAAAGGGTTCATCTGGAGCTTCCTGGGTCCCGTAGCTGTCATCATCTTGGTAAGTGATGGTTATTCCTGCAGGTGCCTGCCCATGGTTACCCTAGCCTAGGAGGGCACCTCTCACACGTTAAAGTGGGACTGAGATGAAGATAAAGAAATACAGCTCAACGTCACCAACCGACCTTCCAGAAAATACTATTGCACTTCCATTTCCACGGCTTCCCCAGCTCACTAATTGTGCTACCATATCAACCTCTGCTGAGAACCCTTTTAAAGCCCTACACTCATTCATTCATTCATTCATTCAATAAATATTTAATGAGTGCTTTAATGAATGATATGTTTTCCTATTTTCCAGAAACTTCCTGATTACACCTGCTGCCTAGTATTAATAGCAGCTTTCTACTTTCAAAGCATTCTGATTGGACAATGTTTTTTTTATTTTATGAGTACTGATTTGCAGTACATAATAATTACATTCATCATGAGCAATAGGCACAAGCATAGAACACATCTTAATTCTTTGTTTTTAATACCCTGCCTCTCCCTGCTTTTCTATCTCTTGGTCTCCTTCCCTCTGGCAAAAGATCTATCTTCCCCTTTTCTATCCTCTTTTATTTTGCTATGTAATTCATTTATATTTTGAGTTTCTTACATAAGCACAAGCATGCACTATTTAAGCTTGTGTGTCTGATTTACTTCACTTAACATTATGACCTTATGGTGGAAACACGTACCCCAGCATTGAAACGCGTTACACATAATAGACCAAGCATGTCCCTGGTATCTTTATGAAACCTGTATCTTTGGGGACAAGATCTTCAGATCCAACCAGTTAGGTTGTTTGAAAAGACCTTAATTTTTTCTAAGTCATTTTTTCATGCTGTTTGCACAGATAAACTTTGTGTTCTATTTCCTAATTCTGTGGATTTTGAGAAGCAAAATTTCCTCTCTCAATAAAGAAGTCTCTACCATTCAGGACACCAGGTAAGAAGGTACCAGAATCAGTGACACTGAAGGATTTGTCCTATGGGAACATTCTTCTTGGTAAAGAAAGCTCCTAGACAAAAATATGCAATAGGACAGGACGTAGCTTAGTGGTAAAGTGCTTGCCTAGCATGTGTGAGGTCCTGGGTTTATTTCTCAACACCACAGGGGTAAAAGTTATAAATTCTCCTGATGCTAAAGAGCATTTAAGGAACAAATTATAGAAGAAATACAACTATGAATTGCAAGTAACCTGATGCACTCCTTATTTCTTCACTTAAGAAACATATATTGCCAGGCACGGTGGTGCACACCTGTCATCCCAGAATTGGGAGGCTGAGGCAAGAGGATTGCTGTGAGTTCGAGGCCAGCCTGGGTTACCAAGTGAGTTCAAGGCCAGCCTGAACTTCACAGTGAAACTTTGTCTCAAAAAGATCAAAAAAAGAAAAGAAAAAAAAAGAGAGAAAGAAAACTGTATATTGAAAGTTTCCTTTGTAGACCATTCTCTTTCTGTGAAATTAATATGAGAAATATCTACTCTGACCTCTCATCTTTGAGTTACAGCTTCTAGACTGTTAGAAACTTGATTCTCATTGGTGTCAGTTTAAAATGTTTAGAATAATAATGACATCTAATACCAGTTACAGAATTGAGGATGCTAAACCCTGACAAGTATTACTGTATGAAATACTTACAGTTCCACCCTATGGCATGTAGGATGCTACATATATTTAAAATATGGATTAACTTGTGGCTTGTCTTAGCCAAGATTGCATGAGTATCTTGTACTGGCTACTTGTGTGGATATAAATTAAAGGAATATGTGCCCATCTTCTGACCCTGAGTTTGGGTCGGACTTTCATTTAGTTATCAGACCAATATAACATCACTTGTCCTCAATTCCCTTCCCCTGGGACACTCAGAATTTCCCCCATCTCCCTGCACATAAGTGTGGAAGTGAAAGTTCATGAACACAGACACATACTCGCATGCATCATCTCTGCCAGATAACAACCATCCACAGCCCTGCTCCATTATATACTAAACATGATTTTTTGTTCAAAGAACCCTAATGCTGTTGTATTCTGAAGTCACAAAATCACCACCATTCAAATTTTGCAACACGAATTTCCAAAGGCATTGTCAACACATCTTACAATAAATCCAGGTAGAAGACTTGGCAGAGACATCATTTCTAAGAGTGGTTTTTAAAAAAATCATCCTTATATAGTAATCATGGTTCCCCATTTTATATATATATATATATATATATATATATATATATATATATATATATAATTTTGTGTGTGTGTGTGTGGTGCCGAGGATTGAACTCTCAACCTTGCGCTTGCTAGGCAGGCACTTATACTGCTGAGCTAAATCCCCAGCCCATCCCCATTATATGGCTTTGAAGTCTTATAATGTTTTCATTCATCGGTTGGAATGGTTTTATTCTGTTTTGTTTGACCTTATTATGTGTGATGGTCTGAACAGCTACTTTGAAGAAAACAAGACATTATGGCCGCCATTGCTGATTTAATATCATCTTGCTCTGAAGTCCTACCATGCTTTTGTTCTTCTGCTTCCATTGGTTCTATCATGTTGTGTCTTATTGGATTTTAATATGTATGATAGTATAAACAAATTTTTTATGGAAAAGGAGATATTATAGTAGCCATTGTTCATCTTCAGTTATTTGGTTCAGAATGCCTTGCAATACTTTCATTCTCTTGAGTGGTTTTATTCTATTTTGTTATGTTTGACGTTATTGTATGTAAAGCTAAGCTCAACTATTTCAAAGAAAAAGACATTATGGTTGCTACTGTTAATATCCAGTTGTCTTGTTGTGCCGTGCTGTGTTGCTTGCATTGTTCTGTTCTGGTCTGCTTTATTCTGTCCTCTTTTGTTTTATTCTCTGTAAAATAAACTTAAAAATAAATGAATAAATAAATAATCATCCTTAGCAGAAGGCTTGGCAGCAGGGGTCCCACCTCATCTTCAGCTGTGTGACCTTGTATATGTCACCACCATAAGGTTGGGGTGCTGCTGCGACCCATGCAGCTGTGGAGGTTCTTGGGATAAAGGACTGTGACAGGATGAGAAAATAAAGAAGAGACAAAAGCTGGGGTCAGGTGGAGCCCTTACTCTCCTGATGGCAGAGAAGGAACTGCTCAACCACTAGCATGCTTATTTATACACTCATAAGCTCCAGGTGTCAATTTCAGCGCCTGCCTGGCTTTACTAAGTCTAGCAACTCCTTTGCCTGGCTGGCCTCTGCCCCTCGCCTTCTTGGAACCGAAACAGCTTTGTTTACATGGCTTGTTTGGGGCTTCCTGGGTTTTCAGGGCTGGCCTTACTTTAGTCCCACGCATCTGATCTATCTCCAGCTTCAACGGCTCCCTCGGGTGTGCTGGTTAAGCAAGGTAACAGATGAAAACCGTTTCGTTAGTGCTAGTCTTAACTAGTTAACTGTTCTCTTTTTCCCAGAGTCATGACATTCAAAGCCATTGCTCAGTTCTTCATCCTGGGCTGTTCTTGGGGTCTTGGATTTTTCCTGGTGGAAGGAGTAGGGGAGACAGTTGGATCAGTCATTGACTATTTATTCACCATCATCAATGTCCTGCAGGGGGTTCTGCTCTTTGTGATGCACTGTCTCTTTAATCACCAGGTAAGACCCGTTGTTTCTTCTCTCCCTGACCTACCCCAGAGTCTTCCTGGATGGCTGCTCACGTTCTAGCCTCTCCTTGGCCTTTTAGATTCATAGCTGGGGTTGTCTTCTGTTCGAGAAGAGTGTTCAGGACTTACTAGGTCATGCTGGGTCCCCTGCTCAGAGCTCTACCCTATCTCTTCAGAGCATATATCAGGATGGGCATGGTGGTGCACATCTGTAATCCCAGGGCTCTGGGAGGCTGAGGCAGGAGGACAGCAAGTTCAAGCCCAGCCTGAACAATTTAGGGAGACTCTGCCTCACAAAGGGAGAAGAGGGTGTGAGTCAGTGCAATGCTCCCTGGTAAAGAGTCGAAATCCCTAGTACAAGGTAGACAGGGTGCGTTAACAAACAGTCCTTTCCTCCTGGCTCTCCAGTGTCAGTGGCTTACAATAAAGGGGTTTTCTTTTAATAGTTTGTACTACCTAACCATGCTCTGATCAACACTGTCTTCACTCAGGGATGCAGGCGAAAGGTGTAGCCTCCCATCTCAAAATTCCCCATTGAGGTATCCTCTCAAAAGAATTAGACGTCGTATTACAGTGATCCATCCACACCCACATGGGTAATGACACAACTCGTAATAGCTAAATCTCGGAAGCAGCTTGTGTGTCCATCAGCAGATGAATAATTGGGGAGAGTGTAGTATTTATACACAAGGAGTATTACTCTGTCATAAGAAGGGATAAACGAGTTATTTGTATGAAAATGGAAGCACCTTGAGATCAGAATGTTAAGTGAAATAAGTCTAGCTTAAGCATCACCTGGTTTCTCTTATAGAAGAAATCCAAAATATAAACAAAGGTAGCTAAATAAAGCACAGCCAATAGGAAACAGGGAGATAGATCTTTTGCAAAAGGGAAGCAGACCCAAAAATGGAGGAAGGGGAAAGGGATGAAAAAAAATTGACATGTGTTACATGCATGGACCCCGTGAGGCATGTAATCATTATGTATTGCAAATGTGTGTCAATAAAAAATTAAAACTGCAAAAATATAAATAAAATAGCAGGGATCTCATTGGCAGGAAGAAAGGAGATCATTACAAAGTACTGTTTAGCACCGCATTTAACTCTCTTAATGTGGCCCCTTCACAATGACACCTCGGTTTGACTCTGATTTCTTCTGTTAACGCAAATCACATGCTCAGACTTGAGTTACCAGGGACAGATGGGATAATTCTCCTGTAGTGAGACACACTTACAGCGCTGCTGAAATACTTGGCGCAAGGTACCAATGGCCTGGAGAGACTTCAGCATTAATCAAAGATCTGTCACTAAGGAGGTTGCTGTGTGACCTTTGGGCTTGATACCTACTCTGAAAACACCTCCTCAAATGCATGCCTTTCTCCAAGCATGGAGAATTTCATGCAGCCATGCAATATAAACTTCATACAGACTTTGCTCTCCATAGAAAACTGGAACAGTTCTTCCAGCATTTTTCTTTGCTGGTAAGTGGAGTCAGCAGTTAAGATGCTAATAGCAAAACGACCATCTTAACACCATTAATTTCCTTTCCATCTTTCAGTGCTTCTTTACCCTTGGTATTCCTCTCAGAAGAAGTGACATACAATGTCGGTGACTTAGTGAGGCGGGGGGGTATAGCTCAGTGGCACAGCACCTGCCTGGCAAGGGCAAGGTCCTGAGTTCGATTCCTAGTAACCCAGAAAAAAATCTCAGTGAAGTTGTATTGATCATCACACGTTCAAATGTCATTCTTCACATGTCAAAAGGTAAAAGCAAGTTAATTCATGAAGTATCAGGCACACATTAGTGCTATGTTAGTACTGGGGCTTTCAGTAAGATTGGCAAGGTTTTGAGTGTTTCTCTATGACCTTGGACAAATCAGTTTATGTCCAGAGCCTCCATTTCTACATCTTTACTTGGAGGTAAGAAGAGTACTTTCATCACTGAGTCGATGTAAGGGTTAAATGACATACTTCATATAAAATGTGCCATATAAAATGGTCCCGTCACCATCTTCACGGACCTCATAACCTTCGCCATCTTTTCCCCCATCACCTTGGCATAACTGGCGCCATCTTGATCCCTGAATTTAACTAGTGCCCTGTATTTGACCCAGGAAAATGGGAAGTTACTCAGGGTATGAGTCCCATGAGACAAGCAGCATGAGCTGTACCCACAGGAGAAAAATTAACCTGCTTGACAAAAGAAGCAGGATACAGGTGTCGCCCAAAAATTAATGTAAGATTCGAGCTAAACTGTTTCCAACAAGATGTCTTTCTGTGATTGTTTAAAAGCTGTTGTGATTTTCCAGTTCAGGCCCACTCGGTGAGGCTCTGAAATAGGGGGTCCACGTGAGTGGTCGCTGAGCTCAGCTAATTAAATTCCAAATTTATCAATTTGGCTGCTTGGATTCCTATATTGTTTACAAACCCACATCAATACCAAGTTCTAATGGTGCTTGACATGAGAACCTTTTATTTTTTTTTACCTTGAAGGTAGTTGGCTTGATAAAAATAATCAACATGAGAATGGCCAATATATTATACAGAAAACCCAAGAAAGAGTGGTAGAGGCTAGGGCCTGGCGCGCGCTCTCTCTCTCTCTCTATCTACCTCTATCTCTATCTCTATCATCTCTCTACTCTTCCACTCTAGGTCCCTTTCTCCCAAACCGAACTCTGGAAATAACATGGGTCTCTGTATTTCTCAAACGTTCAGGTGCGAATGGAATACAAGAAGTGGTTTGGCGGTACGCAGAAGGGTGCTGGGACTGACAGTACTGCCATGACTCACTCCACCAGCTACACCAAGATGGTAAGATGTGCGCCTCTGGACGCCTTTTACCAAGCCCGACATCCCACGCTACCAGCACTTTCCTGGTTCCTTGGTCTAAAAGTAGAGTTTGGTGTATGAGACCAAACCCTGCTCCCCTCCCTTCCTCCCTCACTCACTCATTTTCTCCCATTCTCTTTTTCTTTTTTCTCTTATTTCCTTTTATTTCTTCTTTCCTTTATCTTTTTCCTTTTTCCCTCTTTCCGTTATTTTTCTTTCCCTTTACTCCCCTTCTCACTGTCTCTCCCTAGCTCTTACTCTTTCCTTCTTTCCATTTCTACCTTCTTTTTACTGCCTTCTCCTTTCCCCTCTTCCCTCCTTTACTTCCTCCCTTCCTTTCTTCTCTCTATATTTCTTTTGTCTTTTGTTTTTCTCCCCTCTACTTTTCTCCCTTCCTCCTTGCCCTCCTCCTTTCTCTCTTCCTTTTCTTCTTCCTCTCTTCCTTCCTTCCTTTCTTCTGTAAACATGCAAAAGATATTTATTTTTTGGCTTTTTGAGACAGGGTCTCTCTATGCAGTTCAGGCTGGCCATGAGCTCACACCGTAGCCCAGGCTGGTCTCAAACATGCAACCATCCTCCTGCCTCAGCCTCCCAAGTGCTGGGATTACAAGTGTGCACCACCACAACCAGCTCATGCAAGAGATATTTAGCAAAAATGTTTATTTCACAACATTCACTTAAGGAATACTTGCTGTGCACACCCCACTCTCACTGTGTAGGTGCTGGAGCACCTGAGGTGGGCACACTGTCAGAGGTCTTCACCCTCAGAGCTGATGCTCTAGTTTGAGGGAGAGTTAGATAAATAATCCTCACCAGGGGACTGGACAGCATGTGACAAAGTGATAGATGCTACAGAAAATAAAAGTACAGCAATGTAGAGATCAAGAGGGTGTGATATGGGAGAGCTTCCCTTGCAAACAAAGCACCACCCTGAACCTCCGTGAGAAGCTGCCACTTGTTTGGAGACTGGAGGGCTTTCCATGATCCAAAAGAGAAGCTCTTCAGACCCAGGAGGGCGTAAGTGGACCCCAGGCCCTTTGGCGGGAGGCAGTTTATCCCTCTGCAGCGGGCTCGTCCTCTGTGGGCCGAGCTGTCGCGACCATGGGGCTGCTGCAGGCAACGAGAGCTTCGCTTTGGACACGAGGCCTCCAAGTCGGGTGGCCTCTTCTCCTCGCACCTGAGCCTGCCTTGGGTTGAGAACACCACAACTACAAGGAAAGGCAGAGATCAGAGGACATGTGATTCATTAAGAAGTGGAAGAAAAAGAGGGAGCAACCAGTGGAGGATCCAGTTAGACGCTGTCCTTGTATCTGGTAGAAAGCTTTGAAATTAAACTGGGTGTGGCAGCGCATGCCTGTCATCCCAGCACTCAGAAGGCTGAGGCAGGAGGGTCATTGCAAGTTCAAGACCAGCCTGGGCTACACAGTGAGCTCAAGACCAGCCTGAACTGCATAGCGAGACCCTGTCTCAAAAAGAGAAAAAAAGAAAGCTCTGAAGTGTGAATGTCACCCGTCAAAATATGCCACCTTCAGGTCCTTTGTAATGGGCTCTAGGATCTCTCCTGAAGCACAGGGCTTCACCTTTGGGAGAGGGATCACCTCGGACAGAGTGGTCCTCTGGAGAGGAAGGCTCAATCCAGCAGCTGTGTGAGGGTCACTTGATGGACAAAGAGCATCTATATGGGGCACCGACACCCATGGTCAGAACCAGAGAGAATACACACTTCCTTCTCCCACCATGGATGACCTTGATCGACCATCAACCAATGTGGTTCTACATTCAGATGAACTTTGGGGATAATCACATGGCAGAAAAAACATGACATGCATCTTCTGTGTCTCACTGAAGTGTTCTCCAGTTTGATCCATTTTGCTACAGATGACAGATTTTAATTCTTCCTTAGGGCTGAATAGTACCCCGTTTTATATATGGATGATACTTTTTTTATCCAGTCATCTGTTCCTGGGTGTGTAGACTCCAGACCTTAGCCAAAGTCAATAGTGCCACAATAAATACAGGCATGCAGGTAACTGACAGTAAATACAGTGAAAAGCTAAAATAAAACAATTTTCCAAGATGAGTTTTGGGGTGTAAATGGTATCAGAAGATTTGGATAGTAGGGTGTCTCCCTGGTTTTAGGAAGGCTAATCTGTTTTTCTCATCATGTCCCTCTCGCCCCTGTAGTAGGAGCCAAGGAAATCATCAGAATTTGCTCGTTGAAGAGACCTTATGTCATCCCACTCCTGATGTTTCTGCTTCTTAGCCAAGGACTGAAACCTCACTTGGGCGTCAATGGTACCTCCCTGTGGTCACGTACGGATCGGATATCACCCTTTCCTTCTGTCCTGTGAATCATTAAAGACCTGCCCCCTTTGGCTATTTTAAAAATCATTTTATTGCGATTAACACACACTCATTGTACAACTTAATGGGTTTTCTGTGACATCTCCATACATCTATGTATTGTGCTTTATGTTAACCATCTCTTCTCTCTTCTTCCTTTCTCTTCTCCTTCTCCAAGGATGCCTTCCCAGTGCCTAATTGTCCCTCTTCTAGCTTCAGATCATAGTTTCCTGTTACCACATATGAGCAAAGTCATGTGAGGCCTGCCATTGTGTATCTGGCTTATTTTGCTTACTATGATAGCCTTCAATTCTATCAATTTTCCTGCAAATGACATGGTCTGTTCCTTACGGCTGAGTATACACATGATATTTGTTTTGTCTGTTTATCTGTTGATGAGTACCTAGGCTGCATCCACACATTGATTACTGTGAATAGTTCTGCAATAAATGTGGGTTTACAGGTATTTTTATTGTATGCTTGATCCAATTGTGTGAAGGTCAGGAATGGTACACCCGGCTCATATACTACTGCTACACTTAGCTTTTTTTAGTAACCTTCATAATGTTTTCCACAAGGACATGCTGATTCACACTTTATACTTTTAATTCTATTAGTACATGTTTGTAGTACATAATGATTGTATTCCTTGTGGGGAGCTGGTATGTGTAACACATCCTGCTTTTACATTGCCTCCCCTTCCCTCCCATCCCTCTCCACCTCTTGGTCTTACCCCCTTTTGTAAAAGGTCTCTCCCTGTTTCCTAGTACCTTTCATTTTACTCTTGTAATTTATTGATATCCTGGGTATCTTGTATATGAAAACCCAGGTGATATTTGAGCTTATTTATTAAATATATACACCGATTATATATTCTAGATATTATATATTCTAGATATTAGTCCTCTGTCCAAAGAGTAGCTACCAAAACATGTTCCCATTCTGTAGGTTGCATCTTCACTCTGTTGGCTGATTCCTCTGATCTCCCCCAGGTGAGCAAAAGACCCACACCATAAAGGATAAACTTGAGCCAACTGTAGGGCAATGGATGCACCTTGACAACATAATGTTACGTGAAATAAATCAGACACACACACTTAAATTTATCATATAGTTTCTCTTATATGAGAACCCAAAATATAAATAAAGAGCAAAATAAAAGATAGATAGTAGCAACATTTGTCTTTCTTAAAGGGGAAGGTAATCAAGAGATGGGGGAGAGTGAGGGCAGGGCGGGGGAAGGGTGGACAAGGACTTAGGATGTGTCACATACCTGTGCCAACTCACACAAGGATGTAGTTATGCACTACACATGGACTAATAAAGAAAGTGATCTGGGAAAAAGTCATTTTTTAAAAAATGATACAGGAAATCCAATCATCAGTGTGTGGGAGAATGTAGACACATTTGTCTCACCCTTTGTAGATATAAAATAAAAATGGATCAAAAACCTAATAAAATAAAAATGGATCAAAAACCTAGATATAAAACCAGAAACACCAAAGTAAAGTAGATAAAACAATTGAAAACACAGGTATAGGCAAGGACTTCCTGAACAGAACACCAATGGCATGAGAAATAATCCCAAGAATCAACAAAAGAATTATATCAAATTAAAAATTCCGCACAGCAAAAAAAAAAAAAGTGAAGAGACAAACTAGAGAAAATTTTGTCAGCTACTCCAGAGGACTAATATATGAAACATATAAAGAACTCAAAAAAAGGCCCAATCAAAAATGAATAAAAATGCATAGACATTTATCAAAAGAAGTAACAAGTGTCTGATAAGTACGTGAAAATTGCTCAGCATCTTTGGTCGTTAGAGAAATGTAAATCAGAACGACACAGATATTCCAACTTCTCCATTCAGCGTGGATGTCTGAAATTCAAAAACAACAACAAATAATGGAAAGCATGTGGGGGAAATGAGCCCCTCTACATTGTTGTAGGTATCGAGGGCTGATCAGGCCCACAACCTCCTGACCAAGCAGACCGCAAAGCCTTAAATAAGAGACAAGGAGGGCGCCAGGAGGATCAAAACCCTCTAGCAGAATTTAAGATTCTCTGGAGGCTGGGATGAAGAACTTCTCTGAGCATTTATTTGGTTTTCAAGCAAGGGAAGAGGTTAGAGTGGAAAATGTGGGAAGCTGAGCAGGACCTTGGGAGCTGGTTCAAGGACTTCCCAGCTAATAAATCATGTTAATTTAGAACTATTTTACGTCCTGGTTGCCCTTCACTGCAGAAGTGAGACGCCTGCAGCTGTGGTCTCTATTTCATTGGGGCTGGAGCCAAGCGTCCTCAGCTGTGGCCTTGTCTTGTCCCTTGAGGTGTCACAGCCTCAGGGGCCACTGCAGGCCTCAACCAGGAGGAGTGATTCACAGATGTTCACTTACTATGAATCTGCTGCCTATCTCCAGATGAGGGGCCTAGCCCTGGGACAGACTTTTGTTTTTAAAATTTAAAAAATGTCCACTGATTAACTTTAAATCCTGCTCAGAGCCTCTTCGTAGCGGTCTCCATTGGGTAGGAAAATAAAGCATTACAACCACTATGGAAATCAGTACTGAGTTCCCTGAGAAAACTAAACAGAGAAATTCCATGTGACTCAGGTGTACCTCTCCTATGTCTGTCACCAAAGGATTTAAAGTCACTGTATTCCAGTAACAGGTGCATAACCATGTTTAAAGTGGCACAATTCACCATGGCTATACCATGGAAACAGCCTAGATTCCCAACAATAGATAAGCAGATGAAGACAAACTTGGACAGATACACCATGGACTATTAGTCTACTGTAATTAAGGGTAAATTGGTACCATTTGTAGGAAAAGATCTTGACTTTATAATGTTAACTGAAATAAGCCAGACACTGGATCTTAAATATCACATGCTTTTCCTCACACGAGAAACCCAAAATATAATTTAATACAAAATACAAAATAAAAGATTGTAGGAAACAGAAAGGGATACTTGGCAGGAGAATGTAGTGTGGAAGGGAGAGAGGTTAAAAAGTGACCAAGAGAACATGTCCCTGTGAGTTACATATGTAAGGACCTAGAAGGACAAGTGCGTGGTTCCGGGGACGCCTAAGAGCACTAGCACTTTCTCACAGTAATGGCATCAGGGAGCATCACTGGCTCTTCCACAGGCAATGCCAAAAATGAGTTCCCTCGAGCAGAGGCAGGCAGACCTACACTATGCAGGCTGGGATAGAGATGCCTCTGCCACTGATGGTGGAAAAACCACCTTCACCAGAAAAATAAACCCATCACAATTCAGGAGTTGAAAGTCAGCAGCCTGGGCCAAGCAGGTGGCGTGAACCTGTAATGCCAGCGCTCGGATACGCTAAAGCAAAACAGCCACAAGTCACACAGGGGTCACAGAGATGCAATCTAATGCAATGCTAACATTTTATATGAGAATGGTTGAATAACTTGGGGAAACCCTTTGTCAAAGTTTTTTTTTTTTAATTACAGAATTATAGGCTCTGTCCTGACATTTGCAGGGTTAGGTTTGGCATTTGGTATGCACATACCATGCAGTTCGGCTGTTTTCACCACTCCACTACCTCTCTACTCTTTTCTTATACCTCACTGTGTACATCTAATGGTCTTGCTTCTATTTTCCTATCATGACTTTTTTTTCCTCCAATTAACTTCCTTTTTAGATATCACCCATGAAAGCAAACACACAATGTTTGACTTTTTGAATCTGCTTTATTTTGCTATAAACATGACGGTGTTCCATCCCATCCCATTTCTTGGAAATTATGTGTTTTTATTCATATAGAATATATATGACTTATAACATTTGATTTACCAGTTTGTTGACAACCACCTGGTCTGTTACCATAGCTTAGCTATTGTGAATTGTACCATAACAATCACAGTTGTGCCCTGAAGGTTTCCCTGTAGCATCTTGCCTTTAATTCTTCTGGAAATATACCTAGAAGTGGTATGGCTGGATCAAGTGGCATCTATATGACTTTTTCTTCAGCAAACCTATCCTGGTGGGATCAGCAAAGAAATAACAAGTAAATCAAATCTGTAAAAAAATGGACCTAGTAGATGTGTATAGTGTTCCACCCAACAACATCAGAATACAGATTCTTCTCAGCTGCACACAGGTCATTCTCTAAAATAGATCACACAGTAACTCACAGAACATGCTTCAGTAAATGCAAAGCAATTGAAATAATTCCATGCATATTATCTGATCATACTGCAATAAAATTGGAAATTAATGACAAAAACCCCACAAGAACCCCATAAACATATGGAAACTAACACTCTTCTAAACAACCAGTAGGTCACAGAAGAAATTAAACAATAATGCAAACACAAATTACTGGAACCTATCGGACACAATGAAAGCAGTCCTCAGAGGGAAATATTTAGCACTGAACTCCCACATTAGGAAAATGGAAAGAACACACATAACTTAATGCTGCACCTCAACCCTCTAGAAAAAGAAGAGCAAGTAGAGCCAAAGATGGCAGGAAATTATAAAGAGCAGAACAGAAATTAACGCAATTGAAACTAAGAAAACAATACAAAGAATTAATGAATCAAACAGTTGCTTCTTCAAAAGAATAAATAAAATTGATAAACCCCTAGCCAGCCTTATCAAAAAGAGGAAAGAAAAAGCTCATATCCATTTAATAAGCAACGAAAAGGGTGAAATCACTACAGACCCTGTGGAAATACAGAAGATCATCAATACCTACTTCAAAAATCTTTACTCTAATAGGTTCAATAACACAGAAGAAATGGACAGATTCCTAGAAACATATGAATTATCACAGCTGAATCAAGAATAACCTAATTTCAGTTAATGAAAGTGAAAATGTAATTAGAATCCTACCAACAAAGAAAAGCCCAGGTCCTAATGAATTCACTGCAGAGCCATACAAGACATTTAGGGAAGATTTAATTCCAACATTCCTCAAACTCTTCAGTGAAATTGAAAGGGAAGCAACTTTCCCTAACTCATTCCTGGAAGTAAGTATTACCCTAATACCAAAACCAGAGAAAGACCCAACCAAAAAAAATTATAGGCCAATCTCTCTAATGAACATAGATGCAAAAATCCTCAATAAAATACTGGCAAAGAGAGTGCAACAAGCCATCAGGAAGATTATACACCATGATCAAGTGGAATTCATCTCAGGAATGCAGGGATGGTTCAACATACACAAGTCAATAAACATAATACACCATATCAACAGAGCCACGGACAAGAACCATATGGTCATCTCAATAGATGCAGAAAAAGCTTTTGAATAAATCCAACACTCATTCATGATTTAAAAAAAAAAAAACCCAGCCAGGCGCAGTGGCTCACGCCTGTAATCCCAGCACTTGGGAGGCAGAGGCAGGAGAATCGTTGCGAGTTTGAGACCAACCTGGGCTACAAAGTGAGCTCAAGGCCAGCCTGAACTGCATAGCGAGACCCTGTCTCAAAAAGACAAAAAATAAATAAAAATAAATAAATAAATAACCTACAGAAAATTGGAATAGATGGTCTTTACCTCAATCTGATAAAAGCTATATATGATAAACCAACAGCCAACATCTTACTAAATGGACAAAAATTGAAAACTTTCAACCTAAAATCAGGAACAAGACCACTCCTATTCAATATAGTGCTGGAAACATTAGCCAGAACAATTTGACAAGAGACAGAAATAAAAGGAATAAAGATAGGAAAGGAAGAAGTTAAATTATCATTATTTGCAGATGACATGATACTCCACATAGAAGACCCCAAAACTCCATTGAAAGACTACTAGAGGTAATAACCAAATTCAGTAATGTAAATACAAAGTCAACACTCAAAAACCAACAGCATTCCTGTACACAAACTCACTCAGAAATAAAGAGAAAACACACCCTTCACAATAATATCCAAAAAAATGAAATACTTAGGAATCAATCTAACAAAGGAAGTAACAAATCTCTTCAGTGAAAATTACATTTTGAAAAAAAGAAATTGAAGAGGACCTCAGAAAATGGAAATACATTCCTTTTTCATGGATAGGAAGAACAAATATTGTGAAACTGATCGTTCTCCCAAAATTGTTACACAGATTTAATGCAATTCCAATCAAAATATCATTTGCACACCTCACAGATCTAAAAAAATTGTTCCTAAAATTCATCTAGAACCAGAAGAGACCAAGAATAGCAAAAGCAATTCTGGGCAACAAAGGCAAGACAAGAGGCATCACAATCCCTGACTTGAAGTTATACTACAAAGCTACTGTGATAAAATCAGCATGGTACTGGAATAAAAACCAACCTTAAGATCAACGGAATAGATCAGAAGATACAACTACAACTACAAACACACTCAGCCACCTTATTTTTGATAAAGGGGCCAAACATTTTCACTGGAACAAAGACACCCTCTTTAATAAGTGGTGCTGGAAAAACTGGCTTTCCATATGCTGAAAACTAAAACTAGACCCATGTCTATCACCATGCACTAAAGCCAAAATGGGTCAAAATGTATCAAATGGATTAAAACCACACTGAGATTCCATCTCACCCCAGAAATGGCCAGGATCAAGAAAACCACCAACAATTAAATATTAAATATTAAAACAAACACTAAATCTGCTGGAAGACAAAGTAGGTAGAAATCATGAAGACATAGGCATAGGCAGAGTTCATGAACAAAAATCAAACTGCACAGGAAATATTTCCCAGAATCAACAACTGGGATCTTGTCTTATTAAAAAGTTTTTGCATGTTAAAGGAAATCTCCAACGGAGTGAAAAGAAAACCCACGAATTGGGAAATATCTTAGCCAACTGTCCCTCAAAGGACTTCTATCTAGAACATATAAAGAATTTTTAAAAACCAGACCCCTGAAATTCAAAGACCCAATCCAAAAATGGGCATCTGAGATGAATACACAGTTCTCAGATGAAGAAATACAAATGGCAAATAAATACATGAAAAATGTTCAGCATCATTAGTCATTACAGAAATGCAAATTAAAACCACACTGAGATTCCATCTCACTCCAGAAACCGGCAGGTTCAAGAAAACCAACAACAAATGTTGGTGAGGTTATGGGGGAAAAGGAACTCTTCTGCACTATTGGGACTGTAGACTGGTGCAACTACTGTAGAAATCATTCTGGAGGTTCCTTAAAAAGCTGGGATTGGAAGCTATTCCACTTCTGGGCACAGTTTTATAGTTCTACCAGAAACCCACAAGAATTCCAGTTTCTATGCATCTTTGCCAGCAATTTTTACTTTTTCCATAGTAACTATCCTAATGGCTATGTGTTTTATCGTGATTTTATTTGCACTTCTCTAATGATGAATGTTTATTTCTGTGAAGGAAAGGTCTATTGAAGGATGCTGTCTGTATTTTGAGATGGTTGTTTCTTGTTGAACTGTAAGACTTTTTAACATATTGAGTATGAGTTGCTCATCATATACCCGAGTCATGATTTTCCCCATTCTGTAGGATCCCTTCTCCTGTGCTGAATGATCCATTTAGTAGAAAAAATATTTTCATTGTGATGAAATCAAATTTATTTTGCTACCTGTGTGACTTATTGGATGTGATGTGAGATCCAATACATCACTGTTAAATCTCATGTAACGAAACTTTCCCCCACTGTTTTAAATATATTTGCTTTATCTTCAACCACTACAAAAAATCTATTTCAATAAAGTGTGTGTATGTGCACACGCGCACACATGGTCAAGGGGATAGAATTTAGGAACTCATGAATGTTTGCAAATACTTTATCAAGAACTTTGCAATATTTCTAAACTGAAATTTTATATCCTGTAAACAATAACCTCATGTCCACTTCTACCCAGTCATGGGCAAACAGTAAGAGATCAATAGCAGTTAATATACTGCATATTGTTATCTTAGAAGCAGTTGTTCAGGTTACAAGATCTAGGCATATAAAATGATCAAACAATCAATGACAGCACAAACTGTTTTTTGATGAACACAGATTAGTAGTTATCTATCTTACACTCATATACATACATACAATCATGTGTGTATACCTATATACATATCTTTTCCTTTCTTCCTTTCTACCTTTCCCCTTTCCCAGATAAAGCTGCTTCAGTTGCTATCATCTCAAGAGATTTCAGGAGTGTGACTTCCATTTTCTTCCATTACTGTATATTCCATACCTTTGTCTTGACATTCTCCTGGGTTCCCCCAAGAAGCTGGTTATGGGGTCCTAGGCACTTCCCACATTGGCTACCCCTCCATGGTGTAGGGGAATGGGACAGGCACCTGGGTTCCTCTGAACCCAGGTTCCCAGGGTGGTAGAGGGCAAGGGGCAGGCTTCTCCAGACCTGTGCAGCTACAAAGGCTTCCCTGTTGACCAGCAGTATACAGTGGCGGGGCTGTTTCTCTCAGCCTGTGTTTACACTGAGACCCCCGATGGTGGCAGGCACACAGGGGTGTGTTTGTCTGAGTCTCCTGGTGGGCACTGGCTGTCTGCAAGAAGCCTTCCAATGGTGGAGATGGACATGCAGGGTGGATCTTGCTGCACCTCCCTACTTGCACTGGCTGCCAGCAGGAAGCAAGCTTTCTGATGGGCAGGCAGCTCTCTTGCTCCTTCTTGGTTACCATGGATTGAATACCTTTCCTCTGTCATGCCCCACCACCTTGCCATTATCCACGAGCAGACTGAAACTGTGAGCCCAAATAAACCTCTCCTTTAAGTTGTGGGTACTGGTATTTTGTCCAAACTATAGGACACCTACATATAATGTACTTCGGTTGCTTTCAGCACCCCATTACTACCAATCTCCACTGGTACCCTCTCCTCTTGATCTGTTCCCTGATATCTGATAAGACTTTCTTCCACTTCTTTTTTCCATTTTTATTCTTTTTAGAACCAACCTATGAGTAAATATGTGATATTTTTCATTTTTGCTTAAATGATAACTACAGTTCTCTTCCTTTTCCTCATTCCTTTTAGGCTGAATATTTTATTATCAAGATCTACAGATACAGATACATATATAGTCAACCCTTTTCACTTTATCACATTTTGTGTCAAACCAGTTACAGTTTACTTCCTCTGGGTCAAGTGCTGTTTCTGGCTGGGCAAGATAATGGCAGCCCCCCGGGAAGCAGTTCCTGGGAAAGGCTTTTGTAGAATCAGATGAATGCGGCCACTGGCCTTTGTCTCTAACCCAGCTCAGCACCATCTGGACTATGCAGGACAGGGACACATTCATTCCACCTGCATGCAGGTGCTGGTCTGAGCTTGGTATCCTGTGGTCTGTGTAGACCAAGAAATTGACCACTTTGGTTAATCTCCTTCTGCAAGGGCAGCATCTGGGTTTAGACGGCTGCTCACATCTCCCAGCACCCATACTTTACTGCCTGTGGGCTGGCAGTGTATTGATCCTCAGCCCAGGTGAGTAGAGAGAGCATGCATGCGGCACGGAATATGTCAGGCAGTTACAACCCAAAACCTCAGATTTGGGGAAGTGAGAAGCCCACTGAGCTCTGTGCTACAGAACCGGCCAATGGACCGAGCCTTCTGCCATCGCTCCTCTCAGACACACTGCTCTGAAGCATGCTGCTTTCATCTCTAGTTACTGAGATGAAACTGCTTTCATCTCTAGTTACACCGCCTGCACAGAACTGCTTTCACCCGTGCCTCCTGCTCCTGAAATTCACTCGGGACCTCTGATTTCACATTCCCCTCATCTCATGGTATTTTCCCATACTCAGTGCAGTAGGGGGCCTACTGGGAACCCTAGGTGTGATTACTCCAAGCCTTCCACTAACCAAGGAAGGTTATGCCTTAATATTAGAATTCCTCAGAATATGCATTTTGGCTATACCCTTCAGAAATTGTTTTTGTCTTTTTTGAGACAGGGTCTCACTATGCAGGTCAGGCTGGCCTTGAGCTCACTTTGTAGTCCAGACCGGTCTCGAACTTGCAATGATTCCCTTGCCTCAGCCTCCCAAGTGCTGGGATTATAGGCATGCGCCACCACGCCCAGCACCTGTCAGAATTTTTGCAGAGCACAATGCCAACTTGTGTTGGAGGTGTTCATTCAGCCCTAACCCTGCAGCTAGGGTAAAAGCTGGTGTGAACCAAAGCTTTTTTAACAAAAGATAGGATGCTGGTCAGTACGTAATACATAGGGATCCTCAAATTGGCCACTTCGGTTTGCAGCTTGCAATCTCTGCCAAACCAGAAAGCTGAGGTTGAAATTAATGAGAATTCTCCAATACTCTACTCTGCATTGCTTTTATGGATTTCTGTGCTGTTTAAATTTCCTTTCATCTGTATGTTAATGCCCAGAACCCTTCGTTGCTTTTGTTATAGTGAAATAGTTTTTGTTGGAATGAATCTTAATTCCTAAATCACACTCTATAAGAAAATGGTAGAACATTTAGAATGGGCAAGGGATAATTCAGAACCTGCCACATGAAACTAGTAAGAAAGTCCCAACAATTAACAAAGACTGGCTTTCAATGACCTATTTCCCACAGAATCCAACTATATAAAAATTAAACCTCTCTGTATATTAAAAATGCACTTCAATTCATTCAGAGATTCTACACATTTCAAAAATGAACAAATAAAATGTTGATTAAGTGAGCCAGGCACCAAGGCACACACCCATAACCACAGCTACTGGGAAGGCTAAGGTGGGAGATGCCCCCTAGGCAACTCTCAGTGAGATCCTGACTAAGAAACTTGAAAGTGCTGGGGATGTAGCTCAGCATTCCCTGGATTCAATCCCCAGTACCATGAAAAAACAAAATAGTATTTATTAAGTGACTTAAAAACTACTTGTCAAACTCACAGTGGCTTTAAAAGTACTTACGGAATTATTTCACCTCAAGGATTCTCTGCAGAAAGAAGTGATGGATATGCACAGGCCCAACATCCACGTTAACAATGAGCCATTTATAAAAGAAAATCAATTTGCATCTCTTATACCATGTCTTGGTTACTTTTCTCTCCTTACCAAGACAAAATACTTGATGCTCAAAATGAAGGAAAAAAAGGTTTATTTAGCTTAGTTTTTGGAGGTTTCAGTCCATACTCAGCTGGTTCCAAGGCAGGGTAGCATGGCTAAGAGGCAACCATCATGGCAGCTACAAGCAACAAGGGTGAAAAGGGCAAAGGGGAAAGCACGCCTCCTTCCCCCGCCCATATTGTAAGCTGGCTACCCATCCCTGGGCAGGTGCGGCACTCACACTGCCATCCCAGCACTAGACAATGAATCACAAACACTAGATTCAGCCTCCTTCAAAAGGCTCACCCCACCCCATGACTGCATGAGGCTTTGGGAGGACATTTACACACAAACCCTAACACAGCATTTCCTAGCTAGGTGTGGTGACTCACACCTGTAATCCCAGCACTAGGGAGGCTGAGGCAGGAGGATCATTGCAAGTTCGAGACCAGCTGGGGCTATGAAGTGAGCTCAAGGCCAGCCTGAACTGCATAGCAAGACCCTGTCTCAAAAAGACCAAAAAAAAAAAAAAAACAGCATTTCCTTCAGGATGTATGCTTTCCAGAGTATTATGTATGCACTAATTTATATTAGGTTTTCTCATATTACTTCAATTTGTGTATTTCACTAAACTGGGAGTTATTAGAAGTTTTTACTGTTAAAATGGAAAACTGCACATTTTCAACCTTTTAATCCAGTGTGCATTCCCTCTTGCCCTCCCTCCTTCCTTTCCTCTCTTTCTGGTGGTAGTGCTGGGACCAAACTGAGGGCCTTGGGATTGATGCAAGTCCTCTACCCAACAGTTATACCACTAATCCCCAGTGAGCATTCTTACCATTTCTGTAAGGATATGAGCCAACGGAAGGCTTATGCATGCTGCTTATATTCCTCTTTATATTTGCTCCATTGTTCTTTCATGACTTCAAACTCAGGTGGGACACAAAAGCCATTGTCACCATCTATAAGATTTCTCACTAGTATGCACTCTCTCAAATGTGCCAGAAAGCTGTACAAAGGAAGCCTTCCTATACTCCTTGTATGGGGTGCCCCTCCAACATGAGCTCTTCCATACTTTTTCACTACAACAAATTAAGGCTTTCCCACCCTTATATCTGTGCAGTTTTTTCTTCAGAATGAGATCTTTGGTGCATTCGAAAGCTACTGGACCGACTGAAAGCTTTCCCACACTTTGTACATGCATAGGGTTTTTCTCCAGTGTGAGTCCTTCTATGTTTTTGAAGGGTACTGGGACAACTGAAGGCTTTCCCACATTCTTGACATACATATGGTTTCTCCCCAGTGTGTGTTCTTTTATGTATTTGAAAGGAACTAGAACTCCTGAAGACTTTACCACATTCTTGACATTCATACGGTTTCTCTCCAGTGTGATTCCTTTCATGTATTTGAAGTGAACTGTAACGTCCAAAGGCTTTACCACATTGTGCACACTCGTAGGGTTTCTCTCCAGTGTGAATCCGCTCATGTCTTTTAAATGAGCTTCGACAACTAAAGGCTTTCCCACATTCTTTACATTTATAGGGTTTCTCTCCAGTATGAGTTCTTTCGTGAACCTGAAAGCAACTGGAACTACGAAATGCTTTACCACACAGTTTACACTGATAAGGCTTCTCTCCAATGTAGGGCTTCTCTCCACTGTGAGACTTTTCGTGCATCTGAAGGTAGCAGGAACGGCTAAAGGTCTTACCACACTGCTTACACTCATATGGCTTCTCTCCAGTGTGAGTCTTTTCATGTCTTTGAAAGGAGCTGGGACAACTGAAGGTTTTCCCGCACTGTTTACATTCATACGGTTTCTCTCCAGTGTGAGTCCTTTCGTGTATTTGAAAGGAACTGGCACTACTCAAGGTTTTCCCACACTGTTTACATTCAAAGGGCTTTTCTCCAGTGTGCAGTCGTTCATGTGTTTGAAATGCACTGGAACTAATGAATGCTTTTCCACATTCCTTACATTTGTGAGGACCATCTCCAGTGTGCGTTATCATGTGCCTTTGAAAAGATGACAGAGAAATGAAAGTCTTCCCACATTCATCGCATTCACAGTACATGTTTTTCCTAGTATGCATTTTTTCATGTATTCGGAAAGAACTGAAACGACCAAAAGCCTTGCCACACTTTTTACACTCATAGGGTCTTTCTCCAGTGTGAGTTCTTTTGTGTCTTTGAAAAGTACTGGGACAGTTGAAAGCTTTCCCACATTCCTCACATTCATGAGGTTTCTCTCCGGTATGAGTTCTTTTATGTATCTGAAAGGCTTTGGAAGTACGTAGACTTTTACCACACTGTTTACATTCATAGAGTTTCTCTCCAGTGTGTGTTCTTTCATGTATTTGCAAAGAACTAGGAGAATAAAAGGTTTTGCCACATATCTTACATTTATAAGGTCCATCTTCACAGTGCCTTTCCATGTGTCTTTGAAAGTTTGACAGAGAAATATAGAATTTTCTACATTCCTTGCACTGATAAGACTTCTCTTCCGTGCAAGTTCTTTCAGAATTGTTAAAGGAATGGCGGAAACTGAAGGCTTTTCCACATTGCTTCTCCTGACTTGTCTTCTTTCCGCCCTTATGTTCACATGGTTTGTGCTCAGTGTAAGTGCTCACATACCTATTAAGAGAAGAATGACCAATGAAGACTTCTCCACACACACTGCAGTCATAGGATTTTACAGCAGGAATTTTCCTGCTAAACCTGACCTCTGGAATCTGGCTGAAAGTTTCTCTACATTGACCAGCTTCTGCCCTTTCCCAGAGTCTCTCTACCACATGACCTCTATAAGAGAAACCTTGTAAATAAAGGCTTTAGTACTCTTTTTATTTTCAGATCCAGTCTTTCTGTGTTGGCCAGGCTGACCTCCAATTCACAACCCTCCCGCCTCCACCTCCCAAGTAGCTGGGATTAAAAGCTACGCACGATACTTGGCCATGATTGCTTCTCTTCTTTCCTTTTTCTTTTTTGTAGCACTAGGGATGGAACTCGGAGTTCTGACACTGAGCTACGCCCTCTTTTTTAGAGACCAGGTCTCGCTATGCTGTACATTGCCCAGGCTAGGACTGAACATGTACTTCTCTAGCCTCCAACTCCCTAAGTGCTGCTATTTGCAGGTAGGTACCACCACATCCAGTTGTGTTTGTTTTTAACACTTTTTTTTTTTGTACCAGGGATTGAACTCACAACCTTACACTTGCCACAATAATTTATATTTACAAGAACTACACATATTTTTAACATTACCAAAGAAAGCAAGGGCCGTATGTCGCTCAGAATTGCTTGAGCATACCCTAAGTCCTCTGCAAGAAGTCTAGATCACAGTAGTTGTTAAAATATATGTGGATTTTCTTAATATTGTTTGTAAGTGTACTATTATCTATGTAACATTTAAGTATGTAATTCTAGACAAAAATTTTGAGGGATAACGAAATATGAAGTTGGATTTACTGATTCTATCACTGTATTTTAATTCTAAGAACATTGCTTTCCCTTATGAATGCAAAGTACCTTGGGTTTTTGCCAGGATTTTGGTACAGTTCTTCAATGTTGTGGTCTTCCCACTCTATTCCTAAAATACACACCCAGAAACAGCATTATGAATGGTTACAGCATTTAAACATGTACAGATTCTAGCTTCATGATATACTGAGGCCCTGCTGGTGTATTTACCAAAGCAATCCCCTTTCACATTCTAAATGACTGAATACCAGTAGAGCCAAGCAATACCCCTCCTTTAAGTGACCAAGTGAAGGAAGGGTGTCAGCCTTACCGACAGAGGCCAGGTTACTGACAGTTTCTCGCATCACATCTCTGTACAGGTTCTTCTGGAAAGGATCCAGTAGAGCCCACTCCTCCTGGGTGAAGTTCACAGCCACATCCTCAAAGGTTACGAAGGCCTAGAACATTCCGCATATGTGTAAATGAGAATGGGTGAGCCTGACAGGCCAGGGGACCGACACAATTCATAAACTCACGTGATTCTGTTCTGTAAACAGTTATTTCATGGTCTGATCATCAGACACACTTCATCTCACCCTAGCCCCACAAAGAAATGAAGGAAGAGTCAAGTGTGGTAGTGGTGCAAACTACTCCGGGGTGGAGGCAGGGGTACTTCCCAAACTCAGGACTTTTCAGGCCAGCATAAGCAACAAAGCACTACCCAGGGGGGGGAAAGGAATAGCAGTTAGAGGTCTCACTCTATTACAGAGCATGTGCTTAGCCTGCACGAGGCCCTGGGTTTGATCCGTCAGCATGCCCATGCCCATGCACGCGCGCGCGCGCACACACACACACATACACACACACACTTGAAGAAATTATGTTTGGAAAATGGAAAAAGGCATAATCTGTCAACTTTCTTTGTGGCAATCTCAGTTATAATGCACAGATCTGGAGCACCTGACACACCAAGAGCTCCCCAGTCAAGAGCTGGTCAGGCAGCACCGCAGGCAAGCAAGGCTCCAGCAGCTGTGAAACACCTTGGGAGAGTAGGGAAGGCAGCCTGGCCTCAGACTGACTCACTGTGGAACTAAAAATGGAACCCAGGGCGCTCTCCCATAAGCCATATTCTCAGCCTTTTTCATGTTTCATTTTAAGACAAAGCAAGTTGCCCAAGCTGACCTGGAACTCAATTCTCCTGCCTCAGCCTCCAGAGTAGCTGTGATTATGGGTCAAGCCACAATGGCTTGACCTGGGATCTACACTGAGGTTCAGTGGTGAGCTAGTGTGAGAGGGCAAGCTGACAAGGACTGACTCGCTTGTCACTAAAATGGAAGGAGTGTTCATGCTTTCCTGCTACCTTATTAAGAGGAGGGTTATAGCAGCACAATTTGTAATAGCCAGATCTTAGAAACAACCTAAGTGCCCATCAACCAAGGAATGGATAAATTGTGGTACTTTTATACAATGGAGTACCACTCAGCTATAAAGAATGATCACATTGAGATATTTATAAATAAATGGATGCAACTTGAATCTACACTCATAAGTGAAATAAATCAAAATCACATGTATAAATACCATATAGTCTCCCTGATGTAAGAAATGGTAAGAGTACAGAAGATTTTATGGAAATCATGGTTCACCATCATATTGCTTTCGTGTCTTATGTCTTCATTCATTGGTTTGAATGGTTTTTGTTTTGTTTAATCTTAATATATGTGATCATATGAATAGTTACTTTGAAGACAAGACAGTATGGTAGCAAGTGTTGATTTACTATCATCTTGCTCTGAAGTCCTACCATGCTCTTGTTTTTCTATTACCATTGGTTCTATTATGTTGTGTCTTATTGGATTTTAATATGTATGATAGTAAAAACAAATTTTTTATGGAAAATGAGATAATATAGCAGCCATTGTTCATCTTTGGTTATTTGGTTCAGAATGTCTTGGAATACTTTCATTCTCTTGAGTTGTTTATTCTACTTTGCTATGTTTGACATTATTGTGTGTAAAGCTACGCTCAACTATTTCAAAGAAAGAGACATGATGATAGCTACTGTTAATATCCAATTGTCTTGTTGTGAAGTGCTGTGTTGCTTATATTGTTCTGTTCTGATCTGCTTAGATCTGTCCTCTTTTGTTTTATTCTCTTTAAAATAAAAAAAATAAAATAAAATAAATTTTAAAAAAAGAGGAGGGTTAAAGCTGAAAAGCTGTCAGCAGACGCCAGGTACAGTGGCGCATGCCTATAACCCCAGTACTCAGGGAGGCTGAGGCAGGAGGACTGCCAAAAGTTCAAGGCCAATATGACCTATATAGTGAGCTCAAAGCCAGCCTGAACTACCTAGCAAGACCCTCCCTGTCTGTCTCAAAAAAAAAAAAAAAAAGTCAGCAGAGCTGAGGGTGCAGTTCAGTGGCAGACACTTCCTCAGAACACACAAGGCTCTGGGTTCTACCCTCAGCAGTGCAAACAAAGATACTTTTTTTAAACGTCAGCAAACATCAAAAACTGAAGTTAGAGACTCCTTGTTTCTACTATGGCACAGAAAGAGGGAGGGAGGGCTGGGGATTTAGCTCAGTGGCTTAAGTGCCTGTCTGGCAAGCACGAGGTTATGAGTTCAATCCCCGGTACCAAAAAAAAAAAAAAAACAGAAAGAGGGAGGAGGCAACACACATGCAGAGAAGCAAAAACCAAATGGGTCACATCTCAATAACTTCCCACACCTATTGGAGAGATGAGTTCAGAAGGCAAGCAGCAATCCCCAGACACCCAGAGACAAACACCCAGGCAAGAATCTACTGGAAAAGCAGCACAAGGGTAGTAAAACTCTAAACTGTGACTAGTGAACTGCTAACAGCTGACAGGACAAGCTTGAGAGCTAACAATTACAGGGTGCACTCCCTTAATATATTTTACCTCCAGAATCCGACAGCTGCTCCCAGTGGAGATCAAAGTCCCTGCTGGTGGGCAGGGGATTTAGCTCAGCAAGCGCGTGGTCATGAGTTCAATCCCCGGTACCAAAAAAACAAAACAAAAAAAAGTCCCTGCCAGCCTCCAGCAGGAGGAGGACAATGCAGCCATTCTGAAATATGCCCAGAGATCTGTGTTCCAGTCCTGCCTTCAAGAGAAACCACAGTGCTGGGGGTGGAGCTCAGCGACAGAAAGGACCAAAAAAGAGGCAGAAAGGAAGAAATGACCTGTGGGGAACTGGTTACAGGACCTGCAGGTACTAAAATGCGAGATGCCTAAGTCCCTTCTGTAAAAGGGCGTGATGTTCACTGTAAATCCTCCTGGAGACTTTCAGGAACCCCCGACCCACGTCTGCAGGTGGACTGCCCTCTTTTTTCTCCATGTTATCATAAAAAAAACTTTAAATAAAGACAGTCTTGTACTTATTCCCATTAACTATAGTAAAAGCCATTCTTCTTCACTAGGTGCAGCCCAGGCCAGCCAAAAGGCTGGACAGTGATGAATCGTCTTTAGACTGCTTATGAGACCCAACACAACATACAGATTGAGTAGGTAACTGCCCCTGCTGTATTGCAGTTAGGGACTAGTAATCAAAAAGAAGTCTGTACATACCGAGAAAAAGAGGGCCCTTTTCCCAGTTACTGAGGGCTGTCTAAAACCAGACTTGCCTAGGACAAACCTTCGTGGGGAGAGAGGAGCGATGAAGTCTACCGCCCTGTCGCCTTCCTGCAGCAACTCAGGAGGGAGGAGGACTGAGGAGCCCTTATGACACTCACAACCACGACTCGGGGTTCCTAAAGCTGAGGTCACAGGCCAAGGAATGCTTCGCCTCCACATCCCCAGGGCTCCTGTGGAACTGGAGAGCACCACTGAAAGAATGCAGCTGGCAAAGTTCCCAGCGGAGCCACAAAAACTGGACTGCACTGATGAAGCAGACACATTTCTAGGAATGCAAAACAATCTGAGCCAATCTATAACTAAGACAGGTCGTGAAGTAGAAACCAAACACCCTCCACTGTGGTTAGAATGTTTGCCCCACCCAATATTAATGCAGTAATCGGAAAGGTGTGGGATACTAGGAAACAACTAGGTCACGAGAAATCTGCGCGGATAACCCCTGTAGGAAACAGCCACGGAAAACCATGGAGGCCCCTTGCTCTTTCACCATGTAAGATCCAGTAACACGGCACCAGACCAGGCTTTTGGCGGATACCTACCCTACGAGCTTCTGACCAACAATGTCCCAGGCTCCAGAACACTGAGAAACAAATTTCTGTCAAGCATAGATTACCTAGCTTCAGCTATCTTGTTATAGCAATATAAACAAACTAAAACACTCCCCCCCAGTAACAAAAAACAAAAACTTCTAAAACCAAGTAGTTTCACAGCTAAATTTTTTTTAGCACATTAAGAAAAATGAACACCCATCTTCTGCAACCTCTTTCAAAACACTGACAAGTAGGCAACACTTCTATGATTATTTCCTTCTCCTCGGCCTGGGAATGGAACACCCACGTGTGCTAGGTAAGGGCTGCACCACTGCGATACCTCTCCAGTCCCTAAATTCATTCTCAGGTCAAAACTACCCTGAAAATGAACACTCTACAAGAAATGTGCAGACAAATATGGTGGCACCCACCTGTCATCCCAGCACTTGGGAGGCTGAGGCAGGAGAATCGCCATGAATTCAAGGCCAGCCTAGACTATAAAGTGAGTTCAAGGCCAGCCTGAACTGACTAGTGAAACCCTGCCTCAAAAAAGATAAGAAAGAGGCCTGGGGATTTAGCTCAGTGGCTTAAGCACCTGCCTGGCAAGTGTGAGGTCGCAAGTTCGAACCCCAGTACCAAAAAAAAAAAGACAAGAAAGAAAGACAGACAGACAAATATGCCTTAGGAATACTGATGCAAATATCCTGAAACATTTATTCAAAGATGCAATACTCAAAACTGTACTGGCCAGGCACAATGACATGGACCTATAATCCCCACTACTTGAGAAGTTAAGGCTGAAGGACCACCAGTCCCAGGCCAACTTGGATAACTTAGACTCTGTTTCAAAATAAAATGCATAAAGCTTAGTGGTAAAGTACCTCTGGGTTCAATCCCCAGTACTGCAAATAACAGCGATAATAATAATAAGGCTGGGGATACAGCTCAGTGCTCCCTGAGCTCACTCTCCAGTACTGCCGAAAAACATAAAAATAAAAAGCAAACACAATGAACCAGTATACTATGTACTAGTGTAAAGACAGAGAGCAAGATGGACAAATGAAGTATGATACACAGTCTAGAACAATACCCTCACAAGTAAGGTAAACCAGATTTTACTGTAAGTGGCAACACCATTCAATAGGAATGGACAGTCTTTCCAAAAGCTGGTGCTGGGGCTGGGGATTTAGCTCAGCAGCATAAATGCCTGCCTTGCAAGCACGCAGTCATGAGTTTGATCCCTAGTACTGATAAAAAAAAAAAAAGTTCTCCTTTACTTTGGGGGCTGGGGATTTAGCTCAGTGGCTTAAGTGCCTGACTGGCAAGAGCAAGGTTGTGAGTTTGATCCCCAGTACCAAAAAAAAAAAAAAAAACTGGTGCTGAGGAGCTGGGCAAGGTGGTACACGCCTGTGATCCCAGCACTCAGCAGGCCCAGGCAGGAGAATCACTGTGAGTTCAAGGCCAGCCTGAACTCAAAGTGAAACCCTGTCTCAAAAAGACAAAAAAAAGCTAAAATTAAAAAAAAAATTGGTGCTAGGAAAACTGGATACCTACATGTAAAATGAAACTGAAATTAGTATAGTGGGTCCAACTTTCATTTGGTTAGTATTAGGTTTCCACCTTTATTTACTCCATCTTTATTCAATTTTAAAAAAAAATTGGGGGGGTACTGGGGATCAAACTCATGACTGCGCACTTGCAAGGCAGGTGCTTATGCCACTGAGCTAAATCCCCAGCCCCTAAATATTTATTTTTTATGCTAGGGATTGAACCCAGGGCCTCAAACCTGCTAAGCACACATACTACTACTCAGATAGATATACCCCACCCCTGCTTATTTTTAATTTGACAAAAACTGAACATTTGTACAATATTGTTTAAAAACAGGTATACATTACGGACTAGGTAAACTGAGCTAATATATGCATTGCATCACTGGAAAGTAACACTGAACTAAGTGTGACAGCACATGCCTGTAACCCCGGCACTAAAGGGAGCCTGAGGCAGGACAGTCTCAAATTCAAGCCCACTCTGGAAATGTAATGACTTGGTGAGACTATGTCTCAAAAATAAAAGGGGTGGGGTTGTAGCTCAGGGAAAAGGCCCTGAATTTAATCCCAGTATCACAAAAAAAAAAAGAATAGATAAAAGTTTACACTATACACAAAAGTAACATCAAAATGGATAAAAGCCCCAAAGGAAAGAGCTAAAATTGAACAACTGAGAAGAAAACATGGGGCAAAAGTTCCCTGACACTGGGCCGGTGTCCTGTGACACATGCCTGTAACTCTAGCACTCTGGGAAACTGAGGTAGGAGGATCACAAGTTTCATCTCAGCCTGGGCAACTTAGTGACTCAGCAAAGCCTTCTCAAAACAAAACACAAAGTCTGGCTGGGTGTGGTGGCACAGGCCTGTAACCCCGGCACTCAGGAGGCTGAAGCAGGAGGGTCACGAAGAGTTAGAAGACAGCCTGGGTTACATAGTAAATTCAAGACTGGCCCCCAAAAAAGTAAAATTAAATCTGAAGTCATATCAACAGCTACAAAAAATACACATGAGAGGGAAATAAATGGCAGAATGACAATAAAATTCTCCTTCCCAAGAAATGGACCCCCTCCCCTCCCCACACACCCCTGCTTCTTTTCTCACCATGAATCTGCTATAGAAGGATTCCAGAAAGCAAATTTAAAAAAAAAAAAGAAAGAAAAGAAAAGGAAAAGGCAAAAAACTGTCTTTCTTGTACAATGTCATGGTTTCTGCTGTAATCAGGGATTGCAAGAACAAGACAATACAAGGCACGGAATTCATAGCATTATTATAATGGTCATCCAAAGAGTCAAATATAAGGAAAGTGCAGGAAATCTGTCCACAACACTAAAGACCTAGAGAATCCAGCTAAGCACCTGGATCCCACAGCAATAACCAGCATGGGTTCAGCTGAAAACCTAGAGCCCACGACAATGACCCACGCAAGTCTGTCCCACAGATCTGCACTGGGAAGACCCAAAGGTCAGCGGTGGAAGCTAGAAAGTCTGTGCCACCAGGGTGAATTATCTATGCCAGCAGGCTGAGGGTCTGCACTGGAGCCAAGAAGCGACACTTAAAATAAGGACCATGGCTCCCTGAAAAGTACCACTGACATTCTCTGAGATAAAGAGGCCCCAGGCTCCTCCAACTATGGGAACAGCCAAGTACATATTATGAAGCCAGTGTGACAAGCTTCTCCTAGAGATTAAACAACACACATCTTCCCCTCCAGGGACAGGAGGTGATTCTCAATGTAAGGACCAGAGCACCCCCAAAGTGAACTGCAATGTGGTCCTGAACTCCTCCGATGAGAACAGCGGAGTTCATGTCAGGGGAGCCAGCATGACAAGCTCCTCCACAAACAAGGGCTCCAAACAATACCACTTAGGAGACCCCACAACGCTACTCTTCCTCTCCAAGCCTCTTTTTACGGTGGCAACTGTCCTCAGGTGGGCCATCCACACTCAGCATCACCCTGCTTCAGTTCAGCTGCTGTTTACATTGACCACCAATTACCAACCACTACAGATTCCATCCCCAGGGCTGCAAAAGAAAAAGGGAAAAAAAAGTCGTTTCTTGACAGATAACATGATTGTCTGTGTAGGAAACCCCAAAGAACCAATATAAAAATTACTAGACCTACTAATGAGGTTGTAGAACAGCAGAAAAAGAACAAAAGCAGGGCTGGGGATTTAGCTCAGTGGCTTAAGCACCTACCTGGCAAGCGTGAGGTCATGAGTTCAATCCCCAGTACCAAGAAAAAAAAAAAAAGAACAAAAGCAATGGAAAACTGGACTGGGAATTAACCAGCACCAGGGACGGAGGGAAGGGGAAGCAATAAGGGACAAAAATAAGGAACTGGGACGTGTTATGTAGATGTACCAACTCTACACGAGGAACGCTAAAATTATGTACTGCAAATATTTATGAAAAAAATGAAGAAAGAGGCTCAAGGGTTAGGGAAAGGGGGAAGGAAGGAAAGGGAGTAGGAAAAGGAATTAGGATGTGCCATGCACATGTATCAACTTCTCACAAGGAATGTAAACATTATGTACCACACGCAAGTACTAATAAAATTTTTAAACTTTTTTAAACAACGTAAAATTTTTTAAAGTCAAGCATCACTTATATAGGACCAAAAAAAACCTTGTGTCTTAGTAGGGGTAGTCTCAAAATGCATCACACTGCCGGGTACTTAGCTCAGTGGTATAAGCACCTGTGTTGCAAGCGCACGGTTATGAGTTCGATCCCCAGTACCAAAAAAAAAATAAATAAATAAAATGAAATGAAATGCATCACACTGAGTAATTTACAAACAATGGGAATGTACTCATAGCTCTAGGAACTAAGAAGCCTAAAATTAAGGCGCCACAGCATGTGGCACCTGTCGGGTCCTGACACGCACAAACTCCACACAATGAGTGTGAGCATGTACTACAAACATGCACCCCCCCAAAAAAAAAGAAATCGGATCAAGGCGTGGGAGTGGGTGGAAGAAGCTTGTCACAGACATAGTACTTAACAGCAGGTACCATTCATGGAGGATCTGCTCTCATGACCAAATCTTATCATGAGGCCTGGGTTCCTCCCCCATGACTGCTAAAAAAGCAGGGCGGTGGGGAGTACAACAAGTTGCAAATTTTGGAATCAAAACTCACACAGAAAGGTAAAAGATCTGAAACGACCAAGACAATGTCCTTGAGATAAAGACACAATCTGACTATGAGACTCATGTCAAGCTACAGGAATGGAGACAGTGTAGTATTTATGAGCAAACAGGCAACAGATCAAGAGAAAGAAAACACAGATAAAAATCATACAACTGCCAGGGACTTAGCTCAGTGGCATGAGCGCCTGCCTGGCAAGCTCGAGGTAGGTTCCATCCCCAGTACCAAAAAAAAAAAAAAAAAAAATCACACAACTATGGCCAAATGATCTTTGCTGAATGAGCAAAGGCAGTTCAATGGAGAAAGCAGTCATCTCAATAAACGAGGCTAGAAAGCCTGGATACCGGTACAGAAATGAGTCAGACACACATCTTACGACATTCACAAAATTAACTCAAAACAGATCACAAATCTAAACATAAGATACAAAATTCAGAATTTATAGAGCATAATACAGGGCTGAGACTTTAGCTCGGCGGCACAGTGCTTCCCTGCCAGCGTGAGGTCCTGAGTTTAATTCCTGGTACCAAGACAAAGGACAGAATACAGGAGACATATAGATGGCTCTTCGATTTGGCTATGAGGTTTGAGATGTAATACCAAAAGTATGACCCGTAATTCATGAAACTTATAAATTCAACTTAAGTAAAAAATCTGTTTTGCAAAGACACTGTTAAGGGAATGAAAACACAGGCCATAGGCCAGGACAGAATTGTGACAAAAACAATTATCGGACAAAACTGGGGTTGTTGTTGTTGGTTTTTGTTTTTTTGTTTTTTGTTTTTTGTCTTACAGCAGGTGAGGACTGAATCAGGACCTTCACACTGAGCTATATCCCCAGCCCTTTTTATTTTCTGAGACACAGTCTCATTAAGTTACCCGGGTTGGGTTCAAATTTATAATCCTCCTGCCTCAACCTCCCAGAGTGCTGGGATGACAGATATGTACCACCACGTCCAGCTTCACTCAGTTATTTTTAAAACAAAAAATATTCAGTGTTTGAAGAATCCAGCAAAACCACCCAAACTCAGTATTTCTGTATATACAATGAAAGCATTTATACTTTAACAGCAAACCCTAAAGCATGAGTATCTGTATCACTCAAATAAAGATGTCATTTGATTATTCATGATACATCACTTTAGTAAACAGTTCATAACATCTGAGCATTTTTAGGTGTTGCCAACCCTTGCCCCATGATTCACTATGAATCCCTAAATCCATATGAAGGGAACAAAATTATTCATTGTCAAAAATTCTCTACTGATCAAAGAAAAAGAACCAATGACTGGTAAGTCTTCATAATTCACTTATCTATTCTACTGCACTTTTGGGGAAATGTATTTATTTTTCTACAGTTATCATGGAAAAGAGATATTCCTAAGTTCTTTCCCCTGTAGCATCCTCCAGGCTAAGCCCTGTAATTCATTTAAAATCATGCAAGTGAGCCAGGGGTGATGGTGCAGGTCTGCAAACCCAGCACTGGAGAGGCTGAAGCAGAATGATCACCTCAAATTCAAGGCCTGCCTGGGCTACAGTGAGTTCAAGGGCAGCCTTAACTATACAGTGAGACCCTATCTAAAAAAATAAATAAATAATAAAAACTTCAAGCAAACAAAAACAACAGACCTGAGAAATTTACTACTAATGCTCTGGAGAAGGAAAAAAGAAGTTTTGTGGAGTTCATTAGCACACACCTATAACCCCAGCACTGAAAGGTTAAGGCAAGAGGATCACAAGTTCCAGCCCAGCCTGGGCAAGTCAGTGATTAAGATCTACTCTCAAAATAAAAAATAATAAGGGCTGAAAGATATTCAATGCAAAGCCCTAGGTTCAATTCCTAGTGCTGCAAAATAAATAATTTTTTTTAAACATCGGGAATGAAGAAAAAAAAAATCTCAGCCAGGCATGGTGGTGCATGCCTGTAATTCCAGCACTCAGGAGGCTGAGGCAGGAGGATCACTGCAAGTTCGAGACCAGCCTGGGCTACAATTTTAGCATATGTACTGCCAAAGCAAGTTCAAGGCCAGCCTGAACTGCATAGTAAGACCCTGTCTCAAAATTAATTAATTAAAATGGAATGCAATACTTTATCTGTAATCTGCTTTGTCCCCCTCTTCGCCTTTTTGGAAATATTTTACTGCACATTTTGAGTTGCAGTAATAAAATATATTTTACAATTAATGAAAATCTGAAGCCAAAATAAGTGGAAAAAAATCCTTTTGAGATTGACACAGCCAGGGAAGAACAGTGCTGACCTGGAATCCAGACATATATGAAACTAGTGTCACCGTAGTTCTTTTTACCCATAAGATCGAGGAATTTCCCAACACTCAGGAGGCTGAGGCAGGAGGATCTTTGCAAGTTCGAGACCAGCCTGAACTACAAAGTGAGCTCAAGGCCAGCCTGAACTGCATAGCGATTGTGTCTCAAAAAAAAAAGAGAGAGAGAGAGAGAGAAAATCTGAGAATTGTTCTCTGCTTTGCTCTCATAAAAAGTATTCAAAAAAAAAGTATACAAATAAGGCTGGGCGTGTGATACAGACAGAGTGCTTGGCCAGCATTCAAGAGGTCCTAGGTTTGATCCTCAGCACTGGAGGGGGTGAGGGACAACACTACATGTATTTTATTTGGTTGGGTTTTTGCTCGCTTGCGACAGAGTTTTGCAACCCAAGGCCAGCTTCAACTCACTACGTAGCTAAGGGTTGGTCTCTAACTCAGATCCCTGGCCTCGGCCTCAGCCTCAGGTGCTGGGATGACAAACCCACACTACCCCGCCTGGGTTTTTTTTTAAGGCCAACCATTTCTCTTTTGGGGGAAAAAAAATGACAGAGTACTGCCTGCGAGGCTGGATGCATAGGTCAGGGGTACAGCGCTCACCTAGCTCGCACATGATCGCGCCCCATCCAGAGCTGCAAAAACAAAAACTTTAAAAAGGACACCAGCAGGGTGTGGTGGTGCACTCGTGTAATCCCAGCACTTGGGAGGCTGAGGCAGGAGAATCGTTTGCAAGTTCACCACCAGCCTGGGCTACAAAGTGAGCTCAAGGCCAGCTTGAACTGCATAGCAAGACCCTGTCTCAAAAAAGACAAAAAAAAAAAAGTATAACTGCCTGCATCTCACGTATAGCGTGACGGTCGTAAAGTTGATAATGGCACAAACTGGAGAATTTGGAGCTTGGGAATTTGGAAAGGGATCCCAAAATTTAGAGATTTAATCAGCCTAGGAAGAGGTAGGCTGGAAAAAATAAGTCATAGATCTGGGCTGTTTTCCGTGACTGTTGAAAAACTCAAAAAACCGGGTTCCAATGAGTAAGGGCTGGGGGCCTCAGACCACAACTCCTCAGGGTGCGAACCCTGCCCCCGAGTTGGGGTCCCCGTGACTCCCGCCGCCGCCCCCGCCGGGCAGACAGAACAGGACCCGGGGTCCCAGCGCAGACACCGTGGCGCTAAGCCCCGCCACAGCGGGTCCCAACCAGACCCTATGCCTCCCGTCTCGAGACTCCTGGCCCCCAAATCACCATTTTTCAGCTTCCGGGGGCTCTGGTCCTCCTTCGGCTGCTGTGCAGGTCAGAGCCAGACACGCGCCGCAGCGGAGCCACGCCAGACGGTTTAAACTAGTAACACGTTTTCCAACGCGCTACCGGAAGGCGTAGCGTGCGTCACATCCGCTTACCCAGCGGCGCCTTCGCCTTCCGTTCCAACGGCGCGCCTGATTGGACAATTCTCACACTGGCCCGCTCCTCTCAGAATGAATGACGGCCAGGAGGGAGGTGACCAAGGGTTTGGCTCCCTGCTGCCCGCTGTATTTCAATTTAAGGACTTTTTCTCTACCCATGGACCGACCTTGGAGTCCTCCTGTGGCTCCTTCGAAAAGAAGCGGAAGGGAGTGGACACGACTGGTGTGCACAGAGAATTGTAAATGTCGTTTTCACTAGAGAGGGAGCGCCCAGTCTGAGCGTATTCAAACTCATTCGACAAAGAAGTTACATGCTTTACACAATTCTGAGGCATGTTACTTACACTGGAGGAATTTTTTTTTCTTGTGCTTTTCTTTATGGGTGGAAACCATGGCCTTGCACGTACTAGGCAAGCATTGTACAGTAGCCCTGGAAACAAATTACTAGTTGATAAATTTTGGTAATTTTTGAAGGTGGACCAACCATAGCCGACCTTGAAATGTAAATGGCTGTGATACCTGTAAGACAAAATGAATTCCTGTTTCACTGATACAAGAAAAAACAATATAAAGCTGTGTAAATTTTGGATGTACATTGAAAGTCAATATGTTAAACTGGATCAACACTCCTGATGCATTTTTTATTGGAACCTGCTTGCTGAGATGTAATATACATATCTTACAATTCAGTGGTTTTCAGTGTTTTACAACTCAGTGGTATTCACTTACACTTGAAATCACCAATTTTAGAGTATTTTCATCACCATAAACAAACCCTGCACTCATTAGCTGTCACTTCTGTATCCTATTTCCTTCCTGTAACTTCCCATAATCACTAATCTATTTTTGATCTGGATAATGTGACTCACTCTGAACTTTTCTATAAAGGGGATTAGATAATCTGTGGTGTTTATGGATTATTCATTTTACAATTTTTTCAAGGGACACTTATATTGTAACAGGTATCACTACCTCATTTGTTTCCATGGCAAGTAATATTCCATTGTATGGGTACCACATAATCTATCCATTCAACCATTAATGAACATATGCTTTATTTCCTGCTTTTGGACATTATGAAGTGTTGCAATTTACGTGGACACATGTTTACATTTATTTTGAGCCTAGAGTTCAAGACCAGCCTAGAAAACATGGACAGACCTCATCTCTTAAAAAACAGTTAAAAGCAGTGGAGTGTCTCCAAGTCATAAAAAGACCAAAATGACCCTCTACTCATGAATATGATTAACTAGTTTCTGGCAAATTCGATTTGCCTCTAGATAAGATTTGCCTTTCTAGATAAGAACTATTTAATTACCAGTGATACAATCAAGTTCACCTCAAACCATTCAACAGAGAAACATCTCACTTCAATGAATAGCAGTGAAATCATCAAAAGCTCAAATCCAAAAAAAGTCCTTTTCAATACCCTATTTTTGATGCTCCCTAGTTACTGATGGTCAGTGGTCATTCCATGATTATTTTAGATATTGTGAAAGAATGAGAAATCGCTTTATGAAAAAAACAATTTATACTAAGAAAAAAATTTTCCCCAAGGAAAACAATGCCCAATCTTATATGCACCCAGTAATAACGTTAGAATATATAATGGTTGACAAAATTATAAACTTCATCTGAAAATCTATAATAGCGATGGATTCTTTTAATATGTCCTTACAGGAAATGAACAAGACAATGACTGATAGTATACAAGTGATGTGATAGGCATTAAATAGTTCTAGGAAACATCTACAGAAGCTGTTGGTTTCATAAAGACACGCACACTCTTTAAAATTACATATAATGAAAGAAAATGCAAGCATACTGAGAGAGGACATTCAGCGGTGACAGGAAACACGACAGCCTGTTTGGTACCAGCAGGTGCTAATTCTTACACTGTGGACTAGGTCAGTGCATGCACGGAACAATTCAGTAGAGGAACCAACTCCCTCAGAGTCCTTTCTGACTGCACCACTGTAGCTGTCATGGAGGCCTCAGAAACACATAATCCCTGACAGCATTAACAAAACAGTGTTTTGTTACATAAACAGTGTTTGTTACATAAGGTCTACATAAATGAAGACCTTAGATTAATCCAGTCTGCAGACGAGATGGATCAGTACACCAAGGAATAGTCTCAACCTTGAGCGTCCAAATTCAGTCTGGTGGGCACATTAATGTCTATGGGAACATTCAAACCACAAAAGATGTCTAAGCAGAATTTGTGGAGTCATCAACGGATCATTACCTCTCTGGATATATTGCAGTTAATGGCAGCTTTGAGAATGCAGCCATGTGCATTTGAGGAAGGGGTACCTTTTGTAAAATGCACTGTCAGGCAGTTTTGTCTTTGTTCCAGACCTCACAGAAGGTTCTTATTCAAATGGAAATGGAATCGCCCACTCTACTTCTATGCCCCAGCTATACGGTACAGCCTAGTGCTCCAAAGCTACAAGCCTGTACCTCATATTACTGAATGGAATACTGTAAGCAATTATAAGACAGTGGTGTGTGTATTAGACACATCTAAACATAGAAAAGGTACAGCAAGACAATACTATAAAAGATAAAAATAGTGCACCTGTATAGGACACTACCCATGAATGGGATTTACAGGACTGGCAGTCACTCTGAATGACTCAGTATTCATTGAATGTGAAGACCTAGGACATTTCTTTATACTACAATAGACTTTCAACACTGTACACACAGACCACCCTAAATTTATAAGAAAAAATTTTTTCTTTCTTCAATAAGTTAATCTTGGCCGGGGATTTAGCTCAGCAGCAAAAGTGCCTGCTTTGCAAGCACGAGGTCGTGAGTTCAATCCCCAGTACAAAAAAAAAAGTTAATCTTAGTTTACTGTGCATCGTTATTTCATAAACTTAATTCTTCCAGGACTAGGGATGAAACCCAGGGCCTCAGGCATGCCAGGCAAGCATTCTACCACTGAGCTACCTGGTCAAGTGCTAACAGTTTTCTTTAAACTTGCATGGTAACACGCAGTTTAAAACACAAACCAAAGCCGGGCGTGGTGGCTCACGCGTGTCATCCCAGCACTTGGGAGGCTGAGGCAGGCGGACTGTTGTGAGTTCAAGACCAGCATGGGCTACAAAGTGAGCTCAGGGCCTGCCTGAACTGCATGGTGAGACCCTGTCTCAAAAAGACAAAAAAAAAACCACAAACAAAAGACCCTGTTTGTGTGTTATGAACACAATGACGAGGTTTTCACAGTTCTGTGAGATGTGCCTCCCTAAAGTCCTCCTATAACATTAGCACATAACTCATGTGCCATGAAAGAAAAATACAAACATGTACAGCTGTACAAAAATATTTACTTTATGTCCTTCTATAAGCTTTTTCTATTTTCATTATTTTCACTTTTAGGGTTTTTTTTAATCTTTTTGTTAAAAAAAACAGGACACAAGTAAGTCAAGGCCAACGTAGCATCAGGCTCATCAATATCATTGTCTTTTTTTTGGGGGGGGGTACCAGGGATCAAACCCATGACCTTGCACTTGCCAGGCAGGTGCTTGTGCCACTGAGCTAAACCTCCAGCCCCACCATTGTCTTTCATCAGCCACATCTTGTCCCAAGGAATGGTCTCCAGGGGTAATAATGCAGATGGAACAGTCATCTCTGAAGACAATGATGCTTTCTTCTGGGATGCCTCTGGAGAGACCTGTCTGACGTTGTCTGATTTTTTTTATACACCAGTAGGAGTGTATTCTAAACTAATGCTATAAAATGATACTAGAGTAAGTACAGAAAATGGTAATTTATTATCAAGTACTATACCTAATTGTATGTGCTCTATTTTGTCATGAGTTTTTTTTTTAAATCGGTACCAGGGATCGACTGCATGCTTACAAGGCAGGCACTTATGCTGCTGAGCTAAATCCCCAGCCCCTATGTGCTCTATTTTATACAAGAGGCAGCACAGGTTTGTTTCTAGCAGCAGCATCTCAAACATGTAATATGCTTCACCATGGCAGGACAATGGCTGTTCCATCATCAGGCAGTATTTCAGGTACATTATAATCTTATGGGACCACGATTGTATACATCCACTGCTGCTGACCGAAATGTTAAGCAGTGTGTGACTGTTCTCTTCACTAGCAGGGCAAAGCACCCAGAAAATGAGGTAGAAGCAGGTATCCTTAAAGCTCCTATGCAACCATAGAGGCCTATAGTGAGTATAAAACCCAACTCCCTTCTTGGCTTCTGTCTTCTGTATCTCATGCAAGTAGACCATCGGAGAATTTCAACATGGAACCATAAGGCACAGACTGTAGAAAATGCAGGTCACCATGTTACCAACATTAACACGCCCTAGGAAAGCCATGTCCAACTATAGGATACAGTGTACTATCATGGGTCTCTGTTTAATGTAAGGTCTATTTTGTAAACCACAGCAAGAAGGAATGACAATAATCAAGAGGGAAAAAAAGATGAAAAGCAAAATTCAAGCAGCAGGATACATTAAGATAAAGCCTGCATACGCAGAAAAAATGAATGTATAACCTGAGCATGGTAGTACATCCCTCTCATTCCCAGCACTTCTGAAGGCTGAAGCAGAATTGTTGCAAATTCAAGGCCAGCCTGAACCACAGTGACACCTTGTCTCAAAACAACCAACTCCACCCAAAAAATGAATGTATTGAATTCATAAGGAATATCTATTATCTGACCCACAAAACCAGTAGGAATATTCAGATTTCCAAGTTTTCATTGTTTAATGGTTCCTTTCTCAAAGAACAATTTAAAAACTGTATAAAAATATGAAGAATTTCATATCGGAGACACACATAGGTTCAACCATGAATCCAACAGACTTCAAAAAGGAAAGAGAAGCCAGGAGTGGTGGCTCATGCCTATAAATCCAGCACTTGGGAGGCTGAGGCAGGAAGATTGTGGAGAGTTCGAGACCAGACTGGGCTACAAAGTGAGATCAAGGCCAGCCTGAACTGCACAGCAAGACCCTGTCTCAAAAAGAAAAAAAAAGGAAAGAGAAAATTATACTAATTGATTTAATGAAAAAGCACTACTTATTAAACATGTGTAGTATTATTCAACCAGAATTCACAGAATTATCTCACCTCAATGCTAATCTGCCAAAGCAATAAATAGAAATCTGTAGTCCATGGATACACTTTAAAAATAAGCAACTGATATAATATTTGTAAGTTTTATAACATTTCTTTCATGATGTGACTTTCCCATGTTATCTACATTTATAAGATTTCTCCCCAGTGGGAGTCTTCATGTGAGTCTAAATTTTATATGATATAACTTGACTATATGATAAAATGGAAATTTTTCCATTATTTTCTGCTTTTATAGTTTTTAATCATGTGCCTTTTCCCTTGTTTTGCAGGGATGTGAATAACTGAAGACTTTCCCACACTGCTTACTTTGAATAAGATGCTCTCCAGTGTGAGCCTGCTTATGTTTTCCAAACAAACAGGGATAACTAGAGGCTTTTATACATTCTTTACATTGTAGCATTTTTCTCCACAGGCATTCTCAATGCATCCTCAAAAAGATGTAGGATCAATGAAGATTTTCCCATGGTGTTTATAGTCACAGGGCTTCCCTCTATTCTGAGTTGTTTCTGGTATTCAAACCTGGAGACTTGAAAGTTTCCTATTTTTTATGTTGCTCCAGTGGAAAGATATCAAACTCAGGACCTTAAAAGCACTAGGCAAGCACTTGCAGCCCCTTCCATATCTTATATTCACAGGGTTTCTTTATAGCAATAGTCCTTTCATATCTTCAGAGGACAATGGGACAACTGAAAGCTTTACATGCTATTTATATTGAAAGAGCTACTGTCATTGTGAGTTCTTCCATGTATTCGAAAGGAACGGGAACACTTGAATGCTTTACCACATTGCTGACATTCATAGGGTTTCTCTCCAGTGTGAGTTCTTTCATGGATCCGAAATGAACGGGAGCAACTGAAGGCTTTACGACATTGCTGACATTCATAGGGTTTCACACCAGTGTGAGTCCTTTCATGCATTCGAACAGAACTGGAGCAGCTAAAGGCCTTCCCACACTGTTTACATTCATAGGGCTTCTCTCCTGTGTGAGTCCTTTCATGTATTCGAATGGAACTGGAACAACTGAAGGCTTTCCCACACTGCTTACATTCATAGGGCTTCTCTCCAGTGTGGGTTCTTTCATGCATTCGAAAGGAACTGGAACAACTGAAGGCTTTCCCACACTGTTTACATTCATAAGGTTTCTCTCCAGTGTGCGTTCTTTCATGCATTCGAAATGAACTGGAAAAACTGAAGGCTTTCCCACACTGTTTACATTCATAGGGTTTCTCTCCAGTGTGAATTCTTTCATGCATTCGAAAAGAGCTGGAACAACTGAAGGCTTTGCCACATTGTTTACACTCGTAGGGCTTCTCTCCAGTGTGAGTCCTTTCATGGATTCGAACAGAACTTGAACAACTGAAGGCCTTACCACATTGTTTACATTCATGAGGTTTCTCACCAGTGTGAGTCCTTTCATGCATTCGAAAAGAGCTGGAGCAACTGAAGGCTTTCCCACATTGCTTACATTCATAGGGCTTCTCTCCAGTGTGAGTTCTCTCATGAATCTGAAATGAACTGGGACAATCAAAGGCTTTGCCACATTCCTTACACTTATAAGGCCCATTTCCAGTATGCATAATCATATGTCTTCTGTAGCTTGGAAGAGAAATGAATGCTTTCCCACATTCCTTGCAAGCATAAGGTTTCTCCCCAGTATGAATTCTTTCATGCTTTCGAAAGGAACTAGGAAAACTGAAGGCTTTGCCACATTTTCTACATTTATAAGGTTTTTCACCAGTATGAATCCTTTCATGACTTCGAAAAGATGTGGGGCAACTGAGAGCTTTACCACATTGCTTACACTGATAGGGTTTTTCTCCAGTGTGAGTCCTCTCATGTATTTGAAAAGTTTGGTAATAACTAAAGGCTTTTCCACATTGTTTACATTCATAAGGCTTCTCTCCAGAGTGAGTTCTTTCATGGTTTCGAAATGAACTTGGATGACTGAAGGTTTTCCCACATTCTTTACATTTATATGGTTTCTCTCCTGTGTGCATTCTCATGTGTCCACGAAAGGTAGTATGATAAACGAAGGCTTTCCCACATTCCTTACACTCATATGGTTTCTCTCCAGTGTGTGTTCTTTCATGGATCTGGAAGGAACTGGGCCAACTGAAAGCTTTACCACATTCCTTACATTTATAGGGCTTCTCTCCAGTGTGAGTCCTTTCATGTACTCGAAATGAACTTCGGAAGCTGAATGTTTTCCCACATTCCTTACATTCATACAACTTCTCTCCATATTTGTGGCATTCATAAGGTTTGCATCCATTATGAGACTTCATGTGCCTATTAAGAGATGAGTGACACATATAGACTTTTCCACACACACTACACTCATAGGGTTTTGATTCAGGAAGAGTTTTCTTGTTCCGTTTAAGATGTGGAACCTGGCTGATGGTTTCCCTAAACTGACCTTCTTTCTTTTCACCAACTCTCTCTTCTATATGACTTCTGTAAAATATGATAAATACATTATTAGTGAGTTTTTTATTGACGATCTTTATAAGTATTAATGATTATTAGATATTTCACAATTATTAATAGGTAACAGAATTACACTTTTACAATTTTCACAGAGTAAGTGTATAAATGAATGTACTGGGTGAGTGTTTGACCACAGCTATTACCAAAACAGTGGTAGGCATAATATACAGTTTAATATTCTTTAGAAGTGAATCATTTTTCAAATGCTGAATACTTATGTCACTAAAAAACATCCTTGGTGAAGATTTTTCTAGAACTACATAAATATGAAACGATTTGTTGTTTACTTGCTTTTTAAAATTTCACGACACACTAAGATTTTCTAATGGGATGCTACTTTTTTTGTACATAAAACTTACCTTAGATTATTATTTCCCTGGTTTTTGTGCTGATTTTCAATGGTGTGTTCATCCCAATTTTCCCCTAAAATACCAAGCCAGAAAAGTTATCTTAGGGTGATATGAAATTATGTAAAGATTATTAGAGGCTAGGTCTATCATTGAGCTGATACCATGTCAAGTTTACTTATTAGGCTATGCCCCTTCCATGCTGTAAATCTTAGAACCTCTCTGAAGAGCAAGGCATATTTGTTCTCTAATGGGCTGAGCATGGAAATGATTTTCTTCTTACCTATAGAGGCCAAGTTAATAAAGGTTTCCTGCATCACATCTCTGTAGAGCTCCTTCTGGGAAGGATCCAGCAAAGCCCACTCCTCCTGGGTGAAGTTCACAGCCACATCCTCAAAGGCCACTGAGTCCTAAAGTTTAATGAAAATAGACACACATAAAGGAGGGTAGGTCAGACTCCATTCAACCCACTAAGAAATTCAAATGTGATTCTATGGTCTCTAAGTATTTATGCTATAACTTGGTCATCAGGAATCTGTTTCTCTGTTTAGAAAATGTTTTTCTTTCCTTTTTCCTTTGCAAGTGACTCTGTAGAGTGAATATCCCTGAATCGCTCTAAAGCTTTAAGACACTGCAGCACCTGTGTATCATGGGGTACATGGGTTCCCATCCCATCAGCCTACAGCTAGAGAAGCTAAGCAAGTACAGTCCAGGCAAGCTCTATTAGTTGCACTGTCAAGTCATCTCCTGACAGTGCATTGAATTCTTATTATTGCTTCTTTTTCATTAAAAAATGAAAGACCATATATCTTTTAAAAAAAGAAAACATGAAAGTATATAATTTGCAACAAAGCAAATAGGATTGGAAGATATTATATTAAGTGAAACGATCCACCCAGAAATAGACCAATACCACACATTCTATCTCATACATGGAAGCTAAAAATTGTCCTAATGTAGAATAGTGATTACCAAAGGTCAGAAAGGGGTGTCAGGGTGTGGGGGAGGGAGATAAAGTGAGGCTGGATTTGATGAATGTATATTTTATGTATGTGTTGAAATATCACACTAAAACCTATGACTATGGAAAATAACAAGGCCAGGGATTTAGCTCAGTGGCTTAAGCGCCTGCCTGGCAAGTGTAAGATTGTGAGTTCGATCCCCGGTACCAAAAAAAAAAAAAAAAAAAGAAAAGAAAATAACAGAAAAAAACACACAGAGGATATCAGGGCTGGGGGTAGAGCATTTACCTACCATGGACAAGGCCATGACTGTGTCTAGATATCTCCCCAAAGCCTCAATCAGTCAAAGATGGGGCCTTTCAGAGAAGGCTGGATCTAGAGTATGTGACGCTAGCATTGATTGACAGTGCAATGCTAGACTCAGGAGCACTAAGATGAAAGGCATGAGTGCTTCCTACCCTAAGTAGCGTGGGTAGGATAAAAGGGCAGGAGGATGCTCTTAGGGTCCCTAATTGTTTTGCTGTCTTCTGCATGTAATGAAGTGTTTCTCCTTTGAAATGCCTCTCTGCCCTGTGCCACTCTGCCTTGAAGCCAGCCAACTATGGGTAAAAACTTCTACAAACTGTAAGCTAAATAAAACTTCCCTCTTTTAACTCCGGATGCTGTGTATTTTGTCTCAGCAATAAGAAAAATAAGACAGAGGTAAACCTGGCCACTCCCCTCGGTCTGACCCACAGTGTTCCATTCCGCACACACTGGCTTCATGATGGAGCAGGAGCACCCCTTACCAGAAGCTGGGAAAATGCTCATGGACCTCCAGAACTGTAAGGTAAACAACCTTTTACTTTTTTGAGGCAGAATCACATGGTGCAATCCGGGATGGCCTTGAACTCCCAGTGATCCTCCTACCTCAGCTTCCCACGCACTGAAATTACTCGTATGCACTACCATCCCTGGTTTATTTTATTTTGAGAGGAGGTCTTGCTAAGTTGCTCAGCCTGGCCTTCAACTCACAATCTTCCTGCCTCAGCCTCAGAGTAGTTGGGATTATGGGTAGGGACCACCATGCCTGGCCATGCCCTAAGTGTGAAGCCGTGGTTTTGATCCCTGGTTTTAATCCCTATTGAAAGAGGAGAAAGAACAGAAGAAGAAAACTAGGATAAAGGGACACAGTGATATATGTACTAAGGTATTAACAGTGAACATTCTAGAACATCCAATAATACAAACAGCCTGCTGTGGTGTGTGTGACACAAGTTTACCACCACTGTACTCTTGGAGATGGTGGAAGTTTGTAAGAAGAGGGGGGAGTGTAAGCAGACTAAGAAAGAATCGCAAGGGAATTCTAGGGAAAAACAACTTTAGGGCCAGGGACTTAGCTCAGTGGCACAAGTGCCTGCCTGGCAAGCGTGAGGTCATGAATTTGATCCCCGATACCAAAACAAAACACAGATAGTTGGATGTGTTGGCACACACCTGTATCCCCAGCACTCGGGAGGCTGAGGCAGGAGGGTTGCAACTTTGAGGCCAGCCTTAGCAATTTTCCAAGATCCTATCTCAAAACAAAACCTGAAGAAAAAAAGAAAAGGAAGAAGATGAAGAGGAGAAAGAAAGAGAACAAGAACAAAAACAACAAGAACAAGAAGAGGAACAAGAAGGGCTGAAGATACAAGTGAGTTGTACTATATGTGAAGTGCCAGCCTCAAACCCCAGCATCACAAACAATAAAAATAAACAGTTCCGGCAGGCAGAAAACCAGGAAGGACATAGTTGAACTAAACAGCACCATCAAAGAAGGGCAGGTCCTGGAAACCCACAGAACACATCTAACTGTAGTGATATCCTTCTCAAGGTCATGTGAAACATTCACCATGATACATGGCACCGTTAGGACAAAAACAGCATTAACAAAACAGAAAGAACAGAAATCTCACAAAATATGCTCTCTTGCTACAGTGGCATCCATCTAGCAATCAACAGCAAGAATACAGCTGGCAAATTCCCAAACACTTGGAGATTAAATGACACACAGCTGAAGACTGAAATTTCGAGAGCAATGAAAGATTATTTCAGAAGGAGGGGAAAGGAAGGGAGGGAAAATAAAATGAAAAAAATGGAAACAATGCCTTTCTAAATAAGGAGGAAAACAGGGTTGGAAAGGAAGGGAGGGGAATGGGGAAAAACGAAGAAAGATAAACCATGCACAGATACAAATCCCCTATGATGAATGTTAATCATTATGTGTATCCAAAATATACCAATAGCCAGGTGTGGTGGTGCATGCCTGTAATCCCAGCACTCAGGAGGCTGATGCAGGAGGATCACCTGGGCTACATAGCGAGTTCCAGACTAGCCTGAATGGCATAGTGAACCCTGTCTCGAGAAGACAAAAAGAAAAGTTTGTGGGAAGCTGCAAAAGAAGTATCTAGAAGGATACATATCATGGGTCACACCAGAAAGGAAGAACTATAATCAGTAACCTAAGCACCAACACGGGGAAGAAAAAAAAAGCAAATTAAATCCAAAGGAAGCACAAAAAAAGGAACAATATCTAAAGAGAGAAATTAAAATAAAATCAAAAGTTGCTTCTTTCAAAAGATCATTCCATTTGGTAAGGATAAAGCAAAGCTAATTGATGAAGGTGTTGCAAATGGAAAAAGCAATTGCCAAAATCCACCCTGCGTTTGTTTGTTTTTTCATCAGGCATTTGCAACAGGCAACTGGGAATTGAGAATTCTTGAAAAGCAACATCCAGGAGAACCCTACAGCTAAAAGCATAAACCAAGAGTGAAAACAGTATGCTTTCCTGATAAAATGAAGCAGTAGACAAATATGTTCCCACCCATCACTCCTTCTCCACATGATAATCAAAGCAGAATTAATGCAAGAAGACAAGAAAGGAACAAAAAACCTAAACACATTGGGAAGGAAGAAATAAAAGTCCTTGTTATATACAATGGACTATCTATGTAGAAAATCTGGAAGAACACAAAATAAACTCCTGGAACCAAGAAGAAACACAACACTGATAGGTTGAAGGATAGAATGTTTCAGGATACAAAGTATACTTATGTCTACCAGACAAAAGTCAATTGCTTTTTTTTTGTTGTTGTTTTGTTTTTTTGTTCTATTTTTTTATAAACTCACACCCACAGAGTAAAACCTCTCTGACAAAAGATCAAAGGCAAGTCAATGGAAAAAGTCATTTCAACAAACAGTCCTGGAAAAACTGGTCACAAAAATAGAGAAACAAACACGAATCTACTTTCTACAAAAATGTTTAAAAGGATCGTAGATCTATGGAAATATAAAATGAAAAACCATAAAACAGTTAGAAGATAACAAGCAGGACATAGCAGCACAAGCCTGTAATCCCAGCACTCAGGAGGATGAGGCAGGAAGGTCACTGTGAGTTCGAGGTCAGCCTAGGCTACGTAGTGACTTCAAGGTTAGTCTGAATTGCATAGCAGAACCCTGTCTCAAAAAAAATAATAATAATGGGCTGGGGATTTAGTTCAGTGGTTTAAGTGCCTGCCTGGCAAACGTGAGGTCGTGAGTTCAATCCCCAGTACAAAAAATAATAATAATAATAATAACAACATAGGGTAAAACATCCATGAGATCTTAGATTTACCTACTGCAAGCTTTTTGATACAAATTAAGATCTATAAAGCAGCAGAGCATGGTGGCTTATGCTTGTCATCCCAGCACTTAGGAGGCTGAGGCAGGAGGATCGTTGTGAGTTCGAGACCAGCCTGGGTTACAAAGTGAGCTGAAGGTCAGCCTGAACTGTGTAGTTAGACCCTGTCTCAAAAAAAAAATCTATAAAGCAAAAAAAAAAAAGTTTAACTAAGGTGAAAAATCCTGCTCTATAAAGATTCTATGTTAAGAGAATAAGAACCTAAATTTTGTTGTGTGTTAGAGGTCACAAATTCACAACGGCTAATTTTGCACACTTCTCTAAGGGATAAATGGAGGCTTGGGATTATGGTATCACCCTTAGGAGATTTCCCATTCATTTTTGGGGGATGAGCCATCCACTCCCACCCACTAAGACTAAACTAAGACTACTAAGATTAAAAGCACACTCCAGAGCAAGATCCTTCTTAGCGTTAAGATCATTGCCACCCTCGAATAATCCCAGGATTATTCTTTGCGGGTAGTGTTATCAAGCTCTGAAACTTTTGCAGGTTTGGAGCATCTCCGTCTCTGTCCATCGTGAGGCACTGACCTCCCAGCACCCCCCCAATGATGCATTATTAAATTTGTCTCTTGTTTCTTATTTCATCGTTTCACCGTGTCCCTCATACAGGCAGTTGGGGATCTTGGCCAGATCCCCCATAGTTGTGGGGAATAAGAGGGGAAGCACTGTATTCTGTAACCAAAGCATGAGGGTTTCTTACACAGGTACTTCTGTAAGCTTTTTTCCTCTCAGTATTTGTGATGTCCCGACCAAACGTTCCTACAGAAAGATGTCACGCATGAAATACCACAGAGTATCTGTGCTCCTGGAGGGGAAAGGTGCATGGTGCAAACCGGGATGGGGGAGAGGTGGCCTGGTGCAGCGCTAGAAGGGCAGAGCACCCAGGAAAGTTCGCAGAGCACAACTTCGATCCAGAGAAATTTCCAGGGATGCAGTTGCCCAGAAAAAGGCAATGAGAGCAGAGGCCCAAGGATTTTATACCACGAACCACTAGGGGCTTGTTCTGTGCTTTCCGCTCATAAAGACATCCACGAACAATCTAATCATTGTATTAAATTCATCCGTGCAGCACAATCATGAAAATACTGCACCTGGCTGAAATGCACCAGGAGGAGTAACAGCTGATGAATGATGCTGGTCCCACGGAGAATGAAGCTGGCATTTGGGGACGTGGGAAGGGACCCAGAAATCTAGGCATCACTGCCAGGCCCGGGAGGGGCAAGCTGGGACGCGGGGCTGTGGACCTGAGTCCCCGCCTCCTGAGCCTCTGCAAACCGCAGGGGGGAAAGGGGCGACCCCTACAGAGCGAGGAAGGCGCGGGGACCTCGCAGACCACAGCTCTTGCCACGCACGAACCCCGCCCCCCGAGACTCCCGCGGTCCCGCTGCGAGCCCCATCCAGCCCACGGCCGGAGAGGAGCGAGGGCCGAGCGACGCGCCCGACTCGGGTGGCTCCCGATACCACCAGAGCACCCTCCGGCCTGCTCCGACTAGAACTTGCGCCCCCATCTCTCCTGCACTTACCATCTCCCGGCTTCCTCCCAGCACCTCCTGCGGCCCTCACCGCCCCTGGGCCACCTGAAGTCCTCCAGCAGCAGTGAGACGCGAGGGGCAGAGCGGCCGGAGCGTAGCGTCCTCCACGCCGGCCCGCGCCGCATGGTCCCGCCCTCACCTTTCCAAGGGCGCCTCTGATTGGATAGTTTATCCGGACACACCCCCTATAATCTCCTGAGTGACAGCGAAGGCGGAAGACGCTTCCTGGACCCGCCCTAAAATAACGGGCCCTGAGAGTCTGTACCAGCTTGCGGGTGTTTGCGTCGCAGCAGAACTAGCTCTGCACCAAGTTGAGTGTTGGTGTCACCATGAAATGGGTGTTGCTATCTGCCCGTACCCTCTGCTGAAGGCCGCAGGCTATTCCTGATTCAGTTCTACATAAAGTGGCCTTTTGTCCAAAGCAAGAGATGTCCAAACCAGAAAGGGGCGTCAGATGTCCTCCTGGGCTTGCATAAGGCTGCGACTCTTCTTTACAAATCCTAAAACGCGATCTCGGCGTAGCTAACAAAGTATCTGGTTCCACTGATCTTTGACAATTGACAGCTTCCACCCACCACTTTCTCACCATCTGCGCCTCTGCATCTGGTCCTGCAGCTGTCAGTGGTGATTGAGCCCCAAGTGCTAACCTGGGGGCAGAAAATTACCTCAGGCAAGCAGTTGGTTCATGAAGTAGGTACATTTCGCGAGCAAAGAATACTTATTTCGGTTCAGTTTTTCACTTTGTCCCTAGAAAACTTTGCGGGGGGGGATGGAAATGGCTATAATATCCATAAGACAATTCCTATTTTCACTAGCATTAGCAAAACAACAAAATCATATGTGTCTTCGTGATTAACCTCATTGGCTTTGAATAATTATTTCAAGAGACATGTTAGAGGAAGAGTTAATACATTATGTTGTCTCGTGGTGCTGGAATGGGAACCCAAGCAAACCACCTCTACCTCTGAGCTACACTCCCAGCCCCAACTTAAGTTTTTAACTATGGTTTAGTGGTAACTCCGCTGACCTTGTGACACCATTTCTACTCTAGAACTATTTTTAATCTTGCAAAGAATAAAATTCTGAAAAAAGAAGTTGGGGCTTAAGTTCCCTCAGGCCTCTAGGCGTCCTCGATCCACCTCTGCAGCCGGCAGATTGTGTCCCTGGCTTCATGAAAAGTTACCACAGCAAGGCCCACAGTGCTCAAAGCAAAGCAACTGACAGACACCAGCAATTAGGCAGGCAGTAGCCATAGGACATCCCAGCAGGGCTTGGGCAGCTGTAATCCCAACGCTCCCATGATCAAGACTGACTATGCTAAATCTATCATGGCCACTCTGATTTCTCTTATTTTATTCTTTGAGTCAGGGTCTCCTGTGTAGTTCAGCCTGGCCTTGAATTCACTATGTAGCCCAGGCTGGCTTTGAACTCCTGTGGATCCTCCTGCCTCAGCCTCTCAAGTGCTGGGATGACAGGTGTACACCACTGCATTATATCCAACTGGTGTCAGCACAATTCTACTTTCTGCCATTAGACTTGACCACTCTAGGTATCTCTTTGACTAGCGTATTTCACTCAGCAAAATATACTCAAGGTTTATCCCCATAAAGCATATGCCAGCACTCATTTCCTTTTCTAAGGACAAATAATGTTTCCTTGGCACAATCATTCCCTGATGGCCACTTGGGTTGCTTCCACTTTGTGTCTTCTGTGAATAATGCTCTTGTGAACACAGATGGACAAAGATCTCTTTAAATCCTTGCCTTCAATTATTTTGGGAATACACCAGCATACCTGCCATTTTGATGAGGTCCACATGTAAAAGCTTAGTTGCCAGAGTAGTTATATTGTGAGGTGCTGTAAACCTTTACGACGTGGGAACCATGTACGATGACTCACACCTAAAATCCCAGCTCCTCAGGAGGCTGAGTTAGGATGGTGACAAATTTGAGCCCAGCCTGGGCAACTTAGCAGGACCCTGTCTCAAAAAAAAAAAGAGCATGAGAATGTAGCTTAGTGCAAAGGCCCTGAATTTAATTCACAGCACGAAAGTCGGGTTTTCCTTAGAGTGACTTCAGGCTGACTTACACTGGGCTGGGCATGTTGCCTGGTGGTGGAGCATGAAGTTCTGGGTTCTCCCCCAGCACCAGAAACAAACAAAAAACCAAAAATCCACCAACACACACTGGAACTGTTTTTAATTTTATGGGGAATCACCCTACTGTTCTCCACACTGCAGTATTTTCCTACCACCAGTGCCCAACAGTTCTGATACGTGTTTTCATTTTTTTTTCTGAAACAGAGTCTCACTGTCTAGTTTAGGCTGGCTTCAAACTCAAAGTGATCCTCCTGCCTCAGCCTCCTGAGTGCTGGGGTTACAGGCATGCACCATCACAACTGGCTTTCACTTTCTTGATAATATTGCTTTGCTTTGCTTTGCTTTGCTTTGCTTTGCTTTGCTTTGCTTTGCTTTGCTTTGCTTTGCTTTGTTTGGGGTTAGTTGGTTGGTGGCTTCTGGTTTTTTCGAAACAGGGTCTCACTGTGCAGCCCAGCCTAGTCTGGACCTTGCAGCAACCCTCCTGCCTCAGCCTGCTAAGTGCTTGATTTGTCAATCTCTTCATGGTGGAGGGGAAGGAACCTAGGAGACTGTAGACACTCACAGGTGTTCTACCACTGACCTATATGCCTAGACCAGCATATGGGTTTTGATATTAGCTGAGTTTTACCTCTTATATTTAGGTCATCAGTCTATTTTGGTAAGTTACTGCACATGGCATGATGTAAGGGCCCAACTTCATTCTTCTGCACATGGTTATGCAGTTGCCCCAGTAACAAGCAGGGAGGGCAAGGTTTATTGAGCCAGTGATCCTCCACCCCTGGGTCATGTGCAGCAGAAATGAAGCGTAAGACAGAAAGAGGCACAGGGTGGGGCAGGGGGGAGCGGCCAGCACTATGTACACTATGTATGTGGGGTTTGAGTCACTGTGGTTCTGAAGACAGACGCCTACATGGTCCCTTTAAAGGGAGCAGAGGACCCAGGGATATAGCTCAGTGGCATAAGCGCCTGCCTGGCAAGCGTAAGGCCCTTCCGAGTACCCAAAAAATAAAAATAAAGGGAGCAGAGGGAAAGCTGGGAACCCAGGCTGCCAGGTAGGAAGACAACCTCTAAATTCTAACTTCCAGCCAGCAGCGTGGGCCATTTTGATGTGGTCTTCTATTTGTAATACCCAGGCAGCAACCCTTGCTGTTCCCATTAAAGAAGTCAATCACAGGGCCTGGGATATAGTTCAGTGGCACAGCAACTGCCTAGCAAGTGTGAGGTCGTGAGTTCAATTCCCGGTGCCAAAAAAAAAAAAAAAGTCAATCACAAAGACACAGGCTGTGAATCATCTGTGAGCTGATGGATGCACCGTGTAACCACAACACTAAGGGAAACAACTCAGACCCAGGAGAATGAATGTCACGCGGTTTTCTCTTACATAAGTAACTCACAGAGCAAAATTAAAGATAGATGACTGGATACAGGAAGGTGGACTTTGTAGAGATGAGAAAGGATCTGGAGGTGGGGGAAGATGAGAGAAGAAGGAGGGAAAATAAATAGGATCAAGAAGCAAAGGATATACACACCGATTCCCACGATGGTGGTATTTATTATGTCTTACGAATGTAGACTAATACAAAGGCCGCAGGCTGGGTAACTCCATACATATGAAAATCCAGAGTAGGGAAATCTACTCCCACACAAAGAGATTAGTGAATGTCTAAGAAAGGAAACCGAAGGAGGAAGATACAGTAGCCAAGTACAGGTGTTTCTTTTAACACCTGTGAGTGTAAAGAGAGAGAGAATGAGTGACGATGGCGGGTGACAAAAAATGCTCTAGAACAGATTTTTAGTAATGAGTGTACATATTTATGAATATAATGAACACTGAACTGTACACTTTAAAAGGGTGCGTTGTGTAGTGTGTGTTTTTCTCAAAATAGCTCTCCCAACACGTAAACAATTGCGTGAGAAATTTTACCACAATTTGCTTGGTTTTTTTTTTTTTATCTTTTTGAGACAAGGTCTCTCTATGCAGTTCAGGCTGGCCTTGAGCTCACTTTGTAGCCCAGGCTGGTCTTAAACTCCCAACGATCCTTCTGCCTCAGCCTCCCGAGTGCTGGGATGACAGGTGTGAGCCACCACGCCCGGCTCACAATTTGCTAAACACAGTAAGATCGTCTACCTGCATCCCAGGTGTGTGTAAGTTTTTTTATGTTAATGGAAAACCAGAGCCACACTGAAGGTAAGATAACAAAGATAGATTTATTCAAGAGAGCACAGCAGTCGAGCATTGGTGGGCACTTGGGATGCTGAGGCAGGAGGATCACTATGAGTTTGAGGCCAGCCTGGGCTACAAAGTGAGTTCAAATCCACTTTATATCTGTAATCCCATGGAAACATTATTGGAATTGTGGAGAATTAATTTCAATCTACCACCTCCACTGCACCCCACGGCGAGAGTGAAGACACTAAGACACATGTACACTTATCGGCAGCCAAAGGGTCCTGAGTCCGACACAGATGAGGATTCACAGAACAAAGGCCTCGACCCAGGGCCTAACCTAGAATTTATTAATTCCTGAAGAAGGGAGGGCCCGGAGGATGAGTGCCGGTGAGGATGGCGAGCATTATGTGAGTATGAGCTAGGAGGCCAGAAAGCACCTCTGCAGGATGCAGACTGAAGGATATGCAGAAAGACCAACCTGCATAACACAACTGAGGTAGCATTTAACATTTAGGGGGCAGCGCCTGGGTCCTGATTGGTCCTGGGAAGTCGTAGCCTCTTATCTTGAGGCTTGAACCCAGTGGATGGTCCTGGAGCCATGGCTCTGCCATCCCGCTGGATTTAACCATTTAGTGGGAGACACTGAAGTGAGGAAACACAGCTGTCACTTGGCTTCAAAGATTACACATCAATATCTCAGCCAGCCCAATTTACATTGTTTACAGCCAACTGAAGGGAAAAGGAAACAACTTAGCCAGCTCGGTACATATCAGTACCTGGAGAAGGGGCCAGGTTTAGCTAAAGTGGTAATTGTTCTTTATTCAAGGAGAGCCATCTACATGGTCTTCTACACAGAGCAGCTTATATTTAAAAATGACCAAGGGTCACTAGAGAAATACAAGTTAAAACAATGCTGAGATTCCATCTCACTCCACAAAGAAAGGCTATTACCAAGAAGTCAACCAATAACAAATGCCGGAGAGGCTGTGGAGAAAAAGGAACCCTTCTCCACTGTTGGTGGGGTGCAGACTGGTGCAACCACTATGGAAATCAGTAAGAAGACTCCTCAAAAAACTAGGATTATCAGTCCCATTTGATCAGCTATTCCCCTTCTGGGTATCTGCCCAAAAGAATTAAAAACATCATACTATAGCAATATCTGCACACCTATATCTATAGAAGCACATTTTTTAACAGCTACCTCTTGGAACCAGCCCAGATCCCCACTAGTGCATGAAGAGATAGAGAAGAAGTGTTTTTTTTAACAATGGAGTACTACTCTGCCATAAAGAAGGGTAAGTTTGAGACATTTCTAGCTAAATGGATGCTCCTTGAGGCCATACTCTTACGTGAAATAAATGGGGTACGCCTGTGGAAGTACAGCATTGTTTCTCTGGTGTAAGAAACTGAAAGTGTAAGTAAGGACTACAGTGTATAACAGATATTGTGAAATAGGAAGAAAATGTTCACATGGGAAGGAGAACTACAAAGGGGAAAAGGAAGAAGGGAAAAGAAAAAAAGAAGAGGAAAAATGGAAACAATGTTTTTGTAAATAAGGAAGGGAAGACGGCTTGAAGGGAGGATAGGTGTGGGGAATCGCTTTGAAGCTCAGGGATATCTAAGCATACCTGAAGAAGTAACCCCACTTTTGCAGTACAAGTGCACAGTGGGATATAGTTATGTAACGACGACTTAGCACAGATTGACACACATATAGTAGTCACAGTGCTATGTAAGAATGTAAACACGCAATAACAACCCATCTAAGAATTATACCCAAAAAACCAATTATATAATAGTCTGTGGCACACGCACGAGGTCGTTTGATTCCTGATAGCAAAAAAAAAAAATTATACAGTAAAGACACAAGCTTAGCAGGAGTCATAGGCTGGGAGAAGAACCAAGAAGTCAACCCACACCCTCCTGTGAACCAGGGGCAGCCATAAAGGCCAGGAGAAGAACAAGAAGCCAAACCGTGCCCTCCAGGGAGCCAGGGGCAGTTGTGGGCCTGGAGGAGAACCAAGAAGCCTCCCCCTCCCATAAACCACCCAGCATGAAGGCTGGGAGACAAGAAGAGTGCCTCCCTCCAAGAAACTGGCTTATTTGGAGGATCACAGATTGAGATGATAGCAACTGAATTTTAAAAACTTTTTTTTGTCTTTTTGAGACAGGGTCTTGCTGTGCAGTTCAGGCTGGCTTTGAGCTCTCTTTGTAGCCCAGGCTGGTCTTGAACTTGCAACAATCCTCCTGCCTCAGCCTCCCGAGTTCTGGGATTACAAGCATGAGCCACTATGCCCGGCTTTAACAAAAAAACTTAATGCTTGTATTGTTTGATTGATTTTGCATTCCTAAAGCTGGCAGTCTGAGCATCTATTTAGAGAATAGCAATATGCAATATAGCAATGACAAGGGATTTCCTTGTGTCTTGTTTTTGAAATCCAATTCTGTTCATACGGTTTAAAAAAAAAAAGAGGCAGGCTGTGCCTTGGGCTCTCTGCTTTGCTCCATGCTGCCTGCTGTTGTTGCTAATGTTTTGCACACGTGCATTCTTCTTTAACCTTGGGACTTCACCTTCAAAAATCTTTCTTGAGGGCCGAAGATTTAGCTCAGTGGTTCAAGTACTTGCTTGGTAAGTGCAAGGTCATGAGTTCGATCCCCGGTACCAAAAAAAAAAATAAAATAAAATCTTTCTTGGACCACCTTAGTGGGCTGACAGTAAAGGAATGGGGGAAAAGGAGAAACAAGGTGTATCATATACAGGTACAAATTCCTTATGATGAAAATGGTCACTATGTATAGCTAAAATGTACCGATAAACTTAATTAACAAAATAAAGACCGGGGGTTTAGCTCAGCGGCATAAGCACCTGCCTAGCAAGCACGAGGTCGTGAATTAAAAAAAAAAAAATGCAGCCAACAAAATAAATAAATAAAATGGTTGAGGGGATCTGCGTGTTAACTCAGTGATAGAATGCTTGCCTAGCAGGTGCGGTGCTCTGGGCAGGAAGGCAGGGATCTGGGGATAGTCAAAAACCAACCTAAAATAAATTTCCTTCCAGTGTGAAATACAGACCTCACAGTTTTATCTCGTGGCTTGAAGTTAATTTGCATAGCGCCTCTGCCCGCACCCCAAGCTCCACCCTCGACTTTTGTTAAATTGCTATTGCCCAGGCTGGCTCCAACTTGCAATCTTCCTGCCTCAGCTTCTCACAGTGCTGGGATGACAGGCATGTGTTACCACGCCAGGCCACGATGAGGTCACTTTTAAGCATCTGCGTTACGGGTTACAGTTTGATGAGTGGCTTTGCGACCTTAAACCAAGAGGCTGATCATTTGGGCTTCAGTTTGGACTCCCGGGGACCTTCTGGCTTGGCATGTGCTCCTCCCAGGGTCTCTCACGAAGGGTTTCAACGTGGAGACTGAGTCTGGAATTACCTGCGCATACCTGTGTCCCCTCCATTATGTTCTTTTATTTTTATTTATTTATTTTTTGGTCCTTTTAGACTTTTTTTTTAAAAAAATTTATTTTTTGGTATCAGGGGTCGAACTCACGACGTTGTGCTTACCAAGCAAATACTTGAACCACTGAGCTAAATCCCCAGCCCTTATTTTGTGTTTTTGAGACAGGGTCTCTCTATGCAGCTCAGGCTGGCCTTGAGCTCACTTTGAAGCCCAGGCTGGTCTCGAACTCGCGACGATCCTCCTGCCTCAGCCTCCCGAGTGCTGGGATTACAGGCATGAGCCAGCCCTCCACTATGCTCTGCAGGGTGACAACAGGGTCTGGGCGCAAAGGTCTGGAAAAAAACTGGATTAAAAGTACACCTGGAAACCGGAACCAGGTTGAGCAACTCAGGTAACAGACGGGCGGATTCAGCTACCGGACCTCCACACGGGTGTCACTCAAGACGGAGAGGTGGAGCCTCACTAATAGTCCAATAGGAGAGCGTGGCAGGAACGGGGTGGGTGGGGCCACGCTGCCCTGACGCACGTGGACCTAGCGGGGCGAGGCATTGCGCGGCGCGTCTCGCTCGCTCCCTGTCCGCATCCGGCCTCCGGTAGCCCTGAGTTATTACGAGAGAGGACGCCGCAACACCCGGAAGCCGGAGAATGGTGAGCGCGGGGGCGGGGCGTCCCGAGACGGAGGCTCAGGGCGTGTTTGGGGCGGGCCGGAAGTGAGTCTGACTGAATCGCGTCAGTTCCGGAGTCCGGGCGCCGCTCAGGCCTCAGTCTCTTGTGCCGCAGGTGGGGCGAGGGACGCAGGGGCGACTTGGGTCCTGGGTCCCCGTTCTCCTTTCTCTCCAGGCTTTGCCTGACTCACCCGAGTTTTCCAAAGACACCAGGAACGAGTCTCACATCCCCGGTCCTGTGCGTCCTCCTCGCTCCTTCCGGGTAGCGACGCGCCCCCCACTTCTGGTTTCCCCGCCCCCACTCTGCCTCGTGCAGCCACGGGGTCCTGTTCGGTCCACTGTATCGGGGCGTTGGTTCGGTCTGAGCGCCCGCGCCAAGCCCTGGGAACCAGGCTGTGTGGAATTACTCAGGCGGAAGTGCCGTGTCACCAAGGAGGCTGAGGCAGGAGGATTGGAAGTTTGAGTCCAACCTGGACAATTAGTGATTCAGCAAGACCCTGTCTCAAAAAACTAAAAAAATTATTAAAAGTGATTAATAAATATTAATACTGTATTAAAAATTAAAACTAACTAATAAATATTAATAATATGTTAAAAGACAATATAATTATTTTCAAAGAGGCAAGAAAGACATGGGTTTCTGAGGGGGAAAAATTCCAGTATTACATAGTATTTGTTAAAAATTTTTGTTTCTTCTTTGTCTTCCCCCACACATGCGCAGTAACTTTGCCAGGTCTGTTTTTCTGTTCTGATGATTTCAACTGGAATTTCAGGGCTTACCCAATGCCTAAATTGAACAGTTTCTTAGCGTGGAAATAAGAATTAGCTGATTTTTTTATTCTGTTTGTTGTGTGTGGCTGGAGCTGGACCCCAGGGCCCAGTGCCTGCGAGAAAGGCATAGGGGTTTGTGAGTTATCTTGTTAAAACAGTAAATATACCTTGAAGTTTTCTTTCCTTCTTTATACGCAAACAATGGGTTGAGTGATTCTGCTGGATTCTTCAGTCATTTGGTTTGTTTCATTAAAGGCATCAGTGGTATCCTGAGCCACGTTACTGGGTAGCACAGATCCAAGGCCAGTGACCCCAGGCTGCACAGGGGAGTAACGGAAGACCCAGTTCTTCCCCGGCAGTGTTCCCCTATAGGTCCAGCCTGCTCACATCCAGCCAGGAAGGGGCCCTCGGCGCTGGGAGAAGCTACAGAGCACCAGAAAGTGCACGCATACTTCAGGGGAACCGAGAGTGATGCTTTTCCTGAGACTGACATTGTGGCTGCCTTGACCTTGCTTTGAGGGCTGATTGGTTTCCCTCCTGTGAGGGAGCCGGAAGAGAGGAGGGTTATTGTGGAGGATGACTTTCACTGTCACTGAGTCACTGCTTTCTGTGAAATCTTTTTCTTTTTGTGCAGCTTTAACGAGGAACCTATCCAGGGACACTTGCTTTTGCCTCTTTGTGAGGATTTCATGGAAATGTGACCTTGCATTGTTAAATAAATTCATCACCTGCACTGCTACAGCCTTATTTGGGCGATGCTTTTCTACAAAATTTTGCAGTTTTCCACATTTTACACATCTCCCAAATCTCATTGAAAGTGAGGGGTTCTGCCTTCTCCTCCTCCCAAGAGATCTACTCTATAACCTCTTGGTGTTGGGAGCTGATCACCCACAGTCCCAAAGTGAAAGAGAAGAACCATCGTGTGACATTTGGTGTCACATATCCATGTTGCAAGACGTCACTCATTTATCAAGTTAAAATTTTTTAGCTGGGCATGGTGGCCACGCCTGAAATCCCAGCACTTGGGAAGCTGAGGCAGGAGAGTGCTGTGAGTTCGAGGCCAGCTAGAGAGATCTTCTGAATGTAAAGATTATATAAGTGCCTTATTTTCTCTTGAGTGTTTAAAAAGGTGTGATCATACACACTGGAGAGGAACTTTATAAATGCAGGGCATGTAGAAAAGCATTTTTTGCAGTGAATTTCAAATATAAGGAAAAAACATTGGAGAGAAACCCTGTGAACATAGTCAATGCAGTAAATTTCTCCAATACTGTTCTTCATTCAAATTCAGTGATGAAGGCATTACTTACATATGTGGGAAGGGCTTCTAGTTAGCCGCATTCTTACAAAAATGTGAGACTACTGAATAGGAACTGTGTAAATGTGAAAAACATGAGATCATAATTGCAGAGAAGTAGGATATGTGAGCCCTTAGATGTGTGGTACCAATCCTTGGTACCACAAATAATAACTTAAAAGACGTGCAGAAGTTCCTGTTGAAATCTTACAAAAGTAGAAAATACAATGCAAATTAATCTATGTTTAATGCTCTAGAAATTTCACATGCAACGTTACAAAAAATTACACTGTCTGTGTTAGTGACTAGACTGTATTTCTCCTGGACACTGACCATACGAGTGTGGATTGTTTGGAGGCATCTACGGTCTGCCATTGCAAGTGTGTCTCTTAAGGAAGGGGGTGCTTTCTGAGGGATGAACCATTAGGCAGTGTAATCATCAGATGAACATTTTAAGACAGGGTCTTACATTCCCCGGGTTGACTTTGAACTTGCGATCCCCCTGCCTCCTGCTCCTGAGTAACTGGGTAGGGTGCCCCCATGTGCAGCTCAGTGGAGCCTCTGGATACAACAGGAGACGTGTTAGAGATGGGATGGCATAAAATTTTACAGTAAACATTGTGTAATCCCAGGAGCACTAGGGAAGCTGAGGCAGGAGCATTGCCATGAGTTCAAGGCCAGCCTAGAATACCTATCAAGACCCTGTCTCCAGAAGAGGAAAAAAAATCTTGGTATATTGAGATTTTCTGATTCTTCATGATTCAGTCTTGGTAGAGCAGATTCTAGAAATGTATCCATTTTTTCTCAGTTACCCAAATTTTTGACACACAATGATCATAGTAACTCACATTTTTTGTATTCTGTGGTATCAGTTGCACTGTCCTCAATTTCTGATTTTGTTCACTTGAGTCTTCTGTTTTTTTTTTCCTGAGTCTAACTAAAGGTACTTTAGTTTTCTTGTGTCTTTGAAAAACGTAAGTGTGACCTAATTTTTATATACATACACATACACTTTCAGCTTCTCACACTAAAGAGAAGATACAATGTTTACTCAGGTGTCTTAGTTTGGTTCATCTTTTCCATTGCTTATCTCTGTGCTGCTGCTTAATTTCATTCTTCCTACAATGTTGGGCTTAGTCACTGTTTTATAGTTCCTTGATCTGCAAGGCTGGGTTAATTGACATTTTCTCCCTTGCAGCCCTTTTCTTCTTGTGTGTACTTTGCTTCCTTTTCTTCCCGCTGGCCATTGAACCGAGGCTTTGCACTTGCTGGGCTCACCCTCCACCTCTGAGCTACTCCACAGCCCCGATGCTTGGGTGGAGGCCCTGATGGTGGACGTCCCCTCCGTAGACCTGCGCCTGCCACATCTCATGAGCGGATAGCATTTCTATTTTTTTAAATTATTTTTTGTTAAATTCACTTTGATAATTAATAAAACCACAGCCTTTACACCTCTTCACTTACTACTCTGTTAGGTTTCTATCACTATTGACAAATGCATGAGATAAATTTGTAAAAAGAAAAGGTTGAAGCTGGCCAGGGTGGCTCATACCCACAATCCCAGCACTCTGAGAGGCTGAGGCAGGAGAATTGCAAATTTAAGCCCAGCCTAGGCAACTGAGTGAGACCCTCTTAAAATCGTAAAGGGCTAGCATGGAGCTGAGTAGAGAGCCAGGAGTCAGTGCCCAGGACAGGAACCTAAGTAAGCAGGCTTGCAGTTTGCGGGTGTATGGTTGTGAAATTTCCAGTCTATGGCTGGCCCCATTGTCTTGGGCTGTACCAACACAAGACATCAGAGCTGAGGTGTGTGGTTAAAAAAACAGCAAAAACCTGCACAGCTCATGATCAGGAAGAGGGGACAGGCGGGGCGCCCCTTCCCTTCAGGGTACATGCTCTCAATCACTCGAAGCCACCAGGCCAGACTGCTATAAGTTTTATCACCTCCTATAGCAGCATGCCGGGACCGAGCCTGTACCACACCGACCGTAGGGCGCTGAAGATCCAAACCACTGCAGACCTCGTCCTGCACTCTGGTCATCAGGCTTACTGGCAGCTGACGGAGGCTTCCCATGCCACGCCAGACGTTTCCGCCAGTGTCCACTCCTGTGGGCCTCCTGCTCACTGACAGCGCCCCAACCAGCGCTCCTACAGCCCACTGCCCTGCCTGCCGGCATCATCTGTGCTATGTTCTGGGTGCCCAGATTCTGCACAATCTCTGGGCTTTCGCAGCACACACATGGTGTTTTCAGAGCCAGCACTCAGAGGCTGAGGCAGGGGGATTGCTGAGTTCAAAGCCAGCTGGACTACCTAGGGGGAACCTCTCTCTGAAGCAAAAAAAAAAGAAAATCTAAACACAAGTGTGCTATTTTTCTACCAGTTACCATTGCTTTACTTAGTGTCACAGGAGGCAGCAAACCTGTGCTTGGCACGCATGCTGTCAGCATGCAAACATCACTGACATCAATCCGGAAACCCCCAAGACACAACAGATGGGATGCTTTCCATGTGTCCTGCGAAGCAAGAATTGCCCAGGGTCCAGAGGCACTGCCAGTTCCCTGGCTTTGAAGTTTACTGGCTACCCAGGGAGAGCCCCGCTCCCCTCAGAGACTGCTTGCTGCCATCCCAGCTCACAAGAGGCTGAGGCAAGAGGATCTCACAAGTTTGTTCATGGCCAGCCTGGGATCCACAGTGAGACCCTATCTCAAAAAACACAAATTCAACAACCAAAAAAGTACAAAGGAATGACAGGAAAGCAGCCAGAGTGACCCACAGTGCACTGGCTTGGGGACCATGCTCAAAGGGCAGACCCATCCCAGCAGAGCTGATGCCCAGCTAGCAAGGTGGGAAAACCTAGCAGCACGGAGCTTCCGTCTATGCCCAGGGCAGCTTAAGGGTCTCATCTGTGATATCTTTTTTTCTTTGTCTTTGGTGCCAGGGATGAATCCAGGCCTGTACCCCCGCTGAGCACCAACCTGCACCACAGAGGTCTTTTATGACCACACTTCTGATAACAGATGTGCACTTTTCCTAACTGCCCAGTGCCATTGGGTATTTAACCCTTCAAAGCTGACACCACCTCCAGTCAGCAAAGTACCCATCCCAGTGGCGCTACATCCTCTGCCCTTTTTATTTTAGGCCTTGGTACCAAACCCCGGCAGACATCCCTACTTCTTAGCAACTTGGGATTCCTACAGTCACCTCAAGTTCAATAGTTACCTAAGGCTGCTTGGAGAATTCAGGAAACACTTCTTACATTTACCAGTTACAGAGCCAGGTACTGGGGAGGGAACCCAGGGCCCTCACAGTAAGATATCTCTCTAGCACTTTGGATTTCTGAGACAGCATCTCCACAAGTTACTAAAATCCCCAGGCTGGGCTCAAACTTGCGATCCTCTTATCCCTGCCTCCCAGGGTGCTGGAATTACAGGTGTGCACCACCACGCCCAGCTCTTTATATTTACCAGTTTATTATAAAGGTTGCAACTCAAGAATATATCGGGCAAGGAAATCCCAGAAAGGGAGAGGTACAAATCTTCCAGGCCTTCTCCAGCAGGCCCTTCTGGCCTAAATGTGCTTGCCAAGCCAGAATCACCCGGTCCCTCGGTGTTTACTACAAAAAACAGATATGAGATATGCAAACCTGTAAGAATTTACAGGGCTGGTTTACAATGACCACCCACCATCAGGAAGAGCGCAGAAGGTTTGCACACTGGAGTCCAAAGGGTCCAGTCCCAGGGCTGGCTCCCTGCAGTGTCCTGGGTGAGTCTGCTGGAAGGCCAAAGGAACAGAAGACCTGGTCTTCGTCTCCCCTTTATGCCAGCCAACCAGCAGGCCCCCTGGGGTGGGTGTGCCACACCCCAAAGCATGGAACTGCTGAGCCAATTTAGTGGAGCCTCTCCTACTCAAAGTGATACAATCACCCCACCATCACCCACCCCCCAGTGTCTCTTGAGATCTTACACGACTCCACATCCAGCTCTTCCCTTCTGGAAAAAGAATGGTTATTCGCTACCACAAATTCCCCACCATGCAAAGGAGAGGAACTGGGAAACACACAGCACCAAACTGTAGCAGTTTAAACAAAGCAGGAGGTTAGATCCCTCATGGTCCATTCTGTGGTTCCACGGAGGGTTTTGGTTTTTGCAGGGGTAGGGACTGAACCCAGAGCCTCACGCATGCTAGGCAAGAGCTCTAACCGTGAAGCTGCACCCACCTTTTTTTTAATCCCCTCCCCTCCCCAGTACTAGGGATTGAAACCAAGGCCTTCTCACTGAGCCACCTTTGGTTTGATATTTTTATTCTGAGACAGGGTCTCACTAAGTCATTTATTGGCTCAATCTGGACTCAAACTGGTGATCCTCCTGCCTCAGCCTCCCAGAGTGCTGGATTTACAACCATGGACCACCACACCCAGCTTATTTTTTGTTTTGAGACAAGGGTTTTGATAAACTGACCAGGCTCATATCAAGGACTTCATGAGAATATCTCTACAAATCGGTAAAAAGGAGAATTCATAGGATTCAAACAAGACTACCCATGTTGAAGCTAGTTCAGCTTTGTGAGGTAGACTCTGGGCTGTGTTGTAGCCCAGAGCATGGGCTCTCTTTTCCTCCCGTTTCCACTGATTTCTCTCCCTGAGATGCAAACATCACTACTTTCCACCCATTCCCAGCTACTGGGGGCTGCACCTTCAACCTGGTTAAGACCCAGAGGTGGGGGCTCCTTTTCCCAACAAGCCTGCATTTAATTAACGGAGGCTCATCTTCAAGTTCCACATGCTTGAAATGCTGAAGTCAAATCTACACTACCAAAACCAGTATGGTGGTGCACGCCCGTAATCTCAGCACTTGAGAGGCTGAGGCAGGAGGACTGTAGTGAGTTTGAGGTCAGTCTGGACCACATAGTGACTTCAAGACCAGCCTGAACTACATAACCAGACCCTGTCTCAAAAAACCAAATTAAAAAAAAAAAAGTTTTGTTGTTTACCAATAATTTATGATTTCATGATTTTACCGTCTCAGAAAGAACTAGGAAGTCCAGTATGGTGGCACAACCCTGCAATCCCAACACTCGGGAGGCTGAGGCAGGACTACCATGAATTTGAGACCAACATGGGCTACATAGTGAGTTCAAGGCCAGCCTGGACTACATAGTGAGACCTTGTCTCAAAAAAATAAAAAATAAAAAATAAATTTAAAAATAAAGTAAAATAAAAAGATCTGGGCAAATAGGTTTCAATTCAGTTTTTATTCATAGGGTTTTTTACCAGTGTGAGTCCCAGACATTCCAAACAAACTGTGATAGACTAAACCTTTCTCATATACGCTACATTTGTGGTATTTCTCACCAATATGATTTTCTATACTCAGAATAATCAAATTTCCTCAGCCGCCTTCAGACCCTACATTTGTAAGATGAGTCTCCACTATTATACGTCTTTGAAGGCCTGGAAGACAAATGGAGGCTTTACCAGGCCCTTTAGTCAGAGGAAACCTACACGACGTGAGCACTTTCATGCCTCAGGACTGCACTGGGAGAACCAAAGGCCTTCCCACAGAATTTACACTTGTAAGGCCCATCTCCAGTGTGCCTTATCACGTGTCCCTGCAGGCCCGAGAGAGAAATGTAGGCCTTCCCGCACTGCTTACATTCGTAGGGCTTCTCCCCCGTGTGAGTCCTCTCATGTTTTCGGACTGAGGTGGAGCAGATGAAGGCTTTCCCACAGTGCCTACAAGGATATGGCTTCTCTCCTGTGTGAGTTCTTTCATGCTTTTTCAGGGCACTGGGGGAGTTGAAAACTTTCCCACATTCCTTACATTTATGAGGACCTCCTCCCGTATGCCTCATGGTGTGTCCCTGAAGGCCTGAGAGAGAACTGAAGGCTTTTCCACACTCCTTACACGTGTAGGGTTTCTCTCCAGTGTGGGTTCTTTGGTGTCTCCGAACCGAACCTAAACAGCTGAAGGCTTTCCCACACTGGGCACACTCAAAGGGCTTTTCTCCCGTGTGAATCCTTTCGTGGATCCTGAGTGAGCTGGGGTATTGCAAGCCTTTCCCACACACAGAGCATTTATGTGGTCCACCTCCAGCGTGTGCTATCATGTATCCTCCCAGGCTGGTGACGGAAATGAAGGCCTCCTCGTGTCCTGGGCATTCGTGGGGCTTCTCTCCAGGATGACTCCTGTCATCAATCTGGAAGGGGTCGTAACAGCTGAAGGCCTTCTTGCATCGCCTACAGGTATATGGTTTCCCTTCGGATTCCTGCTGTTCACGGAACTCTTGTCCCTCAGATGAGATGGGGTCAGGTGAGAGAGACTGAGACAGAGCTATTCCACACACGCGGCAGTGCTGGGGTTTCACTGCTGGAAGAAGGACTTTCTGGTCCCAATTCTGACCCGAAAGCTGGGTGAAGGTTTCTTCACAGCAGCCACCTTGGTCACTGTCACAGAAGCGCTCAGCAATGCGACTGCTGTAAGAAATGAAGCAGTTCACATTTCTTCCTAGTTTAAAGTTACCTTTTTACTGTAATTGGGGAAAGCACAGGGGTCTTTTTTACTCTTATTTGTTTCAAAGTACATGGTGAGGCCAGGGATTTAGCTCAGCAGCATAAGTGCCTGCCTGGCAAGCACAAGGTCGTGGGTTCGATCCCCAATACCGCAAAAAAAGAAAAAAACAAAGTGCACAGTGAGTTTTCTGTAAAAGGGTTTAAATGTATCTATTAACTAAAGTACTGATATTCATTTTTATCAGCTCTAGAAAATGTTTCCTATCTTGCAAACACTGGACATCCATGTAACATTTCAATACATATTTCTGGTGCAAATTTTTTTGATAAATTTAGGGGTGAGCTGATTTACTATTTTAAAGATGTCATGACATACTAATACTGTTGTGTGGGACACTGTATTCTCCTTTCACTATAAATTACCTTAAATTTCTCCCCTGACTTCTGTACCAATCTTCGATGTTCTGGTTCCATTTTTCCCCTGTAATGTAGAGCCAGAAAAATTATTTATGGGTTGTTAGAATGGGGAGAAAACAGATGCTATTTTCACAGTTTATTTACCAAAGTATGCCTTCCCACATTTCAAACTGTGATACACGGTGCTGGACATGAAAGATGTGTTCTTTGTTGAAGTAAAGAGAGGCTGTCCTCTTACCTATGAAGGCCAAGTTCATGAAGATTTCCCCCACAACATCTCGGTACAGTTCTCTCTGGGAAGAATCCAGCAGGTCCCACTCATCCAGGGTGAAGTTCACAACCACATCCTCAAAAGTCACAGGGTCCTGAAACATCCCAGAGGTGTTTACAAAAGGTAACACAGAACAGAGGATCTCTATTCAATCTATTAAAAAAGGGGGAAAAGCTCACACTCAATTCTGTCAGGTCTACATTTAGTCTGCGGTAAACTGTGGGAGACAACTCCATTGTCTCCCCTTGAATGCAAACCAATTACTGTGACTTTGATTATTTGGAGACTCATTTCCTTATACTGATATGTAGAGAGCTGGCTAGGGTTATTTCCTTCTCTCTTCAACTGGCTCTAAGCATTGCAAATAAGGCCAGCTGAGGTGCTAACAGGCAACCTCTATAGCCAACAGACAGTCCTGTTTCCTCCATTGTGTTCTCCATACAATACAGGTAAGTACAGGATTGAACAGGCCAGATGTTAGAGCAAATTGCTCCAGGAATGTCAACTGGGTACCAGCCTCAAGATAAATGGCTATGACTCCCCAGGGCACAAGAGCTTACATATCAAAACCAAAGAGGTAGCCCCCAAAACAATTCCATTGTTACCTAAATTGGATTATGTAAATTGATTCAGCTATATATCTTTATCTCTGCAAATTTACAGAGATGCCAATCTTGCACCTGGCCAACCAGCTCAAGTTACTCACATAATTTGTGCCATCCTCACTGTCACTCATCCCTGGGCCCCTTCTTCATAAGATAATAAATGCTGGGAGAGGCCTAGGATCAAGGCCTTTGTCCGCATGTCCTCACAGGGATTGGACTTAGGACCCCTTGGCTGCCCTTAACTTGGAATATGTCTTGGTGTCTTCATTTTCACCCTGGGTTGCATTGGTGGTGGTAGCTTGGAATTAACTTGCTGGGATTCCAATGACATCTCAATGGGATTACAAATATAATTTTTTGGATTGTGAGAAAAACTAGAAAGAGGAGTACAGTACTTGCATGACTGAACTCATTATTCGGGTTTACAATAGTAAACAAAGGTGGCTGTCAGATTCTAACCTCTGCCCACAATCACTGTCTCAGAAATTTCTCAACACTGAGCACATGTGGAACTGATCTCCATGTTTATATATTTATAGTGTGTGTGTGTGTGTGTGTGTGTGTGCACGTGTATGTGGTACTAGGGATCAAATTCAGGGCCTGGTGCAAGCTAGGCAAGCACTCCACCACTGAGCTACATCCCCAGCCCACCATGTCTAATTATATTCAAAACTGATGCAGAAATAAGACACTTTTGTGACAACACCTGAAGAAATTGAGGACCACCAAAGGAGCACTCCAAAATGTTCTGAAGCACATTCTAGAAAGAGATAATGAGGACTACAGCAACATGAATCCTAACAGAATGAATCCACAGGGTAATTAAACAACAGGAAAAGGGTAAGTCAATACATATCAGTTATAATCATCAATGTACAACATAAATGGTCTCAAGTCACCAACCAAAAGATATAGACTGGCAGAATGGATCGAGAAGCAAGATCCAACAGTATGCTGCATATAAGACACATTTAATTCAAAAAGAAATTCATAGGCTGAAAGTCAAAGGATAAAAAACAATACTATGCAACAGGAACCCAGAAGATAGCAGGGGTAGCTATTCTATTTGCAGACAAAGTGGATTTCAAGCCAACACAGATTAAGAGAGACAAACGGGGTCACTAAATCTTAGAACAATCCAAGAGCGATAACAATCAAATATATATGCAAAAAACACATAAATATATATGCACCAAATACCAGCATACTCAACTATATCAAACTAACATTAGTAACATGAAAAATCAAATGAGCACTAACACAGTTGTAAAGATGGGCCTCAATATCCCACTGTCATAAATAGATCAACTGGACAAAAAAAATCTAAGAAGAAATATCAAAACTAAATCAAACGTTTGAACAAATGGTCTTGGTAGATGTCCACAGTGTGCCACCTCAGGACACCAGAACACACGTCCTCCTCAGCTATGGAGGGGATGTGCCCCAGAACAGAGCTCTTACTACCTCACAGAACTTGCTTGAGTAACTGCAGAGGAAGTGGAACTATCCCATGCACATTATCAGACGGCACTGCAATGAAACTGGGTATCAGTGGCAAATGAGTCCACGAAAACTTCATAAAGACATGGAAATTAATCTTCTGATCCGTGGTCAGATGCGTTATCCATTGCGCCACTGGCCCACCCAAGGCATGGAAATTAAATAACACCCTCTTCAACAACCAATGGGTCACAAATGAAATTAAACAAGAAATCAGGCAGTTTCTATGATTAAACAGTAAGGCCAATACAGCAGATTGGAACTTATGGGACACAATGAATGCAGTCCTATGAGGGAAATTTATAGTGGTGAATTCCCATAGCAGAAAAACAGAAGAAACTCAAATAATCCAATGTTGAACCTCATGCTTCTAGAAAAAGAAGAGCAAGTCAAGCACAAAGCTCACATGAGGGAGGAAATTATAAAGATCAGAGCAGAAAGGAATGCAACAGGCTAAGAAAACAATACAAAGAATCAGTGAACCAAACAGATGGTGCTTTGAAAGATTAAATAAAACTGACAAGCCATTAGCCAACCTTATCAAAAAAAAGGAAAGAAATGACTCAGATTCCTGCAATTAGCAATGAAAAAGGGTGAAATCACAACAGATCCTACAGAATCCCTAAGATCATCAATACCTACTTCGAGAATATTAACTCCAGTAAGATGGGAAATACAGAAGAAATAGACAATTCCTAGATACATGTGAATTACCAAAGATGAATTAAGAAGATATGAGAAATTTTAAATAGCCTGTTATCAGTCAGTGAAACTGAAGATGTAATTAAAAACCTATCAACAAAGAAAATCCCAGGTCCTCATGGGAGTCACTGCTGAATTCTACACGAAATTTAGAGAAGACCTAATGCCACTACTTCTCAAACTCTTTAATGAAACTTAAAGGGAAATAATATTCCCACATTCACTCCTGATACCAACACCAGAGAAAGATTCAACCAATAACAAGACAACTATAGAGCAATCTCCCTCATGAATATAGATGTAAAAATTCCTAAGATACTGGCCACCAGAATGTACCAAATCAAGATTACACCATCACAAAGTAGGATTCATCCAAAGGATGTAGGGATGGTTCAACATATGCAAATCAATAAATGTGTTACTCAGTATTAACAGAACCAAGGAGAAAAACTATGATCATCTCATAGGTGCAGAAAACATACTTGACAAAGTTCAATATCATTCATGATTTTTAAAAAAACCTTATAGAAAGTTGGGTTCAATGGCATTTACCTCAGTCTGATAAAAACCATTCTGTGACAAACCAACTGCCAATATTATACTAACTGGTCAAAAAATGAAACCTTTCACTCTAAAATCATGAACAAGACACCACTCCACAACTATCACCACTCCTATTCAATATGGTTCTGGAAACATCAGCCAGAGCAATTGGATAGGAGGAAGAAATAAGGGGAAGAACAATAGGAAAGGAAGAAGTTTAAATTATTGTTACTTAGGGATGACATGACGGTCTACACAGAAGACCCCAAAAACTCCACCAAAAGACTTAATAACTGAATTCAGTAGCACAGCTGGATACCAAGTCGACACTCAAAAATCAATAGCATCCCTGTACACAAATAACAAACTCACCAAGAGAGAAATTAGGGAAACACCTTTAACAATAGTACCAAAAGAAAAAAAAAAGAAATATTTAGGAATCAATCTAATGAAGTAAAGGGCCTTTGCCCCCAGAACTACAGCACTCTGAAAAAGGAGATCAAAAAGGGTATCAGAAAATGAAAAGATAGCCTTGCTCATGGATAGGGAGAACCAACATAGTGAAAATGCCTATACTCCCAAAATTGTTATATAGATTTAATGCAATCCCGATCAAAACTGCAATAGCACATCTCACAGAATTAGAGAAAACATCTTAAAATTCATTTGGAATCAAAAAAGACCTAGAATAGCAAAAGCAATTCTGGGCAACACAGACAAGGCAGGAGGCATCACAACCCCAACATGATATTTTACTACAAAGCTACTGTGATAAATACAGCACGGAGGGGCCCAGGATTTAGTTCCAAGGTGTACGTACCTGCCTGGCGAGCACAAGGTTGTGAGTTCGATCCCCCGTATCCGCCCCCATAAAAGCAGAGTACTAGCAAAAAACAGACCCAAGATCGATGGAACAGACTAGAAGATGTAGAAGTATCTCCAAACACATCAGCTGCCTTATCTTTGACAAAGAAGCCAAACACCTTCACTGGAAGAAAGATAGATTCTTTAACAAATGGTGCTGGAAAACTGGCTCTCCACAAGCCAAAGACTAAAACTGCCCATGTCTCTCACATGCACTAAACTGAAATCCAGATGGATCAAAGATCTAAATATTAAAACAGAAAAACTAAATCTGCTGGAAGATAGAATAAGAACTCTTGAAGACAATGGCATAGACAAAAACTTTATGAACAAAAGCCCAATCGCACAAGAACTATCACAAACTGTCAACACCTGGGATCTCATCTTATTAAAAGGCTTTTGCACAGCAGAAGAATTCACCAGTGGGGTGAAGAGACGACTCAGAGTATGGGGAAAAAATGTTGTCACCTGTTCCTCAAACAGCTAATACCTAGAATATATAAAGAACTCTAAAAATTCAGGGTCAATCTTTTTTTTCTTTTCTGAAACAGGATTTCACTATGTAGCCCAGGCTGGTCTCGCACTCCCATGATCCTTCTGGCTCAAGGATCTCACTATGTAGCCCAGGCTGGCCTTGCACTCCCATGATCCTCCTGGCTCACCCTCCAAAGTGCTGAGGTTACAGGCCTACACACCATACCCAGCACAAACCTCAGATTTAAACACCCAGCCCAAAAATGGGCATCTGAGATGAATACACACTTCTCCGGTGAAGAAGTACAAACGACAAATAAATACGTTTTAAAAAGTTCAACATCACTGGTCATTCGAGAGATGCAACTTAAAATACTGCTGGGATTCCATCTCACTCCAGAAAGAATGGCCATCCAGAAGTCAACCAATTAAAAAAAAAAAAAACCAATAACAAATGCTGGCGAGGCTGTGGGGAAAAAGGAACCCTTCTCTACTATTGCGGGGGTGGGGGGGCGGTGCTGGTGCTGGTGCTGTGGAAATCAGTGTAGAGAGTCTTCAAAAAACTAGAACTAGAGTTCTCCTTTGATTCAGCTATTCTTCTGGGTACCTTCGCAGGAGAATTAAAAACATCACACCACAGTGATATATATGCACCCATGTTTATAGCAGCACAATTTGTCATAGCCAGATCTTGGAAACAACCTAAGTGCCCATCAACTGAGGAATGGATAAAAAAATTGTGGTACTTTTATACAATGGAGTACTACTCAGCCATAAAGAACTATAAACATATAAACTAGAAAGTTTTATAGGTAAATGGATACAACTTGAGACCACACTCATAAGTGAAATAAATCTGACATACATGTGTAAACACTGTATTGTCTTACTAGTGTGAGAAGCTGAATGAAACAACATACAGATAGATAGATGATAGATAGATAGATAGATAGATAGTAGATAGATAGATAGATAGATAAATTACACTACTGATTTCTCTGAGTTCAATGAAGTGAAAGGTTTGTGTCAGTATTGTCTGGACAATTGAATGCAGATGTCTTGGGCTCCGGGGTGAATGATTTGGGGATGACAATGGGTAATGTGTGTACCATTGTTGTCCCTTGATTGATGTGTTCTGAAATTTTATTTTGAGCCAGGTGTGGTGGCTCACACCTGTAATCCCAGCATTTGGGAGGCTGAGGCAGGAGGAGCATTGTGAATTCGACACCAGCCTGGGCTACAAATTGAGCTCAAGGCCAGCCTGAACTGCACAGTGAGACCCTGCCTCAAAATTTTTTTTCTCTTTGAAATATAGTGATTTGCAAAAAAAAATTTAAACTAGAATTAGAAGTCCCATTTGATCTAGCTATTCCCCTTCTGGGTATCTTCCCAGAAGAGTTAAAAACATCATACCACAGTGATATATGCACACTCATATTTATAGCAGTATAGTTTGTAATAGCTAAATCTTGGAAACTACTCAAATGTCCATCAAGTGAGGAAGAAATAAAAAGATTTTTTTTATATACAATGGAGTACTACTGAGCTATAGACAGATAAACTTGAGACATAAACAGGTAAAGTGATGGACCTTGAGACCACTCTTAAGTGAAACAAAACAGACACACATCTGTAAATACAGCATTGTTATTCTGGCATGAGAAACAGAAAGTGTAAATAAGGACCGGACTGTATACTAATACTGCAAAACAGGAAGACATTGTTCAAAAGGTGAACTAGGGTGGGGGAAGAGGGGAAGGAAGGGCAAAGAAAAACATAAGCATAAAGTGGAAACAAAGCTTTTATAAATAAGGAGGGGAAGAGGGATTGAAAGGAGGGAAGGAAAATGGCGGGGGGGGAAGCAAGATATACTATGCAGAGGTACAAAGTCCCTATGATGAATGTTATCATTATGTATATCTAAAATGTGCCAATAAAAAATACAGAATATCAGAACACTGAGAATTTTGTCCTGTCTAATCCCTGGAATTCCTTTTTTTTTTTTTTTTTTTTTGTCTTTTTGAGACAGTGTCTCACTGTGCAGTTCGGGCTGGCCTTGAGCTCACTTTGTAGCCCAGGCTGGTCTCGAACTCGCAACAACCCTCCTGCTTCAGCCTCCCAAGTGCTAGGATTACAGGCGTGAACCACCTCGCCCGGCTTTGGAATTCCACTTAAAATCATGCAAAACAAAAGAATAGATCGGAGAGGGCCAGGTTATAGCTCAGCAGCACAAGCACCTGCCTGGCAAGCACAAAGTCCTGAGTTGATTCCTGGTACCCGCCCTCCCCCAAAAAAGAATAGATCAGGGGCTGGGGATTTAGCTCAGCGGCATAAATGTCTGCCTTATAAGCGCGCAGTCCTGAGTTTGATCCCCAGTACCAAAAAAAAAAAAAAAAAGACAAGAAACAATAGATCTAAGAAAAGTGTATACATGCCCAGCAGAAGAAAAACATGCAGAATTTCTTTTTGTTTTGTTTTGTTTTGTTTTGTTTTGTTTTGTTTTGTTTTTGGTACTAGGAATCAAACTCAGGACCTGTGGCACTGTGCTATATCCCCGGCCCCATGCAGAATTTCTAAGAAATGAAATATGGCCTGGGGTGTAGCTCAGTGATAGAAGACTTGAAGGCCCTGGGTTCCATCCCAGCTCCACCTCCACAAAAAAAAAAAAAAAAAAAAATTAGGGCCGGGGATTTAGCTCAGCAGCATAAGAACCTGCCTGGCAAGCACAAGGTCGTGAGTTCGATCCCCAGTACCAAAAAATAATAATAATAATTAGGAAAAAAAAAAGGCCTGTAATAGAAGCTGAGGCATGAGGATAGCAAGCTCAAGGCCTGCCTGGGCAATTTAGGAAGATGCTCTTTCAAAATAAAAACTAAACTGGGCATGGTGGCACATGCCTGTAATCCCAGGCCTTGGAAGGCTGAGGCAGGAGGATCATCATATGTTTGAAGGCACCCTGGCCTACAAAGGGAGACTTTGTCTCAAAAAACCAAAACAGGGCCGGGGGTTTAGCTCAGCAGTGTAAGTGCCTGCTTGGCAAATGCAAGGTTGTGAGTTCAATCCCTGGCACAAAAATAAATAAATAAATAAATAAATAAATCAGTTTTTAAAAATAATAAAAGGGGCTGGGGCTATTACTCAGTTCAATCCTCCATACCATAGTAACAAACAGAATGCAAGTCAAGTCTACTTATATTTTTCCTTGAAATTCATATCCTTCTTGGCTCCAGGGAAATATTTCATATCTGTCTTTCACAGGACTCAGACTAGTGAGGCAGGAGAACAGCAAATTCAGTGAGACTGGTCTTAAAACAAAACTCTACTTGTAGCAGACAATATCCTCCCTGCCCCGAGCCAGAATACTTCAGTCTCTTAGCTGCCCAGGTAACAGTTCCTGTTCCAGTTCCGGTTGCTCCTGTCTCTTACAAACAACTGGTCGCTATGATACACATTGTATAAACCAATCCCCGGTTGACAGGTCACTCTGCCTCTGTACTTCCTGCCTGCATATCTCATATAAGCCCTAGATCACCAGAGGTCAGGGCCTGATATTTTTGTGTACAGTACCTAACAGTGCCCATCACCATAAAATAAATCTGCCTCCCCTTCCTGGGTGTCACTTCAGTGTCTCTGCTTGCCGTTGCATACTGATTAAATACAACTTACAGTTCGGCAAATAAAATCTTTCAAGGTAACCCACCAGGCAGAGAAGGCACTAACCTGGAGCTACGCATAACGGTCAGATCCCTCTGGCAAGTTCCCAAAGAACTTCAATCTCGAGTTTCTTAGGGTGCGTTTTAGAGAAGACGGTTCTAGTAGTTATTATCTGCTCTCCTCTAACATAAAATACTAACAAACCTCAACAGTCTTTTAAATACAGTCACCCAGAGCCCTATGGAAAAATAATTTAAAGACCGTATGCATTTAAAACGTTGAAAACTGGGCGCTATGGTGCAGGCCTGTGATTCTAGCATTCTGGGAGGCGGAGGCAGGAGGATCACAAGTTCGGGCCCATCCTATGCAACTTAGCGACTTGGCAGTTGCAAAATAAAACAGAAAAGACCGGGGGGGGGGGAGGTGCGGATGTAGCTTAGTGCAGTGGCCCTGGGTTCAATTCCTAGAACCGTAATCAATCAATCAATCAATTTAGAATTAAGGGCAAATAGTTAATCTCAACGCTGCGAACTGATGAGGGGAAGTTGCCCCAGCTGCTCCCGCGCACGAACCCCACACCCGAATTATTGTTCCCCGTGTCCCTCCCGCCGCCCCCACGGTCCCCACTGCTGACCCAGTCCCGACCCGCGTCTGGAGGGCACCAAGGAACGACTGGCGACCGCGGCCCCGGCTCCCCTTAGAGCCACTTCCGGCCGGCTCCAACCAGGCCCTGCACCCCAGACTCCCCCACACTCACCATCTCCGGCTTCTGGGGTGTCCTGGCGTCCTCTCTACAGCTCCCACGGTGACTGCAGGCCACACAGGGACAAGGGCTGCGACACACAGACCCTAGGCGTGTCGGACCTAAAAGACCGAATGACAGCGATGCCGGAAGAAGCAGCGAACGCCACCGGGCGTTGCGTAGCGACTGCCCACCCCTTTGCGAGGGTGCAGCTGATTGGCTAGTCATTGCGGCCTCGCCCCCTCACCCTGAGTGACAGGCCTGCTGAGTATCACGTGGCCCAGCCCACCCAAACTCACAATCTGACTCCCTCAGACTGGGTTGGTTGGTTGGTTTTTCTGGCTGCATCCCCCGCCCCCCGTAATGCTAAATCCAGGGCTTCAAGTAAACAAACATTCTGATCTGCACCCAAGTGCCACCACGTTTGCGTTTAAGAACTTGGTTCTAGCTCAGAAAAAAAATTGGTACAGATCTGTTAAAGAAATGGGTGGGAGCCGGACATGGTGCCACAGGCCCGCGAGGCCAGCACTCTGTGAGAGGCTGAGGCAGGAGGATCGCGGATTCATACCCATCCGGGGTAATTTAGTGACTTCGCGAGACCCTGTCTCAAAATTTTTAAAAAGAGAGGGACATAGGGATGTAGATCAGTGCAAAAGGGATTGGGTTCAATCCTGAGTGTCAATAAATAAGTAGCTGGGGATGTAACTCAGTATGAAGGTCCTGCATTCGATCTCCAGTTTAATAATAATAATAATTTAAAAGGGCTAGCCGGGCGTGGTGGCTCACGCCTGTAATCCCAGCACTCAGGAGGCTGAGTCAGGAGGATCACTGCGAGTTCAAGCCCAGCCTGGGCTACAAAGTGAGCTCAAGGCCAGCCCGAACTGCATAAAGAGACCCTGTCTCAAAAAGAGAAAATAGAATAAAATAAAAGGCTGAAGATGTGGCTCAGAGCAAAGCCCCTGAGTTCAACGCCAGTACTGAAATAACATTAATCATCAGCTGGACATTACACAGGAGAAAAGAACTTCAAAATGCACAGGCTAAGTTATGTCCAATGTGACCGAATTCATAACCTCACTGATAGGTAAGTTAACACACTGCACTTCTCCGGTGGCCGTGCCCACGACTTGGCCTTTTGTCACTCTGCTTTTCCGTTGTGAGCTGGGCAGGGCCACAAAGGTGAGTCAAGACATCTATAACCTCCACTGAGGTCCCAAGTGCCCACAGCTTGGCGACGCCACGAGCACTCCTGAGCCTCCTCGGGACAGGTGCTGCTGAGGGAGGGAGAAGGCCAGAGGGCTCCCAGCACCCCAGGAGCACTGCCCGGCCAGGACAACACCCAACCTGCGCTAGGGTGCGCATGCGTGGTTCCCGCCACCCCCCAGCCCCGTGCCTGCGCACTCAGCTTGGCGTCTGCCCTGCTTGCAGCTGGACCGAAAGTCCAACTGAAACTTTTTGGGGGCCGTGCCCAGGACGGAAGACCCGGCCTTGTGCGCGCCGTGTGACTGCTCCCCCACACTCAGCCTCTGAAACAGTCTTGAAAATTTATTCCAAGAATGGCGACAACTGACCAACGATGACATCTTCACCCACGGGGGCCCGACTCTTCACAGAAAATATATTCTGCACACCCTGCGCGTCCCTTTTACCCCACTCATCCTTTCCCTCAAAGTTCTCAAGTCCCTTTTTCTTTTCAAAGGTCTCACTATGTAGCCCAGCCTGGCCTCAAATTTGGCCATCTTCCTGCATGCCAAGTAGTGCCAATAGAGGCATATGTCACTGTAATAAATTAGGAAGTGCGTGGAGTTATATACTAGTGATGTCCTATAATGGAATAAAAAAAGGAAAACAAACATTTAGCTGGGCTTAATGGCTCACAACTGTAATCCCAGCTACTCAGGAGGCTGAGGCAGGAGGACTGCAAGTCTGAATGCAGCCTAAGTAATTTAATGAAACCCTATCTCAAAATTTAAAGGAAAACATTTGAACTAGCTCAGATAAGCAGCTTGCTTCACACACAATTCACAGGGAAACTGGCATTCAGAAAATTTACATACATAAGACGTGGTGGGTGCATGCCTGTGACGCTAACACGTTAAGAGGCTGAGACAGGAGGATCACAAGTTTGAGCCCACCTTAGGCAATTTAGTGTTTTGTGAGACCCTGTTTTAAAACAAAATTTAAAGCCGGACATGGTGGCACACGCCTGTAATCCTAGCACTTGGGAGGCTGAGGCAGGAGGATCGTTGCAAGTTCAAGACCAGTGTGGACTACAAAGTGAGTTCAAGACCAGCCTGAAGTGTATAGCAAGACCCTGTCTCAAATAAAGATTAAAATTTAAATTTAAATTTAAAAAATTTTAAAAGGGCTGGGGATGGGGTGGGGGATTTAGCTCAGTGGCTTAAGCACCTGCCTGCCAAGCACAAGGTCATGAGTTCAATCCCCAGTTCCAAAAAAAACTAAAAAGGGCTGAGGCTATAGATTAGTGCAAAGACCCTGAGTTCAAATCCAGATACCAGAAAAAAAAAGTTAGCACATTGAAAGCTTGGGAGCTATACCAACTACTGAAGTGGAGGCCCGGGGTAGATCAACCCCCAGCATTAAGCCAGAGACACCTCGGGACATAACTGGGGTCCCCTCAGAATGCCAAAGTGCTCCCTCCTAACACTTCCACCACAAGGGAGCTATACCTAGTCAGCGTAAGGTGGTGGACATACAGACAGTCTTCGTTTAACACCTGCCCAAGCTATCATCCTGCACCTGGGTAGTTCAGTGAGCTGGTCACTAAATGAGGAATTGTACACAGTATGAACACTGTAACATTCAGAACAAAGATATGGTCAAAGGAAACTCCAACCTGACGATTTAGCTTTTATTTGCGTGACTTTTACCTGCAGTCCTATAATGTAAAACAAAACTACAGTATAGTACTGTACGGTATAATCGGGGAAAAATGACAGTACCGTCCTGCAGAAGCCACCCTATGGCCACACTGCTTCTCACATGACGCATAAGTCCCACCAGCTAGCTGGTCACGAGAATGCACAGTGCGTCCTGGCTATGAGTGTTCACAGTTGTTAAACGGGGAATATCTGTCACTACGCAAAAATAATTTTTCTTCTTTCTTTCAGTGCTGGGGATTGAGCCGAGGGCCTCATGCATGCTAGGCAAGTGCTCTGAGCTACATCCCTACAATTCTATAACCTTTTCTTTGTTTGTTATTGTTTTTTGAGACAAGGTCTTACTCTACAGTTGAGGCTGCCCTTGAACTCACTATGGAGCCCAGGCTGACCTTAAACTCTTGGCAATCCTCCTGCCTCAGCCTCCTGAGTGCTGGAATGACAAGTATGTGCTACTGCAGCTGGCTTTTTTTAATTTAAAAATACTTTAACTCAAACTTTTCATTACAAAAACTGACATATGAAGCCAGGCTTATACAGGGTCAGGGTCACTGACACCACTACTGTCTTCCCCACTGCGTCCCATGGCAAGGTCCTTGGGGGTGATGACACGCATGGTGCCGTCCTCAGCGATGATGATAATGCCACCTTTTGGGATAGGGCCTGAGGAACCTGCCTGGGGCTCACCCACAGGGGTCACTCCATTTAGAACTGCGTCCCTGCTTTTCTGCTTCCTTCTGGCATTGTAGATTTGCTCATAAGCAGACAGCGCACCCCGGACACTCCTCTCCACTGCTGAGAACCTCTCGGGGTTGGGATCCATGCTCTGAAACTTCTTAAGGAGCTGGTTGAGGTCCGAGAAAGCCTTCGCTAGGCCCGTCACTGTGAACCTTCTTGGCACCATTTCTCTGTCCTCTCCTTTTCTTTTCATTTCTCTGGCCTCTTCTTTGACCTTGTACCCCTGTCCCAGCAACTCCTCATGGGCCAGATTTTTGGGTGCCACCTCCAGCAGTTCCTCACTGGTGTCCTCATCTGTAGCCAGGGGACAGCTGCTGGTCACCGCCTCAGCCACAGCCTTGTTCACCTGCGCCACCTCCACCTTCTCTGCCTCCAGCCCTCTGAAGTCATGCACAAACCTTCGCAGTGTCTTCTTCCAGATGCTGGGAACACGCTCCTTGGGGACATCAGCACCCACTTTAGTGTCCTGTAGCGAGTAGCGGTTCTTGAACCGTTTCAACCACCCAGAGCTGGCGCTGAACTCCACCTTGTAGCCTGGCCCAGCCTTTTCCTTCAGCATCGCAAACAGACTCTTGGCTTTGGCCGTGATCATCATGGTGCTGAGGGGGACACGCTGCCGTGTCTGATCCTCGATCCAGGTCATCAGCAGCTTCTCCATGTCTGATATGGGACCCTCACGGATTTTGGTCAGCCTTGTGGCCTTCAGAGACGCTGAGCCTCTCAGGGCTTCTGTCACCTTCTTCCTGTTCTTCAGAATGGTGGCAATGGTGGAATGTGACATGCCTGACTGACGGGAGATGACCATCACTGGTTTCCCGCCCTCATAGTCCTGAATCAGTTTTAATTTCGTTTCCAGGTCAATCACCCGACGGGGCCGCTTACTGGTGACCTTAGCGGTGGCTTTAGTGCAGGGAGGAGCCATGATGAACCACAGAACCCTAGCTGCAATGGCCACCGTCCTGCATTCAGTCTGTCATTTCCTAGGGCGTCATTACATGGCACAGGATGGTGGAAAGTAATCTGCATCCATTTGAAAGTTCTCTGTTAACACTAGAGGGGGAAAAAAATAAGATAATTCCAACGTTGGCAGATTACAAGAATATATTGATGGCACCAGGCGTGGTGGCGCACACCTGTCATCCCAGCACTTGAAAGGCTTGCAGGAGGATCGCTGCAAGTTTGAGGCCAGCCTGAGCTACGCAGCAAGATCCCGTTTAAAAAAAATGCAAACAAAAGAGAGGCAGTTGGTCAAGTTGTGGATTGGAGGTGGAGCAGTCACTGGGGGTACGGAGAGGAAGCGCAAGCCTAAGGATTTACTGCCAGCCCTAGGAAGGGTGAGGCTAGAGTGGACAGAGATGCGGATTTGCTATTTGTTTGCTTTTGAGACAGGGTTTCCCTATGAACTATAGAGTGGTCTTGAATTCATAGCGATCTTCCTGCTTCAGCCTCCCGAGTGTGGTGTGCGCCGCCAAGGCCGGCTTAGAGATGTGGTTGTGACACGCCGCCTTCTAGGCACCTAAAAGATGCAAAAGAAACGGGGGACCCTTAGAGACCCCAGGAACCCCAGCTGTTTCCCGTGCACGAAGCCCACCCCCGAGTCTGGTCTCCCGTCGTCCCTGCAGAGAGAGCTCCAGGGCGGGCGTGTCGCCGCTCAGAGACGCACAGGACCCGGGTCGCGGGTCACGGCTGCCGACGCCGCCCCGCCCGAGGCGGAGGGGACCGAGGACCGAGTCGCGTCCCGGATTTCGGAGCAGACACGGGGTGCGCGGGTCCGTCAGAACCACTTCCGGCCGGCTCCATTCAGACCCTGCGCCCCTCACTCACCATTTCCCGGGTGCGGGTGTGCGGGTGTGTGGGTGTCCGGTGTCCAGTGTCCGGCGTCCTCCTCAGCGGTCCCTCAGCCCGACGAGCTCACCCGGCTACAATGGCGGGCCAGCCCCGCCCACTGCGAGCAGCAACCCGGAACCTCCAGAGAGTGAAAAACTAAGATCTCGCGAGAATTCTGGAGAGGCGCCTGATTGGGTGAATTTCAGGCCCCGCCTTAAGCCCCGATTGGATATTTTGAGGCTGCCCTGCTCTTAAAAAACTGGAGCTGCAATTAACCAGAGGTTATGCAGATCAGCCAAGAAAGGTTCTGGGTTGTAGTTTTCCTGCCACTTAGGCGGATATTCTCATTCAGAAACATTTACTCTTGGCATCTTCCTGAAACTAACTGTAGGTCCTTCCTGTTTTTCTCTGCTGGACGCGGGGGTCATAGGGTGCCCAGGGATTTCCATGTTAAGAGTCCAGTAAAGCAATTGCGTAGAAAGGAGCCTGGGCCAGGCCAAACGGAGGCCAGGCGGGAGGAAGGGTTTGGTGTCCTGCAGAGTTAGGGATTTGGCACGAGGGGGCGGGGCTTGAACTAGCAATCTTCCTGCCTCAGCCTCCCAGGTGCTAGGATTACAGGTGTGCGCCACCACTCCTGGCGCAATATTCTATCAAGTACTCTCAAAGGGAGAAAAGCAAACTTTTCAACTGTTTGACATAGGCAGTCACTTCACCCATAGTTCACGAGGAAACCTCACATTCATTGGGTGCTCGCTAGCTCGTCTTGGGGACCAGACTGACTGCTGAAACGGAGCCACAGATTCCGTCCCTGGTACTGAGGCAGAGGGACGCCCAAGGATTTAATTCCAAGAGCTCACCCTGTCCCGCCTTCCCTTCCTCACACTGAGAAAACACTCTTCCCTCCAATCTTGCTGTTCGTCAGAGGGGCACTCTCACCTGGAGTCGCATTATGGTTCCGACCCAAAGAAACTCCAATTCATGGCAGGCGTGGGGGCTCACACCTGTCATCCCAGTCCTCTGGGGAGGCTGAGGCAGGAGGATCTCAAGTTCAAGCCCAGTCTGGGCAACTTAGCAAGACCCTATCTCAAAATAAAAAATACATAAAGACTGAAGTGTGGTTCAGTGTGAAGGCTTTGCGTTCCAGCCCAGCATCGGGGGTGGGGGTATGCAGAAGACAGGCCCAGAGTCCCAGAAAGGCCAGGAACCCTTCCCAACCTCATCTCCTCACAGCCCTACCTTCCAGGGCTGCGCTGAAGCTTTTTGGCCACTCTTCTTCTGGAGCCAGGGGAGTACAGATGCCCCGGAAGTGGAAATGCAAGGACCCACCATTGTACTCCCTTTGCAGGCTTAGCCTGGGTCCCCTCAAGGAATCGTAGGCCTCACGCTCTGCCCCTCCACAAGCTGTTCACCTGCCCAACACACCAGGTGATGGCAGAAGTCAGATGGAGAGCTTTGGTCTCATTATTGGAACCAGAATCGGCAAATGCCCTTCTATCCTCTTGTGTGTGTGTGTATATGTAAAGAAAAGTTCTGAAAGTCTGTTAAATTTAGAAAAAACTGGCAAATAATTATTCCTTTGGAAAAAAACAAAGCTAACTATGTATTACTAGCCAGGCATGGCTAGTGCACATCTGTAATCCCCTGGGCATGTCTACATTTACTGTGATGCCGAACCTTCTAGAGATTTCAATGATAACGAACAGCTAGCTGCGGCACACGTGTCGTGATTTGCCACCTCTAGCAGCATTGCATAATGAGCCCCCCCCCCAGTACTGGGTATTAAACTGGGGGTTCACTAGCACTGAGCTACATCCTCAAATCCTTTTTTATGGTTGTCTCGGATGTTTGGTTTGTGTTGTTTGTTCTGCTTTGGTTTTGAGACAGTTTTGCTATGTGGCCCAGGCCGGCGATCCTACCTCACACTGGGATTAGCTGGGATTGTGGGTGTGTCACACTGTACCTGGTCAGCTTTTGCTTTTTTAAGCATCCCAACTGGTCCTGGTTGAAGACTCCAACAACCCTCTGAAATTCCTCCATTTAAATTATGTATTTGAAACTGTCTTGCTGCCGGGCGTGGTGGCTCACGCCTGTCATCCCAGCACTCGGGAGGCTGAGGCAGGAGGATCGTTGCGAGTTCAAGACCAGCCTGGGCTACAAAGTGAGCTCAAGGCCAGCCTGAACTACACAGCGAGACCCTGTCTCAAAAAGACCAAAAAAAAAAAAAACCACAAAAAAAACCTGTCTTGCACGCTGGACGGTGATGTTTTGGGTAAGGACCACATCGCCTTTGTTTTTATGTTGGTTTTATTTTCCGTTTTCCCAAACCATCAAGCCACCTTCTCGCTGAGGACATGCAAAAAATAATTTCACATTGACCATCAATCAACACATGACCTGCTGTAAAGACGAAATGGCTGTTGATGTCGACTTCACCACAAGAGGGCGCGAGCTGCCTTCCCTTTGTGAAAACAGTTCAGGCTCTTTCTGGAGTTTTCCCCGGGGTTGTTTTGTTTTGTTGTTTTTTGAGTCAGCGATGGCTGTACAGCCCAGAATGGCCTTGAATTCACAACCACCTTGCCCCAGCTTCCTGATGTTAAGATGACAAGTGGATGCCACCGTGTTTTGGTTTTGTTAAGGTTTTGGGGAGCTGGTTTTTTGGGTTTGTTTTTTTTTTTTCTGTACTGGAAATTGAACCCACGTTCTTGCAGGTGGTAGGTCAGCGCTGTACCACAGAGCTACAGACATTACAAAGGTTTTATTGTGAGTCTGGGTCTAATTAGGTTGTCCAGGCTGGACTCATCCGTGGGGAGGCTGAGGCAGTAAGAGGTGCATGAGTTCAAGGCCAGCCTGGGCCACATAGCAAGATTTGATTTCAAAGCAAAGCAAAGCAAAGCAAAGCAGGATAAAAGATGGGCCTTTGGGAGGTAATTAGGTCAGGGCAGTGTTGCCTGGGAAGGGATGGACACTGCTCCTACTGTGATTCAGCTCTTGTGAAAGTGGCTGCTACAGAGGTCATCATAAAGGGAGGAGAACACACACGCACAAACACACGCACACACACACACACACACACGCCCGGCCTCTTCAGTTTCCCTTCCAGTTCTCTGTTCTTTTTCTTTTTTTCTTTTTCTCTTTGAGGCAGGGTTTTACTATGAGGTCCAGACTGGCCTCAAACTTACAGCAACCTTCCTGCCTCAGCCTCCCGAGTGCTGGGATGACAGGTGTGCGCCACCGCGGCTGGCTGGCACTGGTAGCAAGGCAGCCCCTCCTAGGGGGAAACATTAAATCCCTCACTTCTTGGTGGGAAGGAAGAGAGAGGATACCAAGCTGAGGGCGACCCTGGGTGCCGCAGAGAGTGGACTGAGTCCCTAATAAGAGCAGCTGCAGTGCCCGGTGCTGGGTGAGCTTGCATAGAGGACAAGACCTGACCACAGTTCCCACCACGCCACTCACTGCCCTGTGACCCCAACAGTGTGGCTTCTCCTTTCTGTGCTCTGCCCTGGGAATGGGGATCCCGGACAAGGTGCCCCGTGACTCAGACCCCTGCTGGCTGGAGCCTGTGAGTCAGCGGGAAAAACTGGCCAAGAGGCTGACTGAGAGGCCAAGGCTGGGAATCTGGACTGGACACAGGGCAGGAGAACATGTAGGTTGCATTACTCAGGAGGCTATGGCAGGAGAATCCTTTGACTAGGAGTTCAGGGCCAGTTTGGGCATGAATATAGGTGATTTTTCTCAGTCTTTATTGTATCTTTGGAGAATCAAGGATGATTCTAGTTTTTTTGTTTTTTAATGATCCTGGAGAATCAAGCCCAGGGTTTTTGCATTGCTTTACATCCTCATCTCTTTTTATTTTACATTTTAAAACAGTGTCTCCTAGAGCCGGGTGCGGTGGCTCATGCCTGTAATCCCAGCACTCAGCAGGCTGAGGCAGGAGGACCATTGCAAGTTCAAGACCAGCCTGGGCTACACAGTGAGCTCAAGGCCAGTCTGGACTGCACAGCAAGACCCTGTCTCAAAAAGACAAAAAAAAAAAGCACTCACTTGGGCAGCGTGTATACTACAAATTTTAAAAAAGTGAAATACAGAGGGCTGGGGTCGTAGCTTAGAGCAAAGGCCCTGGGTTCAATCTACAGTGTTGCCAAAAAATAAAGCATTCTTGGGCGACTGTGTGCATGCCTGTAATCCCAGCTCTCGGGAGGCTGAAGCAGGAGGGTCTCTGTGAGTTCAAGGCCAGCCTGGGCTACATAGCAAGTCCCTGTCTCCAGACAAGAAGACAGTCTCAGAGCAACACGATGAAAAGGGGTGGGGGCACAGCTCAGGACTTCCTGTGTGACGGGAAGTGGGGGAGAGGTGGGGATTTCTTATGGGAGGAAACTGGAAGGATTCAGAGGAGGAAGGCAGGGCTGGGGCCAGGATGGGAGCCTGCAGATGTGGCCTGGGAGATTTGTTTTGTGCTCTGTGCTTCTTCCTGCTTGGTTTTTTGTTTTTGTTTTTATGTTTTGGGGGGGTCAGCTTTGAGTTTTGCCAGTGGGGATCAAAGCCGGGATCTTTCCAATGAGTTTCCTCTCCAGTTCACTTTTATTCTTTTTTTTAATTTTGAGACAGGATCTTGCTAAATTATTAAATTGCCCAGCTTGGGCTCTGACTTGAAATCCTCCTGCCTCAGCCTCCCAGAGAGCTGGGATTAGAGGTGGGTACCACCACTACAGGTGCATGGGTTTATGCGGGGTCTTTCTTTCTTTCTTTTTTTCTTTCCTTCTTTCTTTTTTTTTAGACAAGGTCTCGCTATGTAGCCCAGGCCAGCCTAAACTCATGGCGATCCTCCTGCCTCAGCCTCCCTAGTGCTGGGACGCCCCCAGCTCTTGGGTTTTACTGAATCCACAAGAGAGCCCAGCTGTTTGTAGATGGAACCCACAGGAGGAGGTGGGGAACCCCCCCTCTCCCCAACGCTGTTACCCCCTGGACACGACGTGTCTCAGATACACATGCAGCCTTGACAACTGTTCCTTTATTGAATGGCAGTGACAGAAGGGTACTGTGTTCCCTCCCTGCACCCCCAGAGCCAGGCCTGGGTGAGGTGTGTGATGCACAGGCTGGGACCCGAGTCCACGTTTGCTTCGGAAGTGCAGGCACCAGTGCCACTTGGGCCGCCTGGCACCATAGCTTGGTCCCTGTGTCCCCCTGCAGCCTGAGTCCCCCTGCCTCAGGCCCTGGTGGGCAGAGCGGATCCCCTGGGAGTTCAGGGCCTGGTCCGCCGCCGCCGAGGAAGGCTGGTCTTGAAGAGGGACTTGCCAGAGGCTTCGATGTAGGTAACCGTCATTTCCTTGGTGCTAATCTCCACGTAGGCGAAGCCACCCAGCGAGTCCTCGGAGCCGTAGTGGAACCGCAGGTAGCCGTTGGGGACCTTGCGCTGGTGCCGCACGGAGGGGTCCATGAAGTTCCCAGCCCCACTCAGCACGTAGCCAACGCCGTTCTCATCTTGCAGGTACTGGGGACAGAGGACATGGGGTTGGGGCAGCTCCGTCCCGAGAGGAGGCTGACAGGATGGCGGCGCGGGGTTCACCCACATGGCCCACATCTGTTCCTGAGCCCACAGGCTGGCCTCGAACTCCCAGCAATCCTCCTGCCTCAGCCTTCTGTGTGCTGGGAGGTTAGCTGTACACCGTGCCTGCCCCCTCTCCTCACCTGCAGGTTGTGGTCATGGCCACACAGGTAGGCAGTGACCCCATAGGTGGCCAGCAGGGGCCGCAGGTTCTTGACCAAGCAGCGGGTGGGCCCGTGCTCGGCAATGGACCACACGGGGTAGTGACCAGCCACCAGCACAAAGTCCTCCTTGGCTGCCGCCAGCTGCTTCTTGAGCCAGGACAGCTGGGTCCGGGCCATTGCCAGGTCCCGGGGTCTCTCGGGCTGCTGGCTCTGGAAGTCATCCGAGTTACCACACAGGGTCACCGTGTCCAGCATGAAGATGGCCACAGTCACGTTGGTCCGAGGGATCTTGAAGTGCAGGCGGTAGAAGGAGCTGGGAAAGTTCCTGGTGAGGGACAGAGGCCGTGGTGGACATTTGGGGCAGAGAAACATCAGGGCCAGGGCCAGCTCAAGCCAAAGCACCTTTTTTAAAACCTGATGAATTTTTTTGTTTTAAACTGGGGATTGAACCCAGGGCTTTTGCCCTAAACTATATCCCTTACCTTTTTTTTTTAATTTTATTTTGAGACAGGGTCTTAGGTTGCTAAGTTTACAGCACTGGGCTTGAATTTGTGTCCTCCTGCCTCAGCCTCCCGTAGTGCTGGGGTTATAGGTATGCGCCATCGCCAGGCCCTGATTTTTTTCAAGACAGGGTCTCAGCTGTGTATTCCGAGCTGGCCTTGAACTCACTATGTAGCCTGGGCTGGCATTCACCTCATGGAGACCCTCCTGATTCAGCCTCCCAAATGCCTGAATAACAGGCGTGGGCCAACAAGCCGTTACCATCCCCCAGGGCATGCTCACCACCGCTTGGAGACCTTGGAGTAGGCGATCTGAGCTGAGACATTTCCAAGGTGGTCGTGGTTTCCGGCCAGCACGTACCAGGGCACGTTGCGCAGGGAGCGGTCAGAGAACACATCCTCGAAGGTCTCCTGTGGTGGGCAGCAAGGGCGCCCCCTCTGGTGGTCACCAGTTGCCCTCATGCTCCCACCTACCAGGGGCCAGGGACTAAGGAGTGGTAGAGTGCTCCGGGCAGCGGTGGGCACTCTGCCCACCCGGCCCTCCCCTCCCCCAGGAAGGCCACCAGATTGGGTGTCCGCTTCCCTGCCCCGTGCACACACCTGGAACCTCTTGTCATTGACATCTTGGACGCCATTGAAGTAGAAGTTGTCCCCCAGGGACAGGATGAAGTCAGCCCCCATCATCTGGACGGCTTTAGCCATCTCCTTTGCATTGGCCATTTCCCGGGCCGTGTGGAACGGGGCGTTGGGGACCCCGCCCCAGTCCCCTACAGCCACGAAGCGCAGGGTGGCCCCAGGGGCTGCGCAGCCGGCCAGGTGGAGCAGCAGTGAGGCCTGCAGGGCCAGCAGCACCGTCCATGCAGACATCTGTGAGAGAGACCACGTGTGAGCCCTAGAGCCCCCCCAGGGGAGAAAATACCCCAGTTCCTGTAGACCAGGACCCGCAGGGTGAATTTTGGGGGAGTTTTCTGTTTTGATTTGTTTTTTGAGACAGGGTCTCACTGTGCAGTCCAGGCTGGCCTTAAACTATGCAGCCCAGACTGGCCTCCAACTTGTGGCGATCCTCCTGCCTCAGCCTCCCGGGTGCTGAGATGACAAGTGTGCACCACACACCTGGCCTCAGGGTCCTGCAGCTCCCAAGACTCTGTGGCACCAGTTGGAACTGGCTGAGGGGAGAGGAAGGGCACCTGGAAGCCCTCTCGCCCTCCTGCACTCCCTCGCACCCAGAACTCACCTTGGCGAGCTGCGGGCTGCTGAGCAGGGGCCACGGGAGGCAGGTGGACTCCGGAGCTGGATGGGCCGGTTGGGGACTTTATTCCCTGGGGGGCGGAAGTGGATCCTCTGGAAGGGTGATGTGGTTTCTCCAAGGACGAGCACAGTGCCCAGGGCCCTCCCCTGGGTCATGTGAGGCCGACTTCCCTAGAACTGGACATGGGATCCCAGGCAGGGGTCAGGGCCGGCGTGGGAAGCTGCTGCCACCGGCTGCTGGGCCTGTGTGACTGTGTCCCTTGTGCACGCAGGCGTGCGCCAGGCCCAGCCATGTGTGTCTGCAGGCGTGCACGCCCACCGCGTCTGGGTGAGGACGCTTCCTGTGTGCAGTCCCGGCTCTGTGTGCTTGTGTGTCACAAATCTGCTGAGCCTGCAGGTCCGGGCAGCCGGGCTGCCACACTGTGTCATGAGGCTGTGGGACCCGCCCTGTGCTCGGTGCCTTGGTTGTGTGGCTGACCCCAACCAGAGCACTGTTTGGTGACATTAGAGTGTGGGGACATCCTGGGTCCCTCTGCTCCCCCCTTGTCCCCGCCCCCACGTACACAGTGGTGGTGGCTTCTCTTTTCCAGGAAGTGAAGCCCACGCCCTCCCTGGCCCTCCTATCACCTGTCCCATGAGAGCCCCTGGGGACAGGGCCATGTGACTGCCCCCCTTTGACCCCAACACCTCCAGCAGCTGCCTGCAGGGCCTCCCAGGGACTCAGTCTCTCAGGGAGGGCTGCAGAGCTGGGCAGTGCAGGGTGTGGCCTTCCTGTCACCTCCCAGCTCCCTCGTGTGCCCCGATGCTACCCCGGGTTGTCACTCCAACACCCACAACCAAGTCCCTCCAATGCCTGCTAAATCGCTAAGTTTCTAAATTACCCAAGCTGGGGGCAAATTGAAGATCCTTCTGCCTCAGCCTCCCAGAGTTCTGGAATGACAGCAGACAGAGGAACACTCGTCCAGCGCAAGAACACAGGCTCAGAGAGGCTGAGTGACACCTCCTGGGTTACCCAGTGAGGATGGCTGTTGATGACACTAACACCCCGCCCCCCAGCCCCACTAGACAGGAAGGAAGTGGGAGACAAAGGCAGGGCTGCTCTCCCCTCCACCAGCTCACCTGCCACCCATGTCAGCTGGGTGCAGAGGTCAGGACACCGGCTGGGCCAGGTTTTAATGAGGAGGTGTTGGCCCGCCTGTCCGAGGCCAGGTGCACCCTGCGGAGGGTGGAGACCTGGCTGCCCAGCCCCGCCCGCTCTGGGCTGGAACCTGGGCCAGGGACAACCAGGAGGACCCGGACCTGTGCTCTGGGGCTGAGGGTCTAGGCCAAAGGGGAAGCCCCGGGGCCCATTTCTTCTTCCGCCTCCTTCACCCCAGAGTTGTCACCAGCCTGGGTCACTCAGGCACCCTCAGAGGCAGCGGTACAGGAGCAAGGCCAAGCTCTACGGAGGAGGTCTGACAGCTTCCCGCTCCGTCCCTCTGGGCTTTAAAGTAGGTGAGCCCAGCGCTCGGGAGGCTGAGGCAGGAGGATTGCTGCGAGTTGGAGGCCAGCGAGTGCTACATAGCAAGACCCTGACTCAAACAACAAAAAATCAAAACCAAACAAAAAATGCTGGACGTGAAGAGCTGGGGGTACAGCTCAGGGGGTCACATTTGCCTAACTTGGGGGAGACCCTGGCTTCCGCTGCAGCAGGATAAAGGATGTGAGAGGAGACATGTCAAACAGTCCCTCCAATGTCACAGAATGTAAGTACGCACACCCCAGATCATCCAGCAGGAAACTTCCTTTTACTTTTCTTCCTTTTAGCACTGCAGGGTTGAACCTGAGGCCCGTCACGTTGCAACCCATCCCTGACCCTGTTTTGTTTCTTTAATTCTGAGACAAGGTCTCAGTTGCTAAATTGCCCAGGATAATCTTACGACTTCAACCCTCCTGCCTCAGCCTCCCAGAGGGCTGGGATGAGAGGGCGTGTGTCACTGCACCCAGCCAGGGGGTCTTCATTGCTATCCCAGCCTCCTGCCCCCTTTCAAGAGTGGCCTGGGCCCGGTGACTGTCATCTAGGCTCCCTCCTGGGGACACCTGGCAGGCACCAGCTGAAGGGGCCAGTCCAGGGAACGGTCACCTCTCCTCCGGGATTTAGCCCTGAACCCCACAACTGCAGAGCCCGGGGCAATTAAAGAGGCGGGGTCTCAGTATGTCGCTCAGGTTGGTCTTGAACTTTTGTTGATTGATTGATTTTAGGGGGGTTTTCTGAGATAGGGTCCAGCCTGGCTTTGAACTCACTACATAGACCAGGCTAGCCTCCAAATTTTGAAGTAGGGTCTTGCTATATTGCCCAGGCTGGAATTGAACTTGCAACCCTCCTGCCTCAGCCTCCCAAGTAGCAGGTGGGCACTGCCTCACCCAGTTATAACTTTTCTTTTAGCTTAATGATCTTCATGAGCTTTATTCTTCATCCTGTCACTGGGTAATACTTCATTCCATGAGATGGAATAGCCATTTCCCCATTTATAACTTTAGATTTGGTACTTTCAGTATTTTTTAAAATCAGAAAAACCCACACACAAAAAAGTGCACGTCTCCTCTCACATCCTTTATCCCGTTGCATCGGAACCCAGCACTCAGGAGGCTGGGTCTTTCCGCCCCCGGGTTCTATCTGGCCTAAGCCCCCCTCTCTGTTCGTCCGGGACCCTCCTTCTGCGGATTTCTTGCATCACTGCCCCTGGATGTGGCCGCTGTCCCCGCCCCCCGTCCTCCTGCCTGTTTTCCAGCCTGGGCCTCAGTCCCATGCTTGAGTTCCTCCTCGGGCTCTGAGGTCTGGACTCTGCCCTCCCCGCTCTCCCTGTGGCCTCCTCTTCTCCACTTTTCTCCCTTTGATCCTTCGGTTTCTGGGGCCTCCTCTGCCTGCCGGGAAACCGCTGACCTCAGGGCCTTGGCACCTGCTGCGGTGTCTACCTGAGGGCTTTTCCTGCCTTACCGCTCACCAAGTGCCTGCCTGCTCACTGTCTTCATTTTTCTTTTTAAAATGTATTGCTAGGGCCGGGGATTTAGCTCAGTAAATGCGAGGTGGTGAGTTCAATCCCTGGTATCAAAAGAAAAAAAAAAGTATTGCTAGATAAATAAACACATTTGTTGCAGAGCTGGGGAGGGAGCCCAGGGCCTCATGCGCCCTGGGCAGGTGCTCACTGGGGGTGGCACTCCTGGCTCCAAGGCCTAGACTTAACACCTGTAGTGTCTGGGGCTGCGTCCATCAGTGCCTGACAGACACAGGCTTGTGTGCCTCACGCTCCCTCCTTCACTCACCCCCGTGAGCTCCCAAAGGCCCGGAACTTTCTCTGGGTTGTTTCCTGCTGTTTCTCCGACATCTCAAATCAGGAGCCCGTGCAGGCGATTTCTCAGAACTTATTTGGGAAAGGACAGAATGAAGGGCTGCGTTTCAGTAAGGTCTCTGGTCTCTCCCAATCCAGCCCGGCTTCTGTTCCATCCCTCGATGGGATATCTCACACACTCCTTTACAGCTTTATTCAATTTCCTGTGTGGTTTTGTTTTGTTTTGTTTTGTTGAGGTACAGTCTTGCTATATAGCCCAGGCTGGCCTCAAAAGTGCAGAGATCCTCCCGCCTCAGCCTCCCAAATGTTGGAATTATAGATGTGTGCTACCACATCCTGCTTCATTCAATTCTAAGTGTGGTGGGTTTCCTTTCTTTCTTTTTATACCAGGAATTGAACTCAGGACCTTGCGCTTGCCAGGCAGGCACTTATGCCCCTGAGCTCTCTCCCCGGTCCTCTAAATCTTGTTTCAATGCTCAATTCACATTCAGGACAGCAATGAAGGCCCCAGGGCCTTTGCACTTGCTGTTTCCCTGAGGGCGGCCCTCTGTTCTCCCCCCAAACTTCTCACCTCTGAGCACTTGCTGAGATGCCACCTCCGTGGACCACTGGGTCTCAGCCCTGCTTATTCCACATTCCTACCTCTGTCCCCACCAGGAGGTCCTTGGAATGCAGGAGTGGGTAGACAGTCAGATTGGGAGTGGGGTGGGCACTCAGGCTCAATGCTGTTCCTTTTTTGTTTTTTCTTTGTGGCCCTGGAGAAGGAACTTGTGGTCTAGCACGCGCTAGGCCACACCACACCACGGGGCTCCTTCCTGCAGAGAGACTTTTCCCACCCTGGTTGCAGCCTGGGAAGTTATGTTCGTTATGCCAGGGAAACATTACTGGAATTCTAGCAAGTTAATTCCAATCTACCTCTTCCAGTGTAACCCACGGGAGGAAAAAAGACACTACGACATATTTATAGTTATGGGGAGCCAATGGGGCACCCTAGCTAGCAGTGTGTGGGAGCAAAGACCCTGACCCAGGGCCTAACCCGGATGGTGTTAGTTTGTGAAGCAGGTGGAGGCTAGAGGTGCGTGGCAGTGGGAACAGCAAGGAATATGTGGGCACTGTGAGCTGGGCTCTGTAGGACGCCTACGAGCACCTGGCAATAGGCAGAGGGCAGGATACGCAGGAGGACAACTGAGGCAGCGTTTAATGTTGGGGGCTTGGTGCTTCAGCTCTGATGGGAAACCTTTTCTGCCCCGGGACGTCACAGCCCTGGAGTGGTGGCCTCTGCCATCCCCCTGGCTCAATCACACTTTGAAGTCACAGAGCAGGGAAACGGCGCTGTGGCCTGTGTCAAAGGTTATGCACCATCTCAGCTGCACTGTTTACGGTGCTCAGAGCCCACTGAAGGGGAAGGAGATGGGCCAGCCAGCCCTGGGCATGGTGACACACCAGGCTTGGCCACAGTGGAGGTAACTGGCCCTTGTTTAAGGAGAGTCATCCAGGTGGTCCTCCACCCCTGGCCAGTCTCTTATTTTCTATTTTGAGACAGGGTCTCACTAAATTACTGAGTTGCCCAGGTTGGGCTTAAACTTTTGATCCTCCTGCCTCAGCCTCCCAAGTGCTGGGGTTACAGCCAGCTGCTATTCTCAATTCATTCTCCAAGGAGAGACAAAATTCAATAGGCATTCCCTTATTCTCATCTTTATACCTTTACCCCGAACACGAGGCTCTTTCTCATCTAGTTTCTGTCTTAATTTCAACTCTCGAAATGGTCAGCTCCCCAACTCTATGCTCTGGCCACTACTTTTGATTTGAAGTAGCTCAAAGTATGCAGGAATTCATGTTAGCGACTGAGAAGTAGATAGCGCAAGGTCATGAGTTCAATCTCCAGTACCCAAAAAAAAATAAAATAAAATAAAAGCCTACCTCGCCAGGTGTGCTGGTGACACCTGTCTTCCCATCACTCAGAAGGCTGAGGCAGGAGGATCACCTTGAGTTCGAGGCCAGCCTGGGCTACACATAGTGAGTGAAACCTTGTCTCAAAAATAAATTAATAAAGTTCCCTTTTTCTTTGTCCTTTCCTAGCATACTGCCTGGCACACGGTACATCCTCAATAAGTAATTTGTTGAATACATTTTAAAAAGATCAGTTCCTACAAAAACAAGCCAAAGACACCTATCATTCTTAAAATCTGTCTGGGTTTATTTCTATTATCTATCTATACAGCTATCTCTGTATCCGTGTGTGTGTGCGTGTGTGTGTGTGTGTGTGTGTGTGTGTGGACTTATATCACTAGCCCCTTTTTTTGTTGAAGTTTTTTATTTTTTATTTTCTTTTTGAGACAGGGTCTCCCTATGCAGTTCAGGCTGGCCTTGAGCTCACTTTGGAGCCCAGGCTGGTCTCGAACTTGAAACGATCCTCCTGCCTCAGCCTCCCAAGTGCTGGGATGACAGGCATGAGCCACTAGGCCCGGCTGAGAGTTCACTCTTTGTATAGTTTTTTCTTAATGTAAAATTTACATACTTGAAGAAACCTCAGGGATACGCTTGGGTGAGTTCTGGTAACTGCCAACTACAAAAACAACTTCTGCACCCTGCTGTTAGATTTCAAGCAAAAAGTAAAAGTCACAGGGAAGAGGTGTAGGTGCCTGAAAAATAACGTTTTCTTCAGTGTTCATAAATTCTTTTTTTTTTTTTTTGTCTCTTTGAGACAGGGTCTCGCTACGCAGCTCAGGCTGGCCTTGAGCTCACTTTGTAGCCCAGGCTGGTCTCGAACTCGCAACGATCCTCCTGCCTCAGCCTCCCGAGTGCTGGGATTACAGGCGTGAGCCACCACGCCAGGCTAGTGCTCATAAATTCTTACTTGGAGCAAACCTCAATCAGTCAATCAATTAATCAATAAAGCCTGTAATCCCAGCACTTGGAAGGCTGAGGCTGGAAGACTGCCACATGTTGGAGGGCAGCCTGGGCTACCAAGTGAAATCAAAACTAGTCTGAACTTGCATAGCAAGACCTTGTTTCAAAATCAAAGGGCCAGTCCTAGGGTAACACTGCCCCCTAGGGAACATGATGGAGATACAGCCATTTGAAATACTTGTCATCACAAATTATTTGGGGGTGTCAGGGTGGATGAGAGAGGGTAAGGAGAACATTGACATGATTGGTATATGCAGCTAGGCATGATGGTACAAGCCCTAGGCTGAGGCAGGAGGTTCACAAGTTCAAGCCCAGCCTGGATAACTAAGTGACTTAGCACACTGTCTCAGAATTAAAATAATATCTTTAAAAGCGTCAGAGAGCTGGGCATGGCAGCACATGCCTGTAATCCCAGTACTCAGGAGGCTGAAGCAGGAGGATCACTGTGAGTTCGAGGCCAACCTGCTCAACATAGTGAGACCCTGCCTCAAAAACAAAAAACAAAACAACTAAAAGTATTGGGGATATGGCTCTGTGTGAAGGACCTGGGATCAAAAAAAGTGTTTTAGCTGGGTGTGGTAGTGCACACCTATAAACCCATGGCTGGCGAGGCTGAGGCAGGATTGCCTTGAGTTCAAGGTCACTTTGGGATACATATGGTGAGTTTTTGTTTTCTTTTTTCTTTCCTTTTTTTTGCAGGGGGGTGGTTCTTTTTGAGACAGGGTCTCACTATGTAGTTCAAGCTGATCTTAAACTCATTTTGTAGCCCAGGCTGGCCTTAAACTTGCAGTGATTCTCCTGCCTCAGCCTCCCGAGCGCGGGGATTACAGACATTCACCACCACACCCGGCTGAGACTTTTTCTTAAAAACAAACTAAATTGTTAATGTGCATGTATGAAAACACTACTCTTTTTTTGTCCTTGTTGCTGCTGCTGACATAAAATTCCCAACACCTAGAGTTAAAATGGGGGGGGGGATTATTTCAGCTCACCTTTCGTGGAGGTTTCAGACCATAGTTGGCTGGCTCCAGGGCAGGGTGATAAGGCAGAGATGCATCCAAGAACAGAAAGAAAGCAGGCCTCTTCCGGGCCAGGGTGCACAGCCTTAGGGCGGTGGCGCCCACACCCCACACCCCCACACCCAGGGTGGGCCGTACCTGCAATACCCACTCCTAGACCTGCGCCAAACCCATCGGTGACTAATTAGTAGCCACGCACCCTTAATCTGGCTTCACACACTGCAGAGCCAACTGCCTGAGAGCCCCACCCATGACCGCGTGAGGCTCTGGGGGGACTTTTGGACATAAGCTCTAAGGACCCCGAAGCTCATGTTTTGTTAAAATTAATATGCACCAGTAAAACATGGCTTTGGAAAGTTATTTTCCAGAACATTCTCACGCAACAGCTCTTATCAGGGTCCCCAGGAACCCAAGGTTTGCCTAATCAACGGTCAGTTCCTCATCGGCCTCCCACTCCCACCCACGCGGGATGCTGTGACCCCGTTATGGGGTGGCTTCTGTAGGGATCCCTTTCCCAGCTGAACGCTTTGCCTCCAGCAAGAATTGGACCGGACAAGCCTAAAAGGGTGCCAGGAGTTTATCTGAAAAGTGACGGGGGGGAAAAACTGGCTCTGCAGAGAGAACTTGGGCCAAACAAATCAAACAGGAAAAATAAAGCGCAGCCTGTGTGTGAAAAGCCCCTACACTGAGCTCCTGCTGGGGAGTTGGGGGGGGTGTCTGGGGTGCCTTATATATCATCCAAATCTCGGGAGAGGTTCTACATCCGGGGTTCTGGGATTTGTTTGGCGCTGTCTTGGGAATCTTATAATTAATAGGTCCTGCTTACTTTCCCAGACCGATTGGCTATAATATGTCCCTATATCTATTTTTTAAGAGAAAAAAAAAGCACAGAAAAATTATGCAAACAAACAAACAAAAAACAACAAAAGCAAAATGAGAACACCAACGACATCCAAAGGCCTTCAGGGGAGGCGTCTAAGAAGGGCCACCCGACCTCCTCTCCTACTGCCCTGGCTGCTGGCTCCTCAGGTCCCTCTCCTGCTAAGCTCCTGAGTCCTCCCCTGTGGCCCCCTCCCCTGAGGCTTAAATAACCTCCATGTGCTAATGAGCCCCCACTCCTTGTAGCTCTTTTTTTTTCTGCGTTTTTTATTTTTTTTATTTTTTGTCTTTCTGAGACAGGGTCTCACTCTGCAGTCCAGGCTGGCCTTGAGCTCACTTTGTAGCCCAGGCTGCTCTCAAACTCTCAGTGATCCTCCTGCCTCAGCCTCCTGAGTGCTGGGATGACAGGCATGAGCCACCACGCCTAGCTCTTCTGCGTTTTTTATATATTTTTGTTGTTGTTGTTGTTGTTTTAAACCAGGGATCGAACTCACGACCTGGCGCTTTCCAGGCAGCCACTTGGACCTCTGTGCTATATTCCAGCCTCTGTACATTTTTTTGTTGTTGTTTTTTTGAGACAGGTTCTGGCTATGCAGTTCAGATTGGCCTTGAGCTCACTTTGTAGCCCAGGCTAGTCTCGAACTCACAACAATCCTCCTGCCTCAGCCTCCCAAATGTTGGGATTACAGGCGTGAGCCACCACGCCTGGCCCATATCTCTCTCTCTCTTTTTTTTTTTTTTTTGGTATCGGGGATCGAACTCATGACCTCGCACTTGCAAAGCAGGTGCTTATGCCACTGAACTAAATCCCCAGCTCCCCCTCTACATTTTAGATACACATAATGATAACATTCTTCATAGGGAATTTGTACCTGTTTATAATATATCTTGCTTCTTTTATTTCCCATATTTCCCATTCCCCTCCCCTCACTTCAACCCCTTCCCCCCACTCTTTTCTTTTCTTTTTTTGGTACCGGGAATCGAACTTACAACCTTGCATCATTTACCAGGCAAGAGCTTTGAGCTGCTGAGCTAAATCCCTGGCTTCACCTTCTTATTTACAAAAGGTTTCTTTCCCCCATTTTTTCCTTCTATTCATACAAATCCCTCTCTCTCTCTCTCTCTCTCTCTCTCTCTCTCTCTCTCTCTCTCTCTCTCTCTCTCTTTCTGTTTGAGAGAGTCTTGCTATGTCGCCCAGGGTGGCCTCAGGTTCATGGTGATCCCTTCTGCCTCAGCCTCCCAAGTGCTGGCAAGACAGATTAGGAGGGTCCTGACATGTTGCACGAATCCTTATTCCAGACTGTACTAAAGTGCTAGATGTCTGGGGCCTGGCCCTGCTCACTTCAGGTCCCAAAACAAACAGGGCCTGGCGTGAGGACTGACTGTGCCAACTAGATTGGCTCGGCATAGTTCCAGGTGTGCGAGACCCGCCCGAGGGAGGATTGGCACCAGAGTGGCATAAAGGGGGAACAAAAAAGGAAGACCTGCTTCTGATTTCTTTGGAGCAACTTGCCTTCCCTTTTACCTTGGACTTCACCTTAGAGCCTGCGACACAGACTCTTCAGCCTCCTGATACGGACTCGCATGGGAAACTCCACTGAGCTCCAGGGCTTGTACTGGACCCCTCAGGTCCCCAGGGTGCATACAGACGCATTAGCCTTCCACGCCTGACTCTGCGGGCAGCCATTGTAAGCCAGTTTTGTAGATTCTTAGATATTCTTGCATATCTGTTATCCGTTCTGTCTGCTAGGCGCTGATTGATACGAGTGGGTTCCAACGCAGACTTCCAAGTATGTGAAATTCTGTCCACTGCCTTAATATTGCCCAATCCGGGGTCCCCACACTCTCATCCAGCCTCTGCTGCAGCTTTCAAAACACTCTCCCAGCTCCGCTCTCCAACTCCTTCCCAGAAACTGCGCGGGATTTTTTGTGGTGGTGGTAGTACTGGGCATTGAATGCACTGAGTTACATCCGCGGCCCATTTTATTATTTTGAGACTGGGTCTCACTATGTTGTACAGGAGAGGCTTGAGCTAGAGATCTTCAACATTTCAGGACCCTCCTAACCAGGCTTGGTGGTGCACAACTGTCTGCCCTGCACTGGGGAGGCTGAGGCAGGAAGACCAGCATAATCCTGAGGCCACCCTGGGCGATATGGCAAGACCCTCTCTCTCTTTTGAGAGAGAGAGAGAGAGATCTGTATGAATAGAAGAAAAAAATGGGGAAAAAAACCTTTTCCTGCCTCAGCCTCCTGGAGTGCCGGCAGTGCAGGTATGTGACACCACATCGGGTTAGGCTGGGGTTTTGAGGCGTGTACTGGGAATCAAACTCGGGACCTGGCACTTGCTAGGCAGGTGCTGTGCTGCTGAGCTATATCTCCCACTCCAAGAGTGGGTTTCTTAAAACACAAACCAAACATTGCCTCTCAACTCAAGGTCCAGTAAGGGCCTGAATGTGGCCCTCAAGGACCCACTATTATATCACGAAATTGCCCAGGCTGGATTTGAATCTGTAATCCTGTCTGTCTCCCAGAATGCTACGATTACAGCAGGATTACAGCAGGATTTACACCACCACCTCCCGTTTAAATTTCACATTTTTTAAAGATCCAAGGAAGTGTTGGAGTTTGAGTAGAACCTTTTTACACATTCCTTCCCCGCCATTCAGCCCTAAGGGTATGAGCTCCTACTGCACCTTGCTGGGATATTTGAAAGAATAATGTCAGCACACCTGTAATCCCAGCCCTGGGGAGGCTGAAGCAGGTGGGTTGCTGTAAATTCGAGGCCTGGGCTACATGAGGAATACACTTGTCTCAAAAAATAAAAACATTGTCGAGGTGGGAAAGACGCTCCTTGATGGTCTTCGAGTGGATAGGAATAAGACAGGACCTGGAAGAAAAGACAAGTGACCACACGGCACGCCTGTAATCCCAGCACGCGGGAGGCTGAGGCAGGAGGATCACAAGTTTGAGGACTGCCTAGGGAACTCCATAGTGAGCACAAGGCCAGCCTGAACTACATACGAAAAAAGAAAAAGAGAGAGAGAGGGACAAAGGCAGAGACAGAGGATGACGTCCAAAGCGACGCTAGAACAGCCATTCCTGGGGATATAACCAGACGTAGCAGTCAGGAGCTTGGGAAAGTTACAAGCGCTCTGGGCGCCACGCAGGCGCACTGCGTCTCCCGCGCTCGGCTCCTAATTTAAATACCAGTGGGCGCGGAAGGAGGCGGGGCCTACTCGCCCGGTTGTCTTGGCTACGGTTGGGCGGGACCTGAGTGGCAGCGCAACCTCCACTTCCGCCAGGAGCCGGAAGTCACTGTCTCCCGGGTGCACTGGCCTTTGCAGCGAGGGAAAAAGAGTACAGGTGAGGGTTTTCACGGTCGGGCTTTGGGGCCGGACGAGACCGGGCGCCCTTTGACTCGGGGTCACACCGGGGCCCTGAAACAGGCCCCGGAAGCCCCTGGTGTGGGTGCCACCCGGACGAGATGAATCCCCTAGACCCCCGCGTACCAAACGGGGCAACTCGGCCCGGTTCCTGCGGACGGTGATCCGGAGGCGACGCCGAAGCCCCGATGATCCCGGGGCCACAGCCTATTCATCATTTCTGGAGTCCCGGCAGTTGGGTGGGGGGAATCAACTCCCTTCCACTACCACGCCGACGTGCTCAGACTGTGGTACGAGCCAGACCCCGATCCTGGGTTGGCTCGGAGGATCTGTGATCACCAGGTGCCGTAAGGTTCTGGGGTCTGTCCGTAAGCCAAGCCAGGAAATCGTTTATTCATTTAACAAGTGGTTGCTACGTGCTTGTGGTCTGCCAGACATCCAGGGTCAGGACAGGTGACCAGGGTTGGGAAAGTCACGCTGCTGCCTAGCAGACGACAACATGTGCTGCAGACCAGGCCACACTTGAGTACTTGCTCAGCCTTCAGGGTCTTGGGGCTGGTGCCTTCACACCTGGAGCTGAGCCCTAGCACCGCTCTGATTTGTAGACAGGGGAACCTTACACAGAGAGCTTCGGTAATTTAGAGCCAGTTCTCACCCCAGCCACTCAGCACCTGAGGCCATTGTGTTATCCCACCTGGGAGCCTGGTATGTTGGCACACGCCTGTCATCCCAGCACTCAGGAGGCTGAGGCAGGAGGAAAACTGAGTTTAAGGCCAACCTGGGTCACCTAGTGAGTTCAAGTTCAGCCTGGAATACATAGCAAAACCTCTGACTTCTGCCCTCCCCTATGCCCCCAGAGCCATCCACTCGAAGCCATGGGACGCCGGAAGTCGAAACGGAAGCCACCCCCCAAGAAGAAAATGACGGGCACCCTCGAGACCCAGTTTACCTGCCCCTTCTGCAACCACGAGAAGTCCTGTGATGTAAAAATGTGAGTGGGAGATCTAGGGATTTAGCTCAGCGGCATAAGTGCCTGCCTGGCAAGCATGAGGTCGTGAGTTCGATCCCCGGTACCCCCTGCCAAAAAAAGATAAAAATGTGAGTGGGAAGCTGGGCATAGTGGCTCACACCTATAATCCCAGCACTCAGGAGGCTGAGGCAGGAGGATCATTGGGAGTTTGAGACCAGCCTGGGTTACAAAGTGAGCTCAAGGCCAGCCTGAACTGCACAGAGAGACGCTGTCTCAAAAAGACAAAAAAAAAAGTGAGTGGAGCGGGTCAGTGGCACTGAGCTTCTCGGGTCTGCCCAGGGCCTCTCAGCGTGGGAGGTGGTCACCTGCAGGCTGAAGGGTCACCATCCACCTCGTGTTGTTTCAGGGACCGTGCCCGCAACACCGGAGTCATTTCCTGTACCGTGTGCCTAGAGGAATTCCAGACGCCTATCACTTGTATCCTTGGATGACTGGGCTTCTTAGGGAGGATGGGAGAGCAGTCCGGTGGTCGGGGCTTACCTGGTCAAGAGGAGGGGGCTGGAGACCATACTGTGTGCTCTAGTACAGGACGACAGCCATCCAGAGGCAGGGGAACCTCCTGCCCACTTTGCCAGGTGGCATGGTACAAGGGAGGGGTCCACTTGCCACCAATCAACCTTGACCTCAGCGGCTCAGATCTATCAGAACCCGTGGATGTATACAGCGATTGGATAGACGCCTGCGAGGCAGCCAATCAGTAGCGACGCCGAGGACCCACCCTCTTGGCAGCCCCGCCCTGCCATGGACCCGCCCACTGGGCACCAAGGCAGAGACTTTCTGGGAGGGTCCTCCCAGGGGTTGGAGGTGGGTCCAGGGCTATCTTGGCCCCCTGTGTGTCTGCGTGGTGGGTGTGAGTGAGGGTGAGTGTGTGTGTCCATAGGATTGGGGAGCAGTTGAGTTGCCAGGCCTGAGGGCTCTGACCGGGGCTCTCTTGGCTCCAGAAACCTCTAGACGGCTCATCCGCCCCCAGCATCCCCTGGCTTTGGGCCTCAGTTTCCCTGAGGGGCATTTTCCTGACATCTAGGCAGGAGACAGATGTGAAACTTCTCCAGCGGCGCTAGCGGTCTGGCCCTGTGGCTTGGAGTTGATACCCTTGTTCCCCAGCTCCCCAGGCAGAGCGAACCAGCCCCCCTGCACAGGAAGTCCTGTCCCATCCTACGTGGCTTTTGTAGAGGAGACAGGTAGTGCTGGTTTGGGGAAGCCGTCGGTCACGAGCCCCTTAATAAAACAGCCAATGCAGATTCCTGGCTGTGCCGAGTTCTTGGGTGATTTCGGGGTGAAGTGTGACTCAGTGTAAACACGCAGGGAGGGGAGGTAACACTAGAGGAGGGCGGTGAGGGGCTGCCGCCCAGATGGGTCACCCCCAGCCACACTGAGCTCTCAGGACTTGTCACTCCAGGAGACAGATGCCAGGGACACCCAAAGTTCACAGCAGAGAGGCATGGCGGGAACTTGAACCTGACCCTCCTGCAGAATGCTGAGTTCTGCAGCCCACAGTCCACTTCCTTAAAAGTCCAGGGTCCAGGCTGAAGGGACAGACAGCTCGCTGACCATCCTGGGGGCAGTGGGAGGGAACACGGGACGCCTCATAGTCCAAGGCAGGAGGTGCCAGCAGGATACACATGGCTGATGGTGAACAGCTGGAGAGTCCCTCAGATGGTCACAAGGGTGACAGCTCTGACCCTGGCCACCTGGACAGGTCTAGTGTCTTCGCAGACACTAGAGGGAAGGACACAGGAGCCTTCTAGGCTGGGGCTGAGGACAAAGGAGCAGGTGATATGTACAAATGGTTGAGAAAGATGTCAAGTGGCCCTGATGGCCATGGCCACCTGGCTGTGCTGCTGGGTCTGCCACACTACCTAAGGTGACAGGCCCTCCGTGGTAGTCTCGGTCCTCCTCTTCCTCTTCTCCCCACCCCCCCCAGAGGACCCTGCAGCTTGGCAGGCAGGCCCCTGGGTTGAGGGTGCCCTCCAGGATCCAGCAGAAAGTGCGCCCACTCCTCCAACACCCGCCGTCCCCTTCTGACAAGCCGAGTGCTAATATGGTACTGTTTTCAGGAGGAACCGGCTCCGGGCCAGCACGAGTCCTCCCCAGCATAGCAGGCTCGCACCGCCAAGAGAGCCTGGAATCCGCTTTATGAGGCCCCAGGGGCTGTGTGCGTCTGCATGTGGGGTTTCTGGTGTCTGACCCTGCGGGTCCCGCATTCCAGCCTCAACCCCTGTGCCCGAGATGGGTGGGAGGGGCCGAAGTCAGCATGGTCCCTCCCATCACTGCATGGTCCCTGGAGTCCTGGTGGCTGGTGGCTTCCGGGAAGGATGGCTGGGACCCTCTCTTCACTGGGAAAAAAGATCCACTCTGAAGTATAAGAAAGTGGACACCCTGACCACAGAGTAGGGCTCTGGGCCAGCAAGACAAATGTAAGACACAGGCCAGGGACATGGTGTATCCTCAACTGCTATCTGACCAATTATCTCCCAGCCTGAAGGCCAAGTCTCCCGGCTTCTCCACTGTCCCTCCTGTCCTTGGCTGCTCACAGTGGCCCCAGGACTCTTAGAAGATAGTCATCCTTGGAGAAATGCCTAGGGAGGGGAAGGGACCTGCCTGAGGTCACTGAGCCCAGCAAGTGACGGAACCCAGGACCTTTGCACAAGTTCTGCAACTGCTTGCCACTAAGCTGCACCCCCCAGTCCAGTATATGCTTTTTGCACATTGTAGGTGCACACAGTATGTGTGCACACGGTTGTACATGAGACGGTTGGGGTGTACACGTGTGCATTTCACGTGAGCATGTAGAGTGCATGGCCTGAATCCTGCCAAGTGGCTGTGAAATCCACGTGTGACTCTTTTTTATTTTTTTCTTGAGATAGTCTCATGATATACTGCAGGCTGGCCTGGAACTTGGCAACCTCCTGCCTCAGCCTCCCAAGTGCAGGGATGACAGGTTTCTGCCACCACCCCGGACCCACGTGTATATCCTGGGACTCATGTGTGCACTCTTGGGCAGCAAGGATTGGTTCCATGGGAGACAGTTTCCCATGGCCAAGGGTGGGGGATGGTGCAGGTTTGGGGGTGCTATAGATTCCTGACACAGTTCTGGGAAGATCCGTGCTCCTGTGAGAAAGAATCTGACGCCCCGCTGATCTGACAAGCACCAGAGCTCAGGCAGCAAGGTGAGAGGAGCTAGAAACACAGCCAGGCCTGCCTGTCACCTCCTGCTCTGTGGCCCCTTCCTAACAGTTTGGGGGACCCCTGGCAGGGCAAATCCAAGCAGGACTGTTTGAATGAGAGCCTCCCTAGCACCAGTACCCAGCGTCCCCCAGGGCTCCGGTGATTTTACAGCCATTTATTGTGCTCCAGTGAAATAGAAAAAGAAAAGTGCTCGCGTTACAAACGCCGCTGTCACGCCACCTGCGCCGGCCGCCAGTCGCTGCAAACCAAACCGCGTGTGTTCGCTGCATCTCGGGGCATGCAGTTCGCTCCTGCCGCGGAGGGGGCCGAGGCCCGGCCAAGCCTGGGCTGGGGGGGGGGGTTTTGCTTGAAAAAGGGAGGGGCTCCTAGTCCCGGGGTACCCACTTGTGAGGGAGTAGGGCAGCTCCATAGCTTTGCTCAGTGTGTCCTTCAGGTGCTGTCAAGGACACCCCGGCTCTGTTGTGTTGGACCCTGCAGCCCTAGGAAGAGGAGGGCCCCCCACAGACTGCTGTCCCCAAACTGTAACCCTGTAGGCAGGTGCCAGGGGCTGGGGATGTCATGCAGGGGCAGGGGGCAGCTGGGCCAGGCGGGGTCCAGCCTAGAGTAGCAGCAGCAGCAGCAGCGGCCCCCAGGCCTAGGCGGAGTTGTAATAGTTGTGGGGGTGATGATTATGCACTGGCTCCTCTAGCTCGGGGTACTCGGGCGTCAGGCAGTACTTGGGGTCATAGACCTGGCGTGGCAGCCCGTACACCGTCATGCCCCGCTGCGAGGCGCCCTTGTTGCTCCCCATCTGCAGGCTGACGTTCAGCATGTCACAGTGCTCCATGCCCAGGCCAGGCTCAAAAATCTGCCGCTTGGTCCCAGGCGCTGTCATCCCAGCCTGCGGAGGAGGACGGGGAGGTCAGGCCGCAGGGACAGTGCGGGTGAGGGCCTGGGCCTGACCGGCACACCTCACAGCTCCTCTGCTCACCTGGCTGGCCCCTTTATTGGTGCCCATTTGCAGGCTGATGGTGGCCTGGTCCAGCGGCTGGTCTGTGCCCAGCTTGGGGTCATAGAGGTGCCGCCGGGTGCCGTAGGCTGTCATACCCTGCTGGCTGGCAAACTTGTTGGTGCCCATCTAGGAAGAATCACCCCGAGAGGTGATTTACCCCAGAAACAGAGGGAGAATCACCCTGAGAACCAGAGTCTCCCCAGGGGCCACAAGACCTGGCAGGTGTCACAGCATGAGGCACTGCTGCCATCTTCAAGGGACAGGCTGGAAACTGAGGCTCAGGAACATGACTCATGGCCAACATCTCAAGCTCACACCCAGGCCCGCCTCTTCTAAAGGTGTGAACTAGCTTCTCTGGGCCTGTTTCCCTCTTTGGCGAAGATAGTACCTATCCCCGGGTGACTGGCACAGGGAAGGATTTGGCCAGTGGAAAAATGCAGGAAGCCAGATGTGGCACACACCTGTCATTCTAGCATTCAGGAGGCTGAGGCAGGAGGATCACCGCAAATTCAAAACCAGCCTGAGGGCTGGGGATATAGCTCAGCAGCATAAGCACCTGCCTGGCAAGTGCAAGGTCCTGAGTTTGATTCTCAGTACCAAAAAAGAAAAAAAAATGGCCTGGTTTTGATTGGTTTTATTCTGTTCTGTTTTATTTGATTTTTATTATGTCTGATGGTATGGGCAGCAATTTTGAGGATAACAAGAGACATTATGGTAGCCATTGTTGATTTTCTATTAACCCATTTTGAAGTCCTGTATCACTTTCACTGCTTTGTTTTGATCAGCTTTATTCTGTTTTATTTTGTTTGGTTTTCTTCTCTTTAAAATAAAATTTAAAGCCAGGCATGGTGGTGGTGGCGACACATGTCTATAACCTCAGCACTCAGGAGGCTGAGGCAGGAGGGTCATTGTGAGTTTGAGACCAGCCTGGGCTACAAAGTGAGCTCAAGGTCAGCCTGAACTGCATAGTGAGACCCTGTCTCAAAAAGACCAAAAAAATTTTTTTAATTAAATTAAATTTAAAAATTAATTAATTAAATTAAATTAGGAAAAAAAAAACAGCACGGGCTACATAGTGAGTTCAAGACCAGCCTGAATTACTTAGTGAAACTCTTCTCTGTCTGGAACAAAGGAAGGAAGGAAGGAAAGAAAGAAGGAAGAAGAAAGAGAAAAAAACAAGAGAAAGAATGCTTAGCCTATAGTTAATGCCAAATACTCTGTCATTACAACTTGCAGAGACCAAACTGCCCTCCCATGATGCCCCAGATGGGGCAGGGGCATCATGGGAGGGGCGTCATGGGAAAAGCATCATGGGAGGAGCATCATGGGAAGGGGCAGGACCTGTAACCCGATGATGTTCCGCCCTTCTCTCAGCTTCTCTGGCTCAAATTTCCTCTCCTGCTTCTCGGCGTACTTCACCCCAACATTCACCTTGTTGCCTTTCGTCTTGGCCTGGATGGGGTGAGGAGGACAGGGACCCAGGAGACAGCACCCAGCCTGCTGCTTTGTCCCAGCCCACCAGCCACCCCACCCGTCCCGTGCCCAGTGTCCACCCCGGGGTCCCCTGCTCACCATGCTGGCCAGGGCCAGGAGCGTGGACTGCACCTGCGTGTGGTTGGTGTTTTCAAACAGGTCATTGGCCTCGAAGATGTCGTGGGGCTTCACCCCGTACTTGGTGATGGCCTTGATGAAATTCCCGATGTTCTCCAGCTGTGGGGAACAGGGGGCGTCAGGGACAAGAGGGCAGGGACCCAGGGGCGCATGGCTAAGGGCTTACCTGACCTTACCTGGTGCCAATTTTGGGTCGACTCATTCACTTTCTTCACCGAGCCTGGCTGGAGTTTGTTGATGAATCTGTAAAGAGGCAGGAACTCAGCTCTGAGGCAGCCCGGCCCCAACCCCCCCTCCTGGCACCCCCATAGGGCACAGAGAAAACCTCTGGGAAGTCCCTGTGCCATGGCATCTCCTGCCACTTGTCTCGGTTTCCCTGCAACTGAATTGATTGATTGATTGCCTGAGGTTTTTCAAGTCTTGCTAAGCAGTCCAGCCTGGCTTTGAACTCTCTCTGTAACCCAGGCTGGACTCCAGCTCACTGTGACCCTCCTGCCTCAGCCTCCCGAGTGCTGGGATGATAGATGTGTGCCACCAAGCCCGGCTTCCTGTGCCCTCACTGATGGCCACTTCTCAGTGATGACCTCTCCAGCTCCAATCTGGCTCCTTCCATTAGGGTCTCAGACGGGGGTTTAAATCGCACACACCCCACCCAGACTCCTGACGCCCCTCCTCGCCAAGTTCCTGCTCCCCCCACCCTGCCAGGTGCTCAGCCAAAACCAGGGGGCTTGCGCTTGACTCTCCCCTGTCTCTCAGCCCCACACCTACTCCCTCAGCGAGTCCCCTGGCTCAGCTTTCTGAGCTGAACACATGGTGGGGGGGTACCCCTGTCCTGCTGGGACCACCACTGCATCTCTGCTGGTGGTGACCACACAGGGGCTCCTGGCTTCCATCTCATCTCCCTGGAGATCCTGCCTCATCTAGCAGCCAGGAAAAAAAACTTTTTAAAACTCTCATGGAGGCTGCATGGTGGTGCATGCCTGGGATCCCAGCTACTAGGAAGCTGAGGCAGGAGAATCACAAGGTTGATGCCAGCCCAGGAAATTTAGGGAGATCCTGTTTCAAAATAAAGTAAGAAGGAGGGGCTGGGGGTGTAGCCCAGCAGTACAGCTCTGCCTGGTGCTCCATGAAGCCTTGGTTCCATCCCCATCACCCCCCAAAAATTGAAATTATTCTCCAATTCAGACCCCCATCCCGCAGTGGCTCCCTTCAGAATAAAACCTGTAACCTGATGATGTTCCACCCTTCTCCCCACCAAACTCCTTTATTTTTTCTTTTTGTTTGTTTGTTTTTGAGACAGAGTCTTGCTATATGGTTCCGGCTGGCCTTGAACTCACAGCAATCCTCCTGCCTCAGCCTCCCAAGTGCTGGGATTCACTGGCACGTACCACTGAGCCCACGTTAAACCCTTTCACAGGGCTAGCCATCCTGCCTGGCTGTTCTGTAGTTAACTCCCTGACTGACCCTCCCCTGTGTCCCATCAGCCACCTAGGTGCCAGCCTCGGGCCTTAGGGCCCCAGGGCTTTTGCACTGGCTGGCTGTGCTGTCTAGTCCCTCTTCCCTCAGATCCCCACCCCACTCCCGTCCTCTAGTCCTCTGAGCTTCGTGCCTTCCCAAACCCCTCCCCGATGGAGGAAATGGTATGATTACCTGACTTATTCTACCCATCTCTCCCTCTGGGATCAGGGCTGGCTGCCCTGTGCCTAGTACTGAGCCCTGCACATAGCAGGGGCGGGGGGTTCTGTAGGTGCTCATGTGAATGAATGGATGCGTGAATGACTCATTGGTTAGTTAACTCTTTACTTTTTTTCTTTTTTTTTCTTTTTGAAACAACAAACAAGACAAGCACCCCCAACTCCTCCCTCCCAGCACCTGAGAATTTGGTTTCCGATGCAACTGTTCATTGTGATGTTTTTTGAAGCACATCTCACTGTGTCACTAAATTGCCCAGGTTGGGCTGGAATCTGAGATCCTCCCAAAGTGCAAGGATGACAGGTGTATTCTACCCCACCCGGTCAAGCCTCAGTTTTCTTTGCCTGTTAAATGGGCATGATAGTTATTCAGACCGATTGGCGGTTTCAGGGAGGAGGCGTCGAAACCAGCTGGGGCACGGGCCTGCAGGGAGCTGAGGGACTGCATGGCGGCCCCACTCACTCGCACAGGATGATACCGTCCTTGAGACCGTCCATAAAGTTGTTACCGATGCGGCGGCCAGTCACGCCCTCGATCCACTCACGCAGCTCCTGCTCCCGCTGGTGGTCGTACTTCTGGGCCAGCTGTGGGTGAGGGCACAGGGGCCGGTGAGGGTGCAGAGCACAGAGAGTGGCTGTGGCCACCGGGTCCCAGCCGAGCCTTCCCAGCCCCATCTCCGGCCTTGTCCCATCCCAACTAAGGCAATGCTGTCCCGGCTTCCTGAGGGGCGGGGGCGGGGCTGAGGGCCAGGGCTGAGGTGGCACCTGCCCAGGGGGCCATTCCGGGCATTCTGAGGTTTGGCACCAGAGAACGGAGACAAGGGGGGTTGGAGAGCTGGATCCTCGGAGCTGGAGCTGGAGGGCAATGCCTGGCCTCCTGGGCGCCCCTCTGGGCCTCCTCTCTGTACCCCCAGTTGGAACAGGGGGTGCCTCGGGCAGGGGATGATAACAACTGTAAAGGAGGAGCCATTGGGTGCTGGCTGGCTGTGGCCACCACCAGGCCTTTACTCCACCCCTTGCAGCCCAGCTCTCTGGCTAGAAGTAGGGGCCCTTCATGGTCTCACCCTGACCCTTGCCTGTCTGTTTTTGTCATTGTTATTGTTGCTGGTGGTTTGTTGAGACAGGGTCTTACTTTGAGCTTCGCGCTGGCCTTGAACTCACTGCGGAGCCCAGGCTGGCCTTGAACGCCAAGTGATCCTCCTGATTCAGCCTCCCCAGTGCTAGGATGACAATGGAGCACCACCACGGTTCTCTCTGTATTTCTTTTCTTTCTTTGTGTTTGTTTTGTCTCTTGGAGACAGGATCTCACTCTGCAGTTCAGGCTGGCCTCGAACTCACTATGCAACCCAGGCTGGTCTCAAACTCTAGGCAATCCTCCTGCCTCAGCCTTCTCTCTCTGCATTTTTGTCTCTCCTTCCTGGGCTCTGTCTCAGGATCCCCATCTCTCTGGGAGGCTGGTGTCAGTCTGGGGGTGGGGGGTGGGGGTTTCATAACTTTGCATTGCAGCCCTGCAGGGCAATTTCTCACCTCTGACTCCAGGGTCCCTGGCTGTGCAGGGAGGGGTGGGGCTCGCCTGGCCATCTGTCTGTCTGTCTGTCTGTCTGTCCCCCCTCTACACCTCTCCATTCCTACCGCCCTACTCCCCTCCCAGCGGGACCTCCCCGTTCTGGCTCCCAATTCTCTCTCTCTCTCTGCATCTCCCCTCTCCCTTTCCCCTCCTGCTTTGCTCCCCACCACTACCACCAGCACCCCATCCTCCTCCAGAATTCCAGATCCCTGGGCACCGGGCCGCCCCTCACCCTGAGCAGGGGGAGGTGGACAGGGGCAGCCCCTCACCTGCCCCAGCCCCAGCCCCAGCCCCAGCCCCGCCGTCCCCCTCCCCGCCAGCCGGACTTTATAAAGCAAACCAGCCCTTATATAGCGCAGCCGGCTCCCCGAGGCCGCCTTATAAGGCGCGGCGGCTCCGAGACGCTGGGGCCGGGCTGGGGGAGGGGGCGGCGCTGGGCTCCGACTCCCGCCCGGCCCCGGCCCCTCCTGAGCAGAGGGTCCCCGGTCCAGCATGCATGCCCAGCCCCCTCCCAGCTTCTTCACTCTGGAACCCTGGAGAAAGCCCCCCGGCCTCAGTGTTGCTCTCTGTCAAATGGGGCCTGAGCTCCTCCCCTGGGGAACCTCTTAAAAGAGGTTTGGGGTGACAAGGACTTCCAAGTCTGCTAACCCGGAGAAACTGCTCCCCTCCAAGTGTGTGTGTGTGGGGGGGCAGTAAAAGGAGGGGATTTAGTCCAAGGCTCAGCTCTGCACCTGCCTCGCCTTGGACCCTAACACCTTACCTGGCCTTTCTGAGTCTCAGTTTACCCGTTCGAAGCATAAAGATGGTTTCCCAGTGTCTCTTCCAACCCCTGCCCAGAGTCCCTGACGCCCATTCCCTCCCTCCCCAACTGTATCCCTCTTCCTTCTGAGCTCAAAAAAAATTTTTTTTTACATCCCAGCAGCCCCCAATCTCAAGCGCTCCCCAATTTCTTTATGAGGTACAAGAAAAATCAAATCTTTCCCAGCGCCCCCTGCCAGGAACTCACAGAGTGGTCAGAGGACTTTGATAAACCAGTGGTCTTTGCAAGGCAGCGACGTCTTTGTTTGTGGGTGGCTGGGTGACCCCCCACTCTGCCCCCCAAAAGTAGCTGAGAGCTCTGAGATGTTTCCAAGGGGGAGACAGACAGCTCCTACCCAGTGGCCATCGTCCTCCACCATCGGGTTCCAAGTCACGTGTGTCAGGCAGAAGGGGGTTCAAGGAACCCCAAGAGTGGGACTTCTGGCCAGGCAGGGGCTTACCTTGTTCTTGACCTCGGCTGACAGCCCGTAGGCGGGGCCCCGGTTGAAGTGGGCAGAGGACATGCTGGCCGGTGGGCTCTGGCGGGGCAGTGGGGTGTCGCTGAGGACCAAAGTGGCAGCAGCCCAGGCTCTGTCTGCACCCTCTTCCCTGCTCACACGTTTTTGAAGCTCCCGAGGCGCCCGGGTCTCTCCTCAGGCTGTCCCATTGGCCGCAGGGGCCTGCAGGGGCGGGGCGCCCCACCTTAGCCACCCCCCCTCTCTCGTGATGTCAGGGCCTTGGTATTGGGAGCTGATGCTGTCAGAGTTTCCGCCTGGAGGGGCAGCGTGCGTTATTCTGGGAGGGGGACTTGGATGGAACCAGACACCGGCTTTCTCCCCCTGTCCCCTCCCCCACGCTGCCCGGGGTCCCTGAGTCTATCTCTGAGGTCATCAGTGTCCCTCTCACTCCTGAGGCGGTGGAAGTTCAAGAAGCAGCGTCTGGGGTTTAACTCCAGACATCGCCATCTATACGTAGCCTTAGGGAAACCCCTTCTCCTGGCTGGGCTTCTGTCACCCCATCTGTAAAATGGGCCCATTGCATCTGCCTCACTGACCCGTTGTGAAGACCAGAAGGGATAGCATGGCCGGCACGATGGTGCACATCTGGAATCACAGCTACTACTCCGGAGGCTGAGGCAGGAGGGTTGCAAGTTCAAGCCAGCCTGGGGAGTTTAGGGAGACCCCGTGTCAAAATAAAAACAATAAGGGGTGGACCCCGTGCCCATATATGTCAAGATCATGAGTGTGACACTCGACACATCCCAGCGACCTGCCACACACTAATGCTACGCAAAGAGAATGAAATCTGAGGGGCAGACGTGAAAGCACAGCTGTGACACACAGGTGGGGACAACAGCATTTGAACTCAAACTTCTCTCTGCCCCTAAGGCTGGGAGGATGAGGCAGTTTCTTAACTTCCACACTGCTGACTGGCAGGGCTAAAGCAACACGCATCAAGGAAGCCGGGCGTGATGGTGCACGCTGGTAATTCCAGCACTCGGGAGGCTGAGGCAGGAGGATCGCTGCCAAGTCTGACAGCAGCCTGGGCTAGAGTGAGCTCAAGGCCAGCCTGCACTGCCTAATGAGGCCTTGTCTCCAAAAGACAAAAAATCCCTGCACCTGCTCTATACTGAGAGCTTTGCATCTGTTCTCACAGCCCGAGGGGTGCGTCCTCTCTTACGCACTGAGCGCTGAAACCGCCTGTCCGGGATCCGAAACACACACGCGTCCTGTGATCTTGGCCTCGCGCTGCAGGCCGCAGGTCTCTACTGCGCATGCGAGGCCCGGCGGCTCGGCTCTGCTCGCTGTCCCCGCCCCCTGGTGGCCCTCAAGGGGCGCGGCAGGCTCGGGGGCGGGGCAAGAAGGGGCGGGGCGTCCGGCTGCGGTGACGTCACGCGCTGACTCACTCGGCCCGGGTCCTCGGTCTGCAGCCCTTGGCCATTTATAGAATCCGCGCGGACTCTGAAGTCACAGCCCTGGCACGACAGGGGCGGGGTGGGGAGCTCTCGGCTGGTCCCCCACCGGGCAGCCCGGGTCCCCGACGGGGTTGGCCCTTTTTGGGTCTGCCTCGTTCCCTCCGATCGTGGGTCTTTCTTGTCTGTCTCATCTGTTTCTGCCTCGGTCTCTCCCCGCCCTCGCGTCTGCTGTCCTGTCCGTTATCTCTCCGTCTGCGTCACTCCAGGCCTCTGTCTGGTAGAAGAGGGAGAGGCACAGAGAGGGCACCGACCCCCTCCCTGGCCCCTCCCCGGGGACCAGCCCCGTCACCCCCCGAGTCTGGACCCCTGCTCAGCCTCTATCAGCCCAGGCTCCAGCCCTGTGCCTCAGTTTCCCATCTAAGAGAAAAGAATGAGATTTTTCAAGAGTGAGATTTTTGGAAGGAACAGTTTCCTGGAAGACAGTTACTTTTTTCGATTTTTTTTTTTTTTTTTGAGATAGGGTCTTGCTATGCAGCCCAGGCTGGCCCGGAATTAGTGGCGAACCTCCTGCCTGAGCCTCCCAGGCGCTGGGATGACAGGCGTGCGCCATAACGCCGAGCTGCAGAACATTCTAGAGAGGAAAACCGGTGGCTCCCCTCAGCCTTCAGGGACTCCTGCTTATCTTGGCAACCTTTCTCTGCCACCACCGCCTAGCCTGGTTTCTCTTCCTCATAGCTTCTGTTTTTGAGCGCTCACGCATTACGGAGCACGGTACCCAGCCCATCTCACGGAATCCACACTAACGACCTCACAGAATGGAAACTCTCAGCTCTAACTCATAGATAAGGGAGTACAAGGTTCAAAGCAGCCAAGCTACTCCTCCCAGGCAGGTCACACTGCTCACACAGATTCTTCCAGATGTGTTCCAAGTTTGTTTATACCTCAGGGCCTTTGCACTGCCACTCTCTGCTACCTGGAACATGTTTGTTTGTTTGTTGTTTTTGAGACATACACACACCACAGAACTTTCATTTTGGACTGAGGGTATAGTTTAGTGCTAGATCATTTGCGTAGCATGTTTAAGGCCCCAGGGTTCAATTCCCAGGACCAAAAATGTCCCCACATCCTTCTTTACCTGTCATCTTTGCTTGTCATCTCCTTATAGCTTGCACGCGTGTTTGCTTATTATCTGTCTCATCTCCTGAGAACAGAAACCCTACAGTGGCACAGATTGGTTTCTATCGTTCTACTCCCGGAGCCTAGAACTATGCATGCATATACAGCAGGAGGAACATGTCACTCAGCACCTGAGGCTGGTTTAGCATGCATGAGGCCCTGGGTTTGATCCCCACCATAAAAAGCTAAAGTAAAACAAAACAAAAAACCAAAACAACAACATAAGAAACCTCACTCATTAAATAAACGCAACTAGCTCAGAATAAATACTATGAAAATGGGACTTAAATCCACATCTAGCTGACGTGGACATTTAACCACAGCTAAATGAAGGGCAGAATTTCCCACCACTTTATAGATCAAGGACAGTAGAGAGGTATGGGGGGGGCGTTGTTACATTTCTATGTTTCCTCTCCCTGAAAGAGTAATTAGGGTAGCAGACAGAGGGAGGCGGAGTCTCAGGCTCTGTGGCTGGGCCATTCTATGGCTCTCACGCCTTCCTGCAGTCATGAGATTTGCAAGATGATTGTGGAAAATACACCTGGTTGAGCAGTTTTCTTTTTGTTCATTTGTTGATGTTTTGAGACAGGGTCTTGCTATGTAGCCCAGGCTGACCTTGAACTCACTGTGTAGCTCAGGCTGGCCTCGAATTCAAGGTGATTCTCCTGCCTCAGCCTCCTGAGTGCTGGGATTACAAGCATGTTTCAGTGGTGCCCAGCTCAATATGCCTCTTTGACTCTTCCGGTAGGCCACAGTCTTTCTTTCGATTGACGTTTTTGCAATGCTGGGGAGGAGACCAGAGAAGTAACAATGTTCCCTTACAGTACATTGTATGAGGACATTCATGATGTCATCTGATCATTGCTGGTGATGTTAATCTTCCTCTCTTGGTTAAAACGATGCCTGGCAGGGCCAGGGATATAGCAAAGTGGCACCTCAGTAGATCCTGGCAAGCACAAAGTCATGAGTTTGATCCCTGATACCAAAAAAACCCAAAACAAAGCAAAACAAAAACAATGCCTGGTGGTGCATCTCTATAATCCCAGCACTTGGGAGGCTGAGGCAGGCGTATCGCTGCAAGTTTGGTGATTTTTTTCTGAGGACTTTAAATATGTACTTTTTTTTTTTTTGGTACTTGAGATTGAAATCACGACCTTGCGCGTGCCAGGCAGGCGTTTATGCCGCTGAGTTAAACCCCTGGCCTTTTCTGAGGATTTTATACTAAAGACTGTGTACACTTCAGGTCTTCATTTGTCACAAAACTGGTAAATACATGATTAAATTAACATCAACAACTTCTGGAAGGATAAATAATAAGCCAACGACGTCACCCGTGGGTATATTGGGAACTTTAAAGGCTGCAGCTGGGTCAGCGACCGCGCCACCGCCCACGCAAACTGTCACCCATGACCTGCCAAACACAGACAACTGCGCCTGCGCGTGGCTAGGCAGGCCCGCCAGAGGGCAGTAATGCGCCCCGCCACCGCCCACGTGGTTGTCAGTTGGTGGGTGGGTGCATGAGCTTCTGGACCACCAGTTGATTGGCTACAGCGCCTCTCAGACGGACCAATCATAGGAGTCTTCATCAGGCGCTGTACCGCGGCTGCGCAGAGCTGCTGAGCCATCCTGAAGGGTATTCTTGCTCTCGGTCCAGCTCCCTGAGCCACTAAGTGTGAAAGACCGTGGAGATGGGTTTATAAGGACCGATACCCTTGCCTGGAACCATGGCAACTGCCAAGACCCTGTTTCATGAGCTAATCCACGTAGGTTATTTACAGCCTAAAACTGGGGGTCTTCAGATGAGCCCGAAACTGAGAAATCATCCTTCTTTTTAAAAATTCTGTTTGTTGGTGATGTTTTAAGACAGGCTCCGGCTATGTAATCCAGGACAGTCTTGAATTTCGTAACGTAGCCACAGCTGGCCTCGAACTCAGCCTCCCAAGTAAGCCTCCCAGGATTACAGTCGAGCACCACCACACCTGGGTTTTGTTTGTTGGTTTGGTTTGGTTTACAGTGCTGGGGATTGAACCCTGGGCCCTCACTCTGAGGTACATCCGCAGCCCTTTTTAGTTTTTATTTTGAGACAGCGCCTTGCTAATTTGCCTAGACAGGTATTGAACTTGTGACCCTCTTGCCTCAACCTCCAGGGTAAATGAGATTACAGCACCATGCCTAGTTTGTCATTATTTTTGTGGTGCTGGAGGTGGACCCAAGGGCCTGATGCATGTTGGGAAAGTGTTCCTCAACCCTTCCATCGCATGCCCACTAATTGGGTTGGAGAATGCCAGCTACAGAAATGACATAAGAGTGTCACAACAAGTTTTAGGAACTCTACTCAGGTTCACTTTTAGCTCTGCTGCACTCCAGGACCACCTGTGGCCAGGTGTGGTGGCGGCACACTTGTGATCCTAACACTCCAAGAGGCTGAGGCAGGAGGATCACAAGTGCAAGCCTGACCTTGGCAACTTAGTGAGAACCTGTCTCAAAAAAGGACTGGGGGTGTGAAGGCCCCAGTACTGCACAAAAAATTTTAATAAAATAAAAACATGGGGCCAGGGATTTAGCTCAGCGGCATAAATGCCTGCTTGGCAAACACAAAGTCCTGAGTTTGAACCCTGGCACCAAAAAATAAGGAAATAAATAAAAATAAAAACATAAGAAAGAGAACCCCTGGGGATGGGAGAGCAGGAGTTGGGGAGAGAAGGATGCAGGAGAGGAATAGGGAGGCCTCCCTATGTCCTCACACACAAAAGCCCAGGATGGACAAAGGGCTGCAAGGAGACAGAAGTTGGTACAGAAGCTATCACGCTCATTCAGCTGTTGCTGGGTTTGCAGAAAGATGGGGAAGGCCATGGCTGGGTGCATAGATAGCAGATCAGAAGATAGCCACATTCATTTTTTTGGAAACAGGGTCTTCCTATGTAATTCAGACTGCCCTTGACCTTACTATGTAGCCCACGCTGGCCTTGAATTCTCGGTGACCCTCCTGCCTCAGTCTCCTGAGTTCTGGGATGTCAGCTGCATCACTACGCCAGGCTGCTGAAGTTCTGAGACACTAAAAAGCCCCATATTCTATCACTCCAGCATCACAGAGACACACATCCTGGCCTGGGGACATAATAGTGCACACCAGGAAACCCCAAAGGACTCTCAGCATGGGTGGGCCAAGAAACCAAATCAGACTCCATGCCCTTCTGTTTGGGAGGGATTAAGGGTGTGACAGTGAATCCTCATCACAACTGACCACATTGTTGTTTTATGGCTGTTGCACACAGTTTAATTCAAAGTCTATAAAATTCTATTAAAGGCAGCAGGTGCTGGTGCATGCCTGTAGGCCCAAATCCTCGGGAGGCTGAGACAGGAAGATCACTGGATTCAGGAATGCAAACCAGCCTAGACAACATAATGAGACTGTGGCAGGGGAAGGGGAAGGAGAAGGAATAAAACCTAAAAGCAAACAAAAAACCAAATATTTCTTTAAAATGTTGTGTATTATAATTGACCCATTTCACAGGTGACAGCATTGAGGCACAGATAGGCTAAGTATAAGCAAAGAATCAAGGAGTTGGAGTATCAGTCTGTATCCTTCACATCAGGCCGGTATCCTCGGAGCCTAGAACTGTGGCAGGCACACACTGGGCACCCAATATATGCTTGTCGAGTGAATAAATAATCCATATCCCTCCGACTTTCACTAATTCACCCCTGGATTTCAGGACAGATAACTGAGGCTCCTGGCAGAACTCACAGGTCTCCTAAATCCAACTTTACACCCAGGAAAAACCCAAACTCTCCTTCTGGGCCTCACTCCACAGGCCCCAGATCTGTTTAGTCTACTTGCCAGATTAAGGGGCGTGGCTTTCCTCCTTAGGAGGCGGAACTAAGGTAATAGCTCCTTTCTATTGGTTACTATCCTTTTATGGGCGGGATCTGTCGAAATCGACTTTTTTGATTTGCTGGCTCCCTGGTGGCCCGTAACCCGGAAGTTCTTTGGATTAACATGGCGGCGCCCAGGAGCCAGACAGAGCCAGCCCGGGTTCTGTGGCCGGTCGTGTGAGTAGGTAGGACGCACGCGGGAAGGTGGACACGAACCTCTGGGGGCTCGGACATCTCGTTATGGACCTGGCAGCGCGGGAGGGTGGCTTCAGAGTGACCCAGCTGCAAGGTCGGGGCGCTGTGACCTTTTGGGGTGCGGGACCGGGACGTGCGGAAAAAGGCTGCCCGCCGTGGGAATCTCCTGCTTTGCGGGGGGCATAGGTGACCCAGAGAGGTCAAGGCTTTAGTCCCTGCTGCGGAGCGGCGGGACTTGAAAGCTGCTCCTGCTTGTTTCGTAGCACCCAGCCTAGGAGCTGTGAAATTGATTACACCTGTCTCAGGATGCCGGTTCTAGGCGTTTAGTAGAAACTTCCCGCTTATTCCTAGTTATTTGACAGTTATTTAACCATATACCTGGCGCCGCCCCCGCTGCTGGAGACAGCAGTGAGAAAGGTAGACAAAAATTTCCCGTCTTTTCAGACAGCCGGACATTGACCAAGTCAGAAATAAAAACGGGGTTTCAGATACCGGTAGTTGCTAAAAATGCATTAATCGGGATGAGAAACTATTTAATTTCCTGTTTTTGGAGACATAGAGTCTTGCTATATTGTTCAGGGTGGCCTTGAACTCGAAGCGATCTGCCTGCCTCAGCCTCAAAACTTTTTATTTTAGACTGGGAGAATGAGGAGGGGATCAGAGAAGAACTTGCTTTTGAACAGAAACCTAAATGACTGGAGCATTTGCGAGGGGATCTGGAGGCAGAAAGTTCCAGGCAGAGGGAGACGTACAAGGGGTCTGAGACAGAAATCGACTTTGTTTCAAACAGTGTTGCTGCATAGCTTGGTTGACGTTTGTCAAAGCTGTCTCAGGCTCTGGAGGGAGAGCTATTGGGGTGCAGAAGTGGGAGGCTGGGTAGGTATTCAGCAGAGAGCTCATGGATGGAGCTGGTAGCCTGCAGATAGAGAGCAATGGTTACCTTTGGGATGGACGTGAAAGTACCTACTCACCAGGACTAGTTGATGGATGGAACAGAGAGGCGAGAGGCATGGTGGGCTTTGGACTTCTAAAGCCAGGTGTGGTGGCATATGCCTGTCATCCCAGCAGTCTGGGAGGCCTGTGTGAAGGCTGTAGGTCAGTCCCCAGGACTGAAAATGGATTGAATTCAGGGCCGCTGCAGTGTGCTATATCCCCAGCCCTTTGTTTTTGTTTTTCAATTTTGAGTCTGAATCTCACTAAGCCACCAAGCTGCATAGGCTGGGCTTGAATTTGGAATACTCCTACCTCAGCCTGTGAGAGCACAGATGTGCACCACCTGTGCCCAGTTTTTTTAAATCTGCATTTAAGAGAAAAGTCTGCATCTTCACAAGATTCCATGATGTTCACACGACTCTGTGGATATACTAAAAACAAACCCCTGAAAACTGAGGGCCACGGCAAGGGCTCTGTGCTAGAGCGTGTCCTTAGCGTGCAAAAGGCCTTGGGCTGATGTGGGAAAGCAGTCGAGGCCTTAAGAACGCATCTCTCTCTGAGATTGCAGCCTCGCCCACTGTGTGCTTGCTACCTTGACCCTGACCTGGTCACAGCTTGGGCCGGGATGGAGCCCAGGGCTGTACACAGGGCCAGGCAAGTGCTCCCCACAGAGCCACACGCTGGCGCTGCTGTATGGGAAACAGCTTTCAGCGTGTACCTGGGTCGGGCAGGGGCTGGGCACCATGGGAAGCCCTGGCTTCCATCACCTGTGTTGCCATGGTAACAAATGAATCCTCAGAAATGGAAGTACAGGATTTGGGCGTTTGAGGTTGGTTGTGTGGGTTGTGTTTTGTTTTTGCAGTGCTGGGAACAAGCTTGGAGCCGTACACATGTACTCTACCGCTAAGCTAAATCACCATGTCCTTTTTTAAATCTGCTTTTTGCTTTCAGTACTGGGGATAGAACCCAGGGCCTTTGCACTGAGTTACATTCTCAGCTTTTTTTTTTTTAATGTTTTGAGATGGGATCTAAGTTATGAAGTTGCCCATGCTGGGCTTGAACTTGGGATCTTCCTGCCTCAGCTTCCCCGAGTGCTGGAATGACAGGCCTGAACGTCCATACCAAGCTCTGACTTATGTTTTAAAAGACGATTTATTTGAGAAACAAAAAGGTGACAGAACACTTTATGAGCCTGTTTACCTGATAAAATAGACAATAAATAATTTTCTTTTTTAAAGTTGTCAGTTGGAAGGGACTGCCCCAGCAGCAAGGACTTGAAGGCAGAGATGGCTGAGTCAGAGGTCATCTAAGCCCAGCTGTTCGGGCTGACGTCTCTTCTCTCCTGGCCAGGCGCTGCCCGACCCGGAACCTGGAGTATGAGCTGCGTGCGAGCCATGCTGCTGGCCCAGTGCCTCCCTAGGAGCCGAGCAGGCATCCGCAGCACCGCCCTCCCTGGAGTCCTTTTCTCCCAGGTAACCACAGGCAGGGGGGTGCATTTTGGGGGCATGGGAAAGAATGCCTGGGGTTCGCCTTCCCAGCACCCAGGAGGCTGAGGCAGGAAGATTGCTGGGAGTTCAAAGCCAGCCTGGGCTACAAAATGAGACCCTGCCTCAAAAAAATAAAGCCAGCTGGTCTGTGCTGAGGTTCGAGGTGGACTGATTAATCAAGGGGTCTCCATGTCCATACAGATGAGGGTGTCAAAGACATTAAGGACGCAGGAGCTAAGTGGATTTGGGTACGACTGTGATTCCTCCTACAGTGCTTGTAAAGATGACCGTAGAAAACGGAACTCCCTCTGCCTAGCCCTTGCCTTACTGCTTTTAATATCCTTCCTTCCTTCCTTTCCTTCCTTTCTCTCTTTCTTTCTTTCTTTCTTTTTTTCTTTTTCTTGTGTATGTGGTTTCTGTTTTGTTTTGGAAGGGTTTTTTTCTTTCTTCCCCAATACAAGATCTCACTGTTTAGCCCAGGCTGGCTTCAAACTCTCAGCAATCCTCCTGCCTCAGCCTCCTGAGTGCTGGTAATAGGGTACTATGCCACTGCGCCTGCCTTCCCTGCCCCCTACAGTGCTGGGTATGAAACCCACAGGTACTCTACCACTGAGCTACATCCCCAGCCCTTTTTGCTGTCCTGAAACTTAATTTGGACCTCACCCTGGCTGCACAGGGAAAGCCTTCTCTGTGGATTTTACAGCTCCAAGGGCTCCGTGGCCAAGTTCATGGCCATCTGATTAACCATTTCCTTGCTGCTGGGCACCTGGACCATTTTCACTGCTCCAATGGACACCTCTGTGCAAGTCTTCTGGCCCAGGAGTGCTTAAGCTGTCAGATTTCAGAACCCATTTGGGGGTGAGGGTGGAGCTCTGTGGTACAGTGCTCGCGTGGCAGGCACAGGGACAAAGCTAATGGTTCGATTTCCAGGGCTGCAAAAAGGAAAAAGAAAAGGTAAATCAAATCAAATCGCTGCTTTTGCAGCAAGTGTATTGGTGCGCACCAGTAATTCCAGTATTTGGGATGCTGAGGCAGGAGGATCACAAATTTAAGGCCAGCCTGACCAACTCAGTGAGATGCTGTCTCAAAATAGAAAAATAGAGCTGGGGATTTAGCTCAGCAGCATAAGTGCCTGCCTTGCAAGCACGCGGTCGTGAGTTCGATCCCAGGTACCGATAAAAAAAAAAAAATAGAAAAATAGAGGGAAGGAAGGGGAGGGGGGAAAAATGAGAAAAAGGGAAAAAACGGAAACAAACCTTTTGTAAATAAGGAAGAGAGAGGGACTGAAGAGAGGGTAGGGAAATGGAGGGGGAAAAAAAGGATTCAGGATACAGTGTGTACAGGTACAAACTGTACCTGTAAAATGTACCCATAAACTTAGTTTTTAAAAAAAAATAGAAAAGGGCAGGGGATGTAGCTCAGTGGTATTCACCACAAAACTCAATACCACAAAAAATAAAATAAAAATTTGAAAATGCCAGACACAGAGGTGCATGCCTATAATCCCAACGTTCTGGGAGGCTGAGGCAGGAGAATCACAAGTTTGAGCCCAGCCTGGGTGTTTTAGAGAGACGTTATCTCCAAATTTATAAATACATAAATGCAAAAAGAGCTATGGATGTAGCTCTTTGTGAATGCCCTGGGTTCAGTCCCCAGCACTGCATTGTTAATTTAAAAAGAAAGAAAACAAATGTAAAGTATCTATTTGCAGGATTCTTGCATCAAAGGTTATGCACTATCGTGGTGAACATTACCAAGGACCTGTCCCCACCAATGTCTAAAAATGTTGTGTTCTCCCGCCCAGCAGGGCTGTTTTGTCATTGTGTCATGGTGCCCGGTCCTTGGATTCCTTTTTTGTTTTCTTGAGACAGTGTTGCTTTGTAGTTCAGGCTGGCCTAGAACTCACAGCCACCCTCCTGCCTCAGCCTCCCAGGCCTGCACCATCAAGCCTGGTTCCCCAATCTTGTAACCTGTGCCCCACACTCCCTTTGAGAGTCTCGGGGCCGCCAGTGCCTGTCTCCCAGCAAAAACCAGCTGGATTCTAACAGCGACCTCTGTCCCCAGGTGCCACCCCTCCTCCCCCGGGGCCTCCACTGCAGCAGCGCCCCCCTCTCCTCGGTGAAGGCCCCTGTCCCTCGTCCACCGGAGCCTGGGAAGAAGCCCGGGGAGGTCTGCGAGCCCCATGAGGAGCTGTTCCAGCCAGCGCCGAGAGGCGCCCCGGACAGGGCCAGCTTCGCGCTCGCGGTGCAGAACTTCGCGCAGCACAATGTGCGCAAGCGCGGCCACGTGGACTTCATCTACCTGGCGCTGCGCAAGATGCGCGAGTACGGCGTGGAGTGTGACCTGGCTGCCTACAACCTCCTGCTGGACGTGTTCCCCAAGGAGGTCTTCCGCCCGCGCAGCATCTTCCAGCGCATCTTCATCCACTACCCGCGGCAGCAGGAGTGCGGCGTGGCCGTGCTGGAGCAGATGGAGCGCCACGGTGAGGCGCTCTGCGGCTGCCCCCGCCTTCAGTTCGGCTCCCTTCTTTATTGTTTTGGGTTTTTGAGACAGGGGTCTTACCACTTAGTTCAGGCTGGCCTTGCACTCACCCTGCAGCCCAGCCTGTCCTCAAACTTGCAGGGATCCTCCTGCCTCAGCCTCCCCAGTGCCAGGATGACAGGCATGTGCCGCCATGGCTGGCAGAATCCCTTTCTGACCCAGTCTTCCCTGGTTTCCTGGAGCTTTTCCTTTTTAAATTCATTTGTCTCGTCTCTCTCCCTCTCTCTTCCTTCTCTCATGCTGGGGATGGAACCTAGGGCCCCTAGCACCTCTAGCATGCCAGGCAAGTGCTTTGCACCAGAGCTACACTTTGTAATTCTCCCTCGCTGTCCCGTCTCTGCCCGGTCCTCCGGCGCCCTCTTCCCTGTCTACCACCCCGCCTCCTGCCCTGAGGCTGTGCTTGTCTCCCAGCGCAGGCGTGATGCCCAACAAGGAGACGGAGTTCCTGCTGCTGCAGATCTTTGGGCGCGGCAGCCACCCCATGCTCAAGTACGTGCGCATGCGCCTATGGCTCACGCGCTTCCAGAACGTCAACCCCTTCCCGGTGCCGCGCCAGCTGCCCCAGGACGCGGTGGAGCTGGCCACGCTAGGCCTGCGGCGCATGGAGCCCGACCTCAGCGCCAGGGTCACCGTCTACCAGGTACCTGCGCCTGCCTGTCCAGGCCTGCGGCCGCGGTCCCCACCACACCAGCCTCCCGGGTGACTGCGCTAAGGGAGCCGAGTCGGTGTCCAGGCGAGCGCTGGTAGCTTCCTGGAGCCCTGCCCCCTACCACAGCTTGCTGCTGTCTCCGCCCCCTTGGCTTCTGTTAATACATTTGCTGTTGCTAGCACAAAATATCTGAGGCTGGGGAATTAAGAGACTTAATGTGGCGTGGTAGCGCATGTCTGTAATCCCAGCACCCGGGAGGCCGAGGCAGGAGGGCTGCTGTCAGTTCAAGGTCAGCCTGAACTAGTAAGATCGTGTCTCAAAAAAACAAACTCAACTCAAGCAAACCTGTGTATTGCATGTGTGTGTGTGTGTGTATTATATTTAGTCTTTTTGAGACAGGGTCTCTCTCTGCAGTTCAGGCTGGCCTTGAGCTCACTTTGTAGCCCAAGTTGCTCTTGAATTCACAACGATCCTCCTGCCTCAGCCTCCCGAGTGCTGGGATGACAGGTGTGCGTCACCATGCCCGGCCGGATATATAATTTAACACATTCACCACAGGGCCTAAATTCATACTTTTCACTGCAGGTGGCTCTGAGCCACCAGAAGTGCACACAGATTGTCCCCTTAGGTGGCATGGAAGAGTCCTATCAGGTGCCACAAGCCACCTGAGAGGACAGTCACACAAGTACCTCTGGTGGTTCAGGCCAAAGGGAGCATGTAAAAAAAAGAAAAATCATAGCTGGGCATGGTGGTGCATGTCTGTAACCCCTGCACTTAGGGAGGCTGAGGCAGGAGGATCACCATGGGTTTAAGGCCACCCTAGACTACATAGTGACACCCTGTCTCAAAATATAAAAGTTTTTCAAACAGTAGGGCTGTTTTGCTTTCTCCAGTTTGATTTTGGAGGTGCTAGGGCTGTGACCCAGGCCTGGTGCTTGCCAGGCAAGCGCTTCGCCACACAGCTGCAGGCCTGGCCTTGGAGCACTGTGCTCCCACACCCTGGGCCTTGCCATTCCCTGGGGTCACAGCTGAGCTGACCTGAAAGGATGGGGAAGAGGCGTTCCCACACTTGTCTTCCCGCTCCTGTTTCAGTCACAGCTTATGTGTTTTGTAAAACATCGGTCTCAGCCACATTGGGGGATTGCATCTAGAATCCCAGCTATCAGCAGGCAGAAGCAGGTAGGCTGCAAGTTCCAGGCCAGCTGGGCAACTTAAGGAGACCCTGTCTCAGAAACAGAAAGCAGAAAGAGCTGGGAGAAGCTCAGTGGCACAGTGCTTGCTTAGTCCATGTGAGTCTATGGGTTCCAGTTTAGTACTGCAAAGAAAAAAAAAAAAAAGAGAAAAAAAATTCAGGTTTTTTTTTTTTGTACCGCAGATTGAACTCATGATCTTGCACTTACGAGGCAGGCACTTAGGCCGCTGAGCTAAATCCCTGGCCCCTCAATTTTGTTTTTTAAAAGTCATATTCAAGCTCGGTGTGGTGGCTCAGGTCTTTAATCCCAGCACTTGGGAGGCTGAGGCAGGAGGATCGTTGCAAGTTCAAGACCAGCCTGGGCTACAAAGTGAGCTTAAGGCCAGCCTGAACTGCAGAGTGAGACCCTGTCTCAAAAAGACAAAAAAAAAAAAAAAGTCACATTCATGGTATAAAATTTAAAAGGATACCAAAGGGAATTCACCTTGGACGCTACTGTATTTATCTGGATGTGATGGTGCATGACTGTAATTCCAGCAATCAAGAGGCTGAGGCAGGATGATTGCTTTAAGACCGGCCTCAACTGCAGAGTGAGGCCCTCAAAAAACCAAAAACCGAAATAGTTATTTGATCCTTGCATCTCCTCCTAGGATATCTATGGTGTAAAGTTATTTTTTTAAATTCAAAGCACTGGGTTCTTATTGTTTGGTAGGCACTGTTCTAAATGGTTCAGTGTTGCCTGAGGTAAGGGTTATTATTGTCCGAATCTTGCAACTGGAGAAACTGAGGCATGCAGGTACAATGACGTGGCCAAGGTCACAACCATTGTGACAGCCAGGATTTTTTTTGCTTTTGAGACAGGTTCTTACTAGCCTAGGCTGGCCTCAGATTTGTGGGGATCCTCCCGCCTCTGCCTCCGAGTGCTGTGATTACAGATGGGTGTGTGCCACCCGCCTGGCTTAACAGCAAGGATGTTAAAGTAGGTGGCTGGCTGCAGGGTTCCCTTTAGCAGCCTAAATGTCGGTGGCTTTGGCCAAATCAGTCGAGGAAGGATCTCTGTGACATGTAGGGGACCCAGGAAAGGTCTCCTGGATTTGCAGGCGTCCCCATTTGTCCCCTTGTCTTGGCTCCTCTGCAGGTCACAAGCTTCTCCCACTTTTTCTTGCAGAAGCCTTTGCCTGATGACATGACAGACCCAGTGGACCCCATTCAGCCCCACATCATAGGTGAGCCCCGCCCTACCCTGGGCAGCCAGGCCTCTGACCTGCCTCCCTAAGCCGGGCCCCAGCACACACGAGTCTCCACCCCAGGCATCCAGAGTCCCGACCAGCAGGATGCCCTGGCCCACCACAACCCGGCCCGGCCTCTCTTTGTGGAGGGCCCCTTCTCCCTGTGGCTGCGGAACAAGTGTGTCTATTACCACATCCTCAGGGCTGACCTGCTGCCCCCCAAAGAGAAGGTAAGCGCCCAGAGTCCATGCGCGGGTGGAGAGAGGCTGCCGGCAGGCCCAGCCCCTGACCCTGCCGCCCTGTCCTCCCCGAGGCAGGAAGTGGAGGAGATCCCGGAGGAGTGGAACCTCTACTACCCGATGAGGCTGGACCTGGACTATGCGAGGGGCAGCTGGGATGACTATGAGTTCGATATTGACAAAGGTAAAGCAGACAGGCAGGACTTGTCCCCCCAGATGTGCTGTGGCCTGGGAGCTCCCAGGCTGAGACACCACTTAGAGATTTCACAGGCACTGCGCGACCCAGGCCACCCAGACTGTCAACAGTGGTCCTGCTGGGTATGACCAGGACAGCCCCAGCCCTCAGGGCAGGCGGGAAAGCAGGCAGTGGGCAGTGTAGTGTAGGCACCGCCGCAGGCAGACCTACAGGAATCGAAGTTCGGGAGCCCCTGCCCCCACTGGACAAACCTCTCTCCCAACAGTGGAGGAAGGCCCAGTCTTCGCTGTCTGCATCGCGGGTGCCCACGACCAGGAGACGCTAGCCAAGTGGATCCAGGGCCTGCAGGAGACCAACCCAGCCCTGGCCCGCATCCCCGTGGTCTTCCGGCTGGCTGCATCCAGGGGGGAGCTGCAGACGGCATCAGGACTAGAGGATCCACGCCAGACCCAGCGCGAGGGCCAGGAGGAAGACGAGTGTCTGCAGCGACAGCAGCAGGGCCAGAGTTGAGTCTGAAGATGCAGTGACCTCACGAGGCTGCGGACTGGTGTGAAAGCACGAGATGAGCTTTTCGTGTACAGCAAATAAAAATTTTCCGCCTTGGGGTTGCCTTCCCTCCTCTGTAGCTATGCGGAATTCCCTCCCCGAGATCCTGAAGGATCAGCAATGGGATCCTTCCACTCCTCAGGGTCTCTGGGCCCTTCTGTCCTAGTGCCAGGCATAAACTTTACGCCTTCCCTCTAAGGGAAGTTTAACAGAAGAAGCCGTGGTGGAGAGAATAGGTTTGCGCGCATGCGCAGCTCTAGCTCCGAGTCTCCTTTTGGCGCCGCGGGCCAGTGAGTTCGTGAGAAATTTCCCGACGGCGCGGAAGATGCGCGCCACTTCCGGTCGGGCTCCTAACAACGGGGGAGGCTGGTAACCAGGGTGGGGGGGATGGCGGAGCGGGCGCCGGAGCCCGAGGCGGAGGCGGAGGCTGAGTCGGGCGCAGGCGGGGAGGCGGCGGCCGAGGAGGGCGCGGTGGGTCGCAAGGCGCGAGGTCGGCCGAGGCTCACGGAGTCAGACCGGGCCCGGAGGCGGCTTGAGTCCCGGAAGAAGTACGACGTGCGGCGCGTGTACCTGGGCGAGGCGCACGGGCCCTGGGTGGACCTGCGGCGCCGCAGCGGCTGGAGCGACGCCAAGCTCGCCGCCTACCTCATCTCGCTGGAGCGCGGCCAGCGTAGCGGCCGCCACGGGTGAGGGGGCCCGGCCGAGGGGAGGGAGGGAGCCAGCGAGGGAGGAGACGCCCCCGTCCCCTTCCCGGTCCGAGTCCCCGCGACGCGCGGTCACGCCCACCCCGCGCGAGGTCCCGCCCGCTCCTCACAGGGCCCCGCCCCGGCACCGGTGAGCCCCGCCCAGGCGCAGGCTGCGGGCCTGGGTCTCCCGGCTGCCGGCCCGGGACGTGCTTGGCTCGCGGCTCCGCCTCCCGCCGCTCCTTTGCCCAATCCTTGCCTGTGTCCCGTCTGGACCCGCCCTCTGGGCGCCCGTTGGAGCTCTGACTGCCCAATCCCGGCTCTGGCTCCGCCTCCAGGCGTTCTAACTACCCAATCCCGAGCGGCCCAACTCCCGCTCAGGATTTTCGGTCTCAACCCTGGGCTCTGGACAGCAGTTCCTACCCGTCATGAGGTGTTGGACCCCACGCGGGAGTCCCACCTTACGCACCACGCGCGGGAACCTCTAAACTTCCCGGCTCCTAAAGCGGGCAGAGGAAACCCTGAGGTAGGTGGAGGACAGATTGGAAGTCTCAGTCTAGAGAAGGAGCATTATAGATGCAGGGGTTTTTTTCGCTTTTTTTTTTTTTTTTTTTAAGATAAGAGTCCACTTCATAGCCCAGGCTGGCTGCGAATTTGTTGCGATCCTCTTGCTTCAGCCTCCGGCATGCATGCTGGGATCATAGGGGTGCACCTCCCTGACTGGCTTCTTTTACTTTAATTCTCCTCCCCCCCAGGAATGAAACACAGAACCTTGCACATGCTAGGCAAACTGAACTATGCCCTCAGTCCAACATTTAAAATGCTTAGAAGAAAAAGAAAAAAGTCAAATCAGTCATATAAACTCTTACACTAGCACTATTGGGAAACCAGGGCGGGGGCTGGAAGACTGGGACAGAAGACAGTCCCATGAGGAAGGTGCATTGGGATTCTGTGTGCTCCAAGTAGGAAACTGAGGCACAGGGAGGGATGTCGCTTTCCCAGGGTCATCGATGCTGCTGTTGCTGCTGCTGCTGCTGCTTCGTTGTGGATATGGAAGAGGCAGCCTAGGTGTGGTGACAACTAAGAGGAGCCCAGGGCAACTGCTGTCAGTATGCACCCAGGGCTGGGGCACTGGGTGGCCCCTGCCCTGCCCTGCCCTGAACCACCAGGTCTGGAGCACTGGTCTCCACCATCGGGGCTCCGGGAAACCAGCTTTTTAGGCCAGTGTCATGAGGTTCCGTCACTGCAAAACAAGTGCTCTGAACTTAGCAGCTTGAACCACCCCAGCCTGTTCCTTCCTGCTTCCGTGGTCACAAACCTACACAGTTACACCGAGTCCTTTACCCCAGCCCCACAACACTGAAATCGAGGTCTTCAGACCAAAACCTTTGGACACGTGACTCTTTTCCATAAATGGTGTGTGTTTGGACAGAAGTGACACATATCTTCCCAGAGACTGTGTTTATTTAGTTTTTTGAGACGGGGTCTTGGTACGTAATTCAGGCTGTCCTTGAACTCACTATGTAGCCCGAGCTGGCCTTGGATTTGCAGTGATCTCCCTGCCTCAGCCTCCTGAGGGCTAGGATTACAGATGTGTGTGCCATCATGCCCAGCTTCTTTCGGAGACTTTAAATCATTTCTAGATCATTGAGAATTCCTGACACTGCATAAACACTGTGTACATAGTTGTTCTGTATTGTGTAGGAAATAGTGCTGGGGAATAAAAGTCTGCAGGCATCCAGGACAGGCACAGATATTTCCAAGCATTTTCCATCCCCACTTGATTGAATCTGAGGGTGTAGAATCAGGACTGGATGTGCAGGGTGGGAGTCCCAGGGGGCTGGGGCCAGGGGGCCACTTAGAATTCTGCCAGCCTAATTTCTGTACTCCCCAACCCAGGGGACCCCAGGCCAGCAGCCTCATCGCTTGGAGCCTCAGTTTCCCTCTCTGAGACAAGTAATGGTACCCCACTTCCCTCCAAGGGAACAGCCCAAGCCAGAAGCCAGCCAACACACTGCTGGCTGCTAGCATAGGGAATGGGAGCAGGTAAACAAAGTCAAAGGCAGCCATGGTGGACCGTAGCTGTAATTCTAGCACTCAGGAGGCTGAGGCAGGAGGATCACCACAAGTTCCAGGCCAGCCTGAACTATATAGCCAGACCCTGTCTCAAAAAAACAACAAAATACAATTCTACACTGGGGCAATTGAGTTACATCATCGCTGCATTGGGCCCAACCTGACCCTCACCACCTCTCTCTGTTGCAGGAAGCCTTGGGAACAGGTCCCCAAAAAGCCAAAGCACAAAAAAAGTAAGTGAAGCCCTAGGCTGGAGGAACAGGGGGTGGGGGTGAGGGGAGCCAGTAAAGGAGCCAGGTGTCGCTGCCCCGGGCCACACCATTGGGAGGCCAGGGAGCCAGGTTCCAGCCCGGATCTACACGTCTGTCCCCTCAGCTCCTCCCAGTGGGACAGCCTCACAAGAGCTGGCTCTGAGCCCTGGAACTTCGGGTCTGGGCCACATCCTGAGGGGGAAGCCATGGGTCCTCCAGATGCACAGACAGGGATGGGAAACCCCAAGGGGGTGGACAGTGCTAGGCTAGAGGGCAGCCCCAAAATGTCCCTGACACCCCCATGGGAGACCCTGGCACAATCACAGGCGCCGAGGCCCTGCTGGACCCCTCTTTATCCTCACCTCCCTACAGCCTCCCACTCCACTCAGGAGGGCCCAACCTCCTGTCTGTCCAAAACAGATAAATGCCCCTACCTCAGGGAGCCGATGTGCTGGTGGGGGACAGGTGAGAAACAGTGGAACAAAGAGCTCAAGACCAAGAGTGCAAGGCCAGATGCCACCAGGAGCATAAGAGCCTCCTCCTCTCAGATTCAGCACTTGGAAGGCTGAGGCAGGAGGATGCCTGCAAGTTTGAGGCTAAAGGACAGAGCAAGACCCCGTCTCAAACACCAAAACAGTGAAAACTTACTGTGCCTCTCCTCTCTGCTGGGCTTTATTGTTTAGATTATATCACAAACAATGTCCCTGGCAGGTCCCTGCTGTGTCCAGGGTGTGTCTCGCCCCGGGAGCCTCAGTCTCCTCTGGGAGCTAGGTTCTGGGGCCTCGGCTCAGGGGCGCACGGGCGCCGTGTCCACAGGGCGACGCCGCAACGTGAACTGCCTGAAGAACGTGGTCATCTGGTACGAGGACCACAGGCACCGCTGCCCCTACGAGCCGCACCTGGCCGAGCTGGACCCCACCTTCGGCCTGTACACCACGGCCGTGTGGCAGTGCGAGGCCGGGCACCGCTACTTCCAGGACCTGCACTCGCCCCTGAAGCCCCTCAGTGACTCGGACCCTGACAGCGACAAAGGTGGGTTTGAGGACAGCAGGACTGCAGGTGGGGCGGGACGGACGCTGCCCCCTCGCCTCCGGTATCATTTTTCTTTTCTTTCTTTTTTCTTTTTGTTGTTTTGTGCTTGTTTGTTTTTTGTCTTTCTGAGACAGGGTCTCGCTATGCAGTTCAGGCTAGTCTTGAGCTCACTTTGTAGCCCAGGCTGGCCTCAAACTCACAGCAATCCTCCTTCCTCGGCTTCCCAAATAGTGGGATGACAATCGTGTGCCCACCACATGGGGCCTGCTGTTGGTTTGGCTTTTGTAACAGTTTCTCCCTGTGTCGCCTGGGCTCCAACTCACGGCAACCCTCCTGCCTCAACCTCCTACGCTGGGATGGCAGGTGTGCGCCACCATGTCTGGCTTTTTCTTACCCCGTTTTTATTTTCTCCAGCTCTCTCGGCTCTTTCTTTCCCTCCATCCCTTCCCCATTCCCCGTCCCCGCCCAGAGCTGAGCCTCCCTCCTGTACCTCGGTCTCTCTTTCTCCTGCTTCCCTCCTTCCCACTGTGCCTGTCCCTATCCCTTCCCATGTCCCTCTGCCCACTCTGATCACTCTGGGCTGACTGCCCATCAATAGCCAGGAGGGACTCAGTAGCCAAGGCGCAGGTGGCCTGTGGGCAGCAGCGGGGACCCCGCTGGTGGTGAGAGGCTGCTGCCGCCTGGGGGTGGGGTTGACTTGTCTGAGAGAGGAGTGTGGGGCTGCTGCCAGGTGCCCCGCTGGGCCCGAGGGTGGGGTCAGTCACCAGCCAAGCCTGCCCTGGCAGGCGGCATGGAGCAGGTGGCATCCCAGCTGGCCTTGGGGAAGCCGGGAGGGAGAGGTGTCCCTGCTGGGCGTGACGCCCACGGCTGCCCCATTGCGCCTCGGCTAGGCTCCCAGCACACAGGTGTCCTGTGCCATGACCTGTGCCTCGCCTGGCTCTGCCTGTCACCCCCAGCCTGCCCCCTCCAGGCCCCACTCCATCCTTCCCCTTAGCCCTGCTCAGGCCCTGGGGGTGACATGACGGTCAGGCTGGGACCAGGTGGCACCCAAGGAGCCCTTGCACCCAGGCCAACCATGACAGCCACACCTTCCTGGGCATCAGTGTGCACCCTGCAATCTGCTGGCCACATCTGGCTTGTCCCTGTCCCAGCTGTTCCCTGAGCAGTGCTTCCTACCTGCCCTGTGCCTGGGGTCTTCTCCTGGGACTGTGGGAGGCCAAGGGGACATGGCCTTTGTCACTGTTGGTGTGCATGTGTGTGCCAATGTGGCACTGAGGGTGGAAGCCAGGCCTTCCGCACTGAACTGCATCCCCAATGCCTCCCCCTTTTTATTTTGAGACAAGGTTTTACTGAGTCACTGAGTTGCCTGGGCTGGGCTTGAACTTGTGATCTTTCCACCTCAGCCCCCCAGAATGCTGGGATTACAGGAGTGAGCCACTACCTACCAGTTTTTTGGTTTATTTGTTTGTTGGAAAACAGTGTCTCATTCTGTAGTCCAGGCTGGTCTCAAACTTGCAGTCCTCCTGCCTCAGCCTCCTGAATGCTAATCTCTTTCTTACCTGGAGAGAAGTCTAAGCTAGATATAAGAGCCGGACTCCAAAGTCAGGTCTCCCAGCCCTGTCCCCAGTGGACTCAGTGGCTGCCCCCTCCTTCAGGGTGGCACACAGTGCTCAGGTCACCCTGCAGTATTACTACTAGCAGGGAAAGCTGATCCCCTTATCCCCAATTCAGGTAGGGGCATCTCCTGGGCTATCAGCTTCTGGTCACTGTAACAAGTACCTCAGACAATCAGCTTATAAGGAAGAAAGGTTTAATGTTAGCTTCTGGTCTCCCAGGCTCAGAGGTCCACAGTCAGGTGGCCATTGCTTTTAGTGGTGGGGCCAGGTGGCAGCAGAGAGCCAGTGACAGAGCAGAATCATTTCTCCCACAGCAGGGAAGCAGAAAGGAGAATGAGGAGGGGGCTGGGAATGCAGGAGTTCCCTACAAGGCCACACCCTCCAATGACCTAAACAGCTCCCATCAGGCCCCACCCCTTAAAGACTCCATCACCTCCTGATGGGACCATCTCAAGGACCAGGCCTTCAACACATGGGCCCCTGAGGGACCCTAGTCCACACACAACCATTCCCTGGAGGCACTGGGAGAATAAGGGAACTCAAGGCACCTAGAAAACCACTACCGTGAGCCCTCTGCCATCCCCAGCTGTTTAGATGATATTTCCCCATGCAGTGCCCACGACACCCCCAAAGCAGGTGCCCGTGATCTCCAGGCACAGAGGGGTCACACAGCTGGTCATGAGTATCTCCAGCATACAGTCCCAGAGCATCCAGTGTGTGGACTATGCCCCAAACACCCTGCAGTACTGTTAGTTAGGACACTCAGTCTTCATCACAGCATTGGTTTGAGAGCCATTCATTGATTCAGAAGTGCAGCCTCTGGGACCTGGGGGCTCAGCCTTGGGGCTTCTATCCTGGGGAGGGGACAGTAAGATAAGCTGATAAAAAACAATACAGCTGAAGGTAATGAGCACCTTGAGGAAAAAAGAGGCTCCCTGAAAAGATGCCATTTACTGAAGCATCTGATGAAGGTGAGGGAGGGCTTCACAGGTACTGGGCAAAGGGAACAGCAAGTGCAAAGGCCCTGAGGCAGGACCTTGCCTTGTGTCCCTGAGGAGCAGCAGAGGAGACAGGAGAGGTCAGTGGTCAGGGGACGACCACACAGGGGCCTGTGGCCACAGTGACAGCTTGGCTGCTACACCTGGTGAGTTGGATTTTGGGAGGAGTACAGGCCACAGAAGCTCTTGATTACACCTAGCACTTGTGACCAAACACTGTAGTTTGGTCCCCCACAACAAAGTCCAGGGCCCTTGACCATAGGCTAACTTCCTCCTGGGGACCCAGGTTCTTTCCTTCCTGAGGTTCCAGCCCTGCTTCCAGGTCCTGGCTGGCTGGCTGGTTTGGACAGAGAAGTAGAGCCCTGCCCCCATCTGCTTCTGTTCTATTGGTTAGAACCAGCCACAGACCACATCTGCCTGCTGCAAGGTATGCTGGGAGATGTAGTCCATCTTGGTGCCAGGAGGAAGTGGTGGGGTTGGGCAGAGCTGGTTTATGATGAGCAAGTCCTCGGGAGCCAGGGGACCAACGAGAAGGGACTGCACGGGGACAGTGGTACTGTGTGTGACCAGCATTTGCAGAGGAGGGAGGAGAAGCAGCTGGGCTGTGGGTGGCTGGGTTTTGAATGGATTGGGAGAGGGTGTGAAAGAGAAGTAAGATAACCCCAGGACCTTGGCCCGAGGTGTGGACACGGAGCTGCCACCTGCCGAGGTAGGGACAGCAGTCTTGGCACTTTGGGAGATGGAATGGGGGAAGAGCTGGTGTCACTGAGCCAGCCGAGGCTGACGTGGCTGGGAGATCCCCGAGCAGGATAGAGGAGAGGGGCGCAAGGTGAGGAGGTCTAGAATTCAGGCAAGCCCAGGCCCCCCGGCACACGTGGAGTCCCTGGGCCATGTAGTAGCCAGCTGCACTTGGGAGGCTGAGGCAGGAGGGTCACGAGTACAAGGCCAGCTGTGCACTACTTGGTGGGACCCTGGCTGAAAATAGCCAAAAAGAAAGAAAAAATAGTCGGCACTCGGTATCCCTGGGTTCCATATCTGTGGGCCCCTCGCCTGTAGGTTCAATCAACCAAGGATCAAAAACATCTGACACAGCAAATTGTGTGTGTTCTGAATGTATTCAAATTTTTTATTCTTATTATTTATTCCTAAACAATTCAATGTAACAATTTGCACATAGCATTTACACAGCATGAGGTGTTATTTATAGACATATAGAGATGGTCCAAGTACTACATTACAGCTAGATGTGCTGGTGCACGCCTGTCATCCCAGCACTCAGGAGGCTGAGGCAGGAGGATCACTACAAGTTCAAGACCAGCCTGGGCTACATAGTTCAACGGCAGTCTGAGTACATAATGAGACCCTGTCTCAAAAAAACAAACGAAAAGCATTCTGCATTAGGGTATGCATAGGTTATGTGCAGATGCTATACTGTTTTATATAAGGGATGTACCCCGTATAGCCTTGCATTTTGGTGTCCAGGAAGGATTTTTGGACCCTTTCCCTATGGACACCCAGGGACAACTCTGTCTGCTCACCCTCTTCAGTTCCATGCACAGAGCTTCCAAAACCCCTTGAGTTTTCTGAATGGTGGAAGTGGTTCTTGTTATTAGTAGGCACCCGCTTTGGGTCACCCCTAAATCTGCTAATGAGGTGACTCAGGATGAGCCCCCTTGGCACATTCTGGATGTGAGCTAATCCCCCAAGAGCCAAATATAATAGGTTCAGTGGCACACACCTGTCACCCCTGCTACTCAGGAGGCTGAGACAGGTGGATTGCCAGTTTGAGGCCAGCCTGGGCATCTTCAGGAGGCCCTGACCAAAACGAGGGCTGGGGATGTAGCTCAGGGCCGCCCGGGTTCCGTCCCTAATGCCACAGACACACAGAAAAGACCATGCAGTTAGGGCTCGGGCTCTCGGCCTCTCCCCATCACAGGGCTGGTCGGGGCTGGAGATGGCACCTCAGAACCCGCAGGATGGCACGGACCCTGTAGCTGTTCCCTTCCATCGCGCTGCCTCTCTCCCGCCTGGCCATTGCCGAGCTGTACCCTTCCGAGGAAAGCTGCAATCCTCCATAGAGCACTGACCCCCAACTTCCAGCCGGCCGGTTAGACAGACAGACGGTAGCCTGGGGCCTGCAGCTGCCACTGGAAGCAGGGGACCTCTCAGCAGATAGCATCTGGGGCAGCCACTGCCACCATGACGGTGCCCTTTCTGCTCTCTCCGCAGTGGCCAATGGCCTAGTGGCCAGCAGCTCCGACTCATCCAGCTCCACCTCTGCCTCTGACTCTGAGGAGCCCCCCGAGAACCACTCAGTTAAGGGCTCCACAGCGGCAGCTGCGCCTCCCCCCAGCCCCGTGGGGAGCAGCGGGCTCATCACGCAGGAGGGCGTGCACATACCCTTTGACGTCCACCACATGGGGGGCCTGGCTGAGCAGGGTGCCCCATTGTGTCCCAACCCTGCAGCCAGTGGCCCCGAAGCCCTGGAGACGGTGGTGTGTGTGCCAGTGCCAGTGCAAGTGGGCGCAGGCCCTGGCACCCTCTTTGAGAATGTCCCCCAGGAGGCGCTGGGCGAGGTGGTAGCCAGCTGCCCTGTGCCAGGCATGGTGCCTGGCTCGCAGGTGATCATCATCGCGGGCCCTGGCTATGATGCCCTCACAGCAGAGGGCATCCACCTCAATGTGGCCGCAGGCAGCAGCACCCCCAGCAGCGGCCTGGGTGAGGAGGTGCCCTGCGCCATGATGGAAGGCGTGGCAGCCTATACCCAGACAGAGCCCGAAGGCAGCCGGCCCGGCACCATGGACCCCACCTCCATAGCCGGCACAGAGACCAAGAAAGGTCTGGACAGCCCCGCTGTGGCCTCCAGCGGGGGTCGGGTGGGTCCCAGAAACGGGCTCCCGGACAGCCCTCATCCCCTGCGGACACCCGCCCTGTGTCCACCCGTAGAGAAGGAGGACCTGTACATGCTCAAGAAGGAGGAGAAGGCGGAGCTGGTGACCCCACAGCTGGTGGAGCTGGCAGCGACAGTGCCTGAGAGCGCCGAGGCTGAGGTGGACGGTGAGGAGTTGGATGGCAGTGACATGTCCGCCATCATCTACGAGATCCCCAAGGAGCCCGAGAAGTGGGTGCCAGGGTGGGCGAAGGTGGGGAGGGGGGCGAGGGCCAGAGTGGCCGGGCTCAGCACCCAGCTCCGGGCCCTTCCTCCCCAGGAGGCGGCGCAGCAAGCGCTCACGGGTGACAGATGCCGACGGCCTGCTCGAGATGTTCCACTGTCCCTACGAGGGCTGCAGCCAGGTCTATGTGGCCCTCAGCAGCTTCCAGGTGAGGTTGCCCTCTGGGCCTGGCTGCCCAGGCAAACAGCAGGAGGCTCAGGGAGGGCCTGCTGGGTGTCCCTGGCCTGGGGTCTGCCGTGTGAGCCACCTCACCCCAGCTGGTGATGAACCCACCGTGTGCCGGAGAGCCTGCTGGAATCTTGCCCGTCCCCAAGCGGGGTAAGGCCCAGGCCACTCCCAGCTTTCGCTAACGCCCCACCCGGATCCTGGTGGAAGCAGCTGTGTGCGAAGCTGCTCTCTGACCCTAGTTGTGCCCCTGGCAGTCTGAGAGCTGGACAAGTGCACCCCACTTCACTCCCCCAGCCGAGGCTGGCCCCAGCCTACTTTCTGGCTGCCCCATCTCTCCCCACCCTCAGGAGCCCTTCAGATGGCCCCATACCCCTTCCCACCCCTCTCACCCCCAGAACCACGTCAACCTCGTGCACCGGAAAGGGAAGACCAAAGTGTGCCCTCACCCCGGCTGCGGGAAGAAGTTCTATTTATCCAACCACCTGCGGCGGCACATGATCATCCACTCAGGTCAGGCCCCGGGCCTCTGGGGACCTGGGCAGGGTCCTGGAGCCAGCACTAGAGCAGGCAGGGCCCAGCGTGGGACCTCATGGCTTAGAACCTTGGGAGCCCAACCCACACCCAAGTCATGGTGTCACCATTAGAAAGCACACGGAGAGCCTGGTGTGGTGGCACATGCCTGTCATCGCAGCGCTTGGGAGGCTGAGGCAGGAGGATCGTTGTGAGCTCAAGGCCAACCTGAACTGCACAGTGAGACCCTGTCTCAAGAAAACAAAAAAAGCACATTGACCTGGGCAAGCGAGGTGACTGTCCCCTGCCCACACCATGAACAGGTTTCACAGGGACTTAGGGGCAGGACGTGGACAGCAAAGTGCCTTCTAATAAGAGTGCCTGGGGTCTTGTCTCCTGTGTTGGTGGTCCTGGGGCTGAACCCAGGGAGCCCCGAGCCACACCCTCAGCACTTTGTATTTTGAGACAGGGTCTTGACACGATGCCCAGGCTGGCCTCAGCATCCCCGACTTCTGTGACTACAGGCATGTGCCACCCTACCTGGCAGTTAATTTTTTTAAAAAATTTTAAAGCACTTTTTTTTTGCTGAAAAAAAATTACTTAAAAAAAGGCAAAGCATACATTGCAGAAATACCAGATACCAGAAGTGACACACACTGGGGACAAATCCAGGCGCATCTCAGCTCGGCCCTTGGCGCTCTGTGGCCCTAAGGAATGGGAGGCTGGGCGGTGACAGCCGCTCTGTGTCATCGCTCTCATTGTTAGAAGGGTCACAAGCGCTGGCAGGAGGTAGGGCCTGGGAACCGGGCGCCCCTGCCCCTCGCTCAGCCTGTCTCTGCCGCCCCCAGGTGTCCGTGAGTTCACCTGCGAGACCTGCGGCAAGTCCTTCAAGAGGAAGAACCACCTGGAGGTGCACCGGCGCACGCACACCGGGGAGACACCTCTGCAGTGAGCGCGGGGTTGGGGGGGAGGGCCCGGAGGCCCCGCCCCTGTGTGGCTGGCCCCGCCCCTGACCACGCCCCGTTGCCAACGTGGGGTCCCGCAGGTGTGAGATCTGCGGCTACCAGTGCCGGCAGCGCGCGTCGCTCAACTGGCACATGAAGAAGCACACGGCCGAGGTGCAGTACAACTTCACCTGCGAGCGCTGCGGAAAGCGCTTCGAGAAGCTGGACAGCGTCAAGTTCCACACGCTCAAGAGCCACCCGGACCACAAGCCCGCCTGACCCACGCGACCGCTGACCGTCACCCCTAATTTATTCGTCCACTCGGACACCATGCCCGGACCCACGGGGGCCTGGACAGCCACGGGGGCTGCCAGGACCGGGCCGAAAGAAGGCGGCCTCGCCCCGTCCGCAGCCGGCACCCCTGCGCTGATCCCCCACCCTGCCCTGTGGCCTCTCATCTCGGAGCCGGCACCTGGGCCGCGCTGCTGTAACTGTGTGGAGAGCAGAGCAAGATTAAAGCGCGAGGAAGGAGCAGCCCTTCCCCTTGGCCTGATGATTTGGGGGGCTGGGCCCTCTGTCTTGCCCACACATGCCGCACAGGACTCTCCTGTCAGCCTCCTAGTCAGAGTCCCTGAGCCAAGCCGACCCCGGCGCAGCCGCCGCTCCTCCAGGGGTGGGGGTGGGGAACCCGGGAGGCCACCAGGATGACTCAGGTCCCCATGCCTGCTGCTGCTGTCTCCTGGAGCACTCATTCCCTCCCCGAGCTCCCGGAGGAGTCGGGGAATTGCTCAGAAAACCCCCAAATGAGAAAACCCCAGATAGTGGCAAGCACGCGCAGAGTGACGCTTCGGTTTCCCGGGGTACCATGTAGGAGGACCTCCCTGAGAAGCTGACATTGGTGCGTAAGCCAGAATGAGAGGTTCCACCCCTGAAGAGAACTGGGAAAGCAGATCTCAGGCCAGAGTAGTCAGGGCAGAGCCCCGAGGTCGAGGCTGCGGCGCGGTGCTAAAACAGGAACTGCGGGGGAGAGAGATTGGCAGCAACCGTGGCCCCATTTCCCGGAGCAGGGTGCTGAGGCCGCTTCCTCCCCGCAGCTACCGGGGACGGCGGTGGGGATGGAGTCACCGCCGCCAGGGGGCGCCCGAGCCGCGCAGGTCCGGGCGGCTGCAGCCATGTGACCCAAGGGACAGCAGCCAGGAGTCTAGGCACGTGCCCCAGGGGAACCCTGTGGCGCCGCGCTTAGATCGGCCACGACCAGGCCGCAGCTAAGCCTCGGGGCTTCCGGAAGAACCTGCGAGGATGCGCGAGTCCAGCCGCCTCCGAGTCACCCCACCACCACCCCCCACCGCGCGCGCAGGCTGGTCCCCTTCTTCCAGTGCTGCCGGAGCCATCAGTTTCCATGGGAACCGCACCAGGGTCTGCACGCCCGGAGTAGCCTCGCTCCCGGCGCCACTTCTGATCAGGCGGGACCCCAGGTGGGGAGCAGCCAAGTTGCCCAGGCAAGCAAGCCCATAAGGGGCCACCCGGGGACCCGCACCGTCACCGCCCGGGTGGCGCGAGACGCAGTAATTGGCCTGCGCCCTTCTCCAGCACGGCGGCACCCTTGGTGCGCGCGCTCTCATTGGCTGCATCTCCGGGGCGTCTACCAGCAATTGGGTCTCCGGAAGGTCATTCCTGATTGGCCAGTCTGGGCCTCTCTCGCTGTGGGCACTCAGGAGCCTAAAGGGGCGTAGAACGAGGACGGGCCAGGGCCCTCGGGTCCTGGGTTCGGGCGGCTGGGTTCCGGGTCCGCACCTCCGCCCGACCGCTGTCTGTGGTGCTGAAGCCTCCCGTACACCTCCCCTCCACTCCGTACCAGGCAGCGCCTGTTTGCGCGTCTCGCTGCCGCCCCGACGTAAACGTACACGTGCGCCCGAGCAGCAAAGGCCGAGTCAGTGCAGCTCCACCGAAGGCCATCGGGAACGCAGGACGCCAGGGCGTCTGGCTGGCAGGCTTGCCCACCGGAGCGTTACGGGGTCCCAGGAGGCTCTGGGGTGCAGCTCAGGGGTGGAGCGCTTTCCTGGCATGAGCGAGGCACTGGAGGAGGGGGGAGGCGGAGGAGAGGCGAACTCGCAACTGCAGGGCTTCATCGAGGATGAGCTAAAACTCCACTTTATTCGCAGCAGTGCGGGTCACCCTCCCTGGAGGGTACCAGCGTCCACCCTTTGAACCCCAAGGACATCCCGCCCATCCCAAACCCACAGGTCCTAGCTTTCTTCTGCAGACGGATTAGGGCTACCCTAGCCACCCCCACTCTCACCCTTGGTACTGATAGGGTGGTACCTGCGCTCTACCCAAATCAGTGGACCCAGGCTTCTGCCTGTTTAAATCTTGGTTCTTTGTCCACTTCCGGTCATCTCAGCGGACAGCAAGTCCGGAAGGTGGTGCGTCTGGGCCACCGAAACCTCTCCTCTCTCCTGGCCTTTCCAGTCTCGGTGCTGGTTGGAATAGGGGAAACTACTTTGCCTCCCAGGCAGAAAGACTGGTCGAGGAGGGGTGCCAAGGCCAGGAAGCACCGTCCGCGGGGCAGGAAGGCCAGGATCTGGCAAACCAAGCCTCCAGGATGCGTTTGTTTGTGGCTTTTTTTTTTATTTTTATTTTTGGCGGTGCGGAGTCCAGGCCTGAGCACCCTCGCTCGCTTCCACCTGCCGCGCCGTCGGGCGCCGCGAGGGGGCGGGGCTCCTGTGCCTCCGCCAATCAGCGACGCCGACTCGGGCAGCTGCCTCTATAAAGGGCTGGGGGCGGCGGCGGCGCGGCCCAGAGCGCGGAGCGCGCAGCTCGGGCCGGAGGGAGGGAGGGCGGGCGGGCGAGGGGAGCGGACTGAGCACCCGGGACCGGACAGGCCGGACCAAGGGGCGGCGGCAGAAGACAGAGCCGCCGCGATCTCTGTCGGGAAGCGCAACCTCCCCGGGCCCCGCGGGGCCGCGCTGGGGGTATCCTCCACCCCGCGCCCGCGCCCGCTCCCTCTCTCCATCCCCTGCCGCCCGCAGGCCACCCCGGGGCCCGACCATCCTCTCGCGCATCCTCGGGCTCGGGCCTGTCCCTGGCCCTCGAGGGAGCCGCCGCTCTCTTCGCTGCCTCTGCAGCGGCAGCGCCAGAGGCCGCCCGGGCGGGACCTCGGCGTGAGCATCGGGCGCCCCCCTCAGAGTGCACGACCCCCGGAGCCGCCCTCAACACGGACCGCGCCCGCTGGGCACACAAGAATGGTCACTGTAGGTATTGCCCTGTCGCTGAGAGAGATGGGGAGGGAGGGGCTGGGTCCAGGCTCCACGGAGACGGTGGGGGTGGGGGGGGTAGGACCAGGCCTAGCTAGGCCTGGTGATGGGGAGGTAGGACCGCGCCTCGGGCCTGAGATGGAGCAAGACCGCGCCCTGAGTGCTGGGGGCGCTGAGAGCCCGGCTGGGGGGCCTCGGGGTGCTGGGCTGGATTGGGGGGGCGCCCTGGAGGCGGGATCGCTCCCTCTCCTGAAGGCCGGTGGGGGAGGGGCCGTGGCGGCGGAGGACGCTTGCTCCATCCGGGTCCGGACACTGCAGGCCGCCTGGGCACACTTGGGGAGCCCCCGACCCCATCAAGGGTGCAAGGCCAGGGCTAAGGTGTTAAGGCATCGCCCAAGAGCCTTGGGGAAGCTGGTGGCGTCGGATCTGGCGCCCCAGGCCCTGACCGCGCCCGGGCAGCGGGCGTCTTGTCCTCGTCCTCGATGGCATCCGTCGACCTTGCGGCAAGCGGGGAGGGGAGAGGAGGGGGCGCGCCCCGAGGCCCCGTGGGCCCGCCACTGCCGCCGCTGCGTCCCTTTGTTTCTCAGCGCTTCTTCGCGGGCCGTAGCCTTGCGCGGGCGCCTCGGGCTGCAGGGAGGGGGAGGGGAGGGGAGAGCTCGCGGGGGGGGGGGGAACGCTTCCTGGCTCCTGGCGCCCCCTGCCTCTCCAGGGAGGTGAGCTAAGGGGCTTAGGCAGCCCCCCAGGCCAGGTCCAGGCACAGTACCTCGCCAAGGGCCCTGGGCCGCGGGGTGACCTTGAGCGCGCCCGCCCGCTCGCGCCACTCGCCCCGCGCCCAGTGCTTTCAGCAGCCACGGAGCTGGTCAGCTCCCGAGCGCGCGCCCCGCCCTCAGGCCACGCCCCGTCACGCCCATCTAGGCCCCGCCCCCAGGGCCCCGGGGGCCCCGGCCTCGCCCGAGCCCTCTAAGCTCCAGCCAGCAGCCCGGGCGTGTCCCGGGGGCGGGGCCGGCCGGTTCTGGCTCCACCCCCGCCCCTGCCGCGCGACTCCGCTCCCCGCGCCGCCGAGCGTCCTTTGTCTGGTCCCGGCTCCCGGGCCTCCCTTCTCGGTTCTTCCTGTCTCTCCATCTCTGCGTTGTGTCTCTGGACGGTGTGTCTCTTCCTGGACCCCCGATTTCGAGTCCTGGCCAGCACAGTGGGTGTGGGGACGCTCAGGGCTCCTTCTAAGTCTGGGCCTCTCCTCCTGGACCCTGGGACCCTCCCACTTGGCACTGAGAGCGAGCCCCCCACCCCACCCCCCGCTCCCCTGCTGTGTGACCTGGGCCGGCTCCTTTCCCTCTCTAGGCCGCACCATGCTCACCCTGGGTACTGGAGCATGGCCTCCTGAGGACCCTTGGAGCCCCCAGGACAGTCCAGTACCCTCTAAGTTTCCTCCTATCGGATCCCCGCGTTTGAAGAAAGGGAAAGTGATGCACAAAGGGGAAGAGGGTGTGGTCAGAGGTCATACAAGGGTTTGAGGTCCGTGGAGGCCTGGGGACTCCAATGCAGGGACACTGAGGCACTGACGTCACGGGGGGGGGGGAGGAAGTGACGGGATGGGCTGAGGCCGTGAGGGCCCAGTACAGAAGAAGGACCCAGAAGTAGGAAGCTCAGCTGGCAGCACGTGGTGGCCCGGCCTTCCCGGGCATGGCCAGTCAATGCCCTATTGTTGCTGGTACCCAGGCATCTGTCAGTGTGACTGGGGCCCGGGGCACGGCGCGGGGCAAAAGGGGTCAAACGCAGGAGGGTCTGAAGCAATTGGCCTCAGGTGTGTTCGCAGCAAAGCCGTGTGTCCTGGCTACATGTCACGGTGGGAAAGAGAAAATGCCAGAGGAGAGGGGCGGAGAGGGACACCGAGGGGGAGAGAAAAGAGAAACCAAAAAGGAGAAACTCAGAGAGCACAGTGGAAGAGGCCAGAGAGGGGCTGGAAGGTTCCCTGGGTCCCTGGCAAGCTTGGCCCTGTGCTCCTCCCTTCCGATCTCTCTGACCCCCTGCAGGCAGGGGCAGGGAGGGTGCGGCCTCCGCCAGTCTGATCCCCATTATGGGCTCAGCTGGCCGCTGAGGGCACAGTGTAACACTGACCCCGCTAAGCTCTGCGCAGATGGGAGGGCGAAGGGTGCTGGGAGCTAAGAGGCTGGGCCAGTGGCTGCGTCCATCCATCCGTCCATCCGTAAGCCCCATACTTTGGGAGGCCGATGGAGGAGGATGGCAAGTTTGAGCCTAACCCGGACATTTAGTGATTTAGTGAGACTTTGTTTCCAAATCAAAAGGGCTGGGGATGTAGCTCAGTGGAAGCCCCTGGGTTCAATCCCCAGCGCAAAAAAAAAAAAAAAAAAAAACCCAGAATCTGACCCATCCGAATTGGAGAGCGCCGGGGTTTGCAGCCCTGAACGCCGTAAACCCTGGACAAGGAGTCCTTTTGTCACCCTGAGCAACTCCTAGGTCCTTCGGACTGACCCTCAGTTATTTCCCCACCGGAGAAATGGGGCAGGAAGTCCCCACCTTGCCGTGGTGGCTAAGGGCAGGCTGAAGTCTCCGCATATGCTTAGTGTGTGTGGCCTCCGCAGCCGGACTGCACAGGCGCAGGCGCAGTGGCTGCGTGGCGCAGGCTGCTGGTGAGACCCGCCACGGCCATTGCAGACGCATCCCGGAAGTCACCCACACTCAGCGGGCTTTCTGTGGCGGGCGCTCTGTGGCGGGCGCTCTGTGGCGGGCCCTCAGTGGAGGGATTGAGACCAGAGAGGAGATGTGATCACAGGGGTGCAGCCAGCAGCTGGCATGTGGTCGCCCTCAGTAACTGTTCACTGTTGCCCAGCGAGGTGGCATGTGCCTGTCATCCCCGCACTTGTGAGGCTGGGGCAGGAGGATCTCTCTGAGTCTGAGGATAGCTTGGGCCACATGGTGAGACCCTACCTAAGGGGAAAAAAAGTGCTAAGTTGAATGAGTAGATTCCACCAATTAAATGGGTTTTAACCAGTGGCCGTGGGCTGGAGATATACAGAAGCTCAGTAGTAGGAGGTTTGGCATGAACAAGGTCCTGGCTTGGAAATCACCACAGAAAAATGCAAAACAAAACAAAACATCAGTACCTAAGGCATGGCAACAGTAACACTCAGCTTTGCTTTACTTTTTTTTTTTTTTTTGTACCAGGGATCGAACTCACAACCTAGCTCTTGCCAGGCAGGCACTTATGCTGCTGAGCTAAATCCCCAGCTTATCTTTGTTTTTGTTTTTGTTTTTGTTTTTGTTTAGACAGTCTCGCTATGTAGTTCCAGCTGGCCTTGCGCTCACTATACAGCTTAGGCTGGCCTGAAATTCACAGGAACCCTTCTGCCTCAGCCTCCTGAGTGTGATATGCACCACCACACCCCTGCTGCTGGTACTACCTGTTAAAGGCAGGATTGGTTTCGATTGACTCACAGCTTTTCTGGTGTTACTGGCCTTTGCGTTCAGAGGGTGGGTGCGGGTTCTACCCCCTGAGTTTAAGTTTCTTGTCCACCACTTGCATCTTTGTAAGAACCTCCTGGCGTTGGGAGGATGACTTGGAAGCTTCACATGGCAAGTTTTCTCTCGAAGGTGGCAAATCCATAGCTATCTATAGCATAGTTGCCATTCTGAGACAGTTTCTCGCCATGTCACCCATGCGGACCTCGAACTCACAGTGACCCTCGGTTTTCCAAGTGCTGGGATGACAGCCGTGTGTGGCATCCGTCACCTTTTGGCACAGTGTTACTGCAGAGAGACCCAGATGCAGATCTGTGCCGTCAGTAGCTGATTTACAGCCGGCGCTGGTGGCAGACATGACTAATCACATTCTTTCTGAGGCTGGATGGGTTGTCACAGGATCTTCCAGGGCGTCCCCCAGGCAGCCACTCTCAGCTGATTCGAGACATTTACCTTCTGTGCCATCCTGTGTGACCCAAGGCCTCATGGATACAAGGCAAGGACCTTACCACTGAGTACATCCCAGCCCTGCGTTACCATTTTTATAATAGATGCAGCCAGGCCTGGTGGCTCACACCTGTCATCCCAGTACTTGGGAGACTGAGGCAGGAGGATCATTGTGAGTTTAAGACCAGGCTATTCCAGAACACTTCCTTGCTGTCCCCACATGTGGCTTCAGTGCCTCCCTAGGCCCAGGGAACCCCATAGTTCGGAGTTTACAATACACTGGAGCAAAGGCCCCAGAGCGCCAAGTGGTAGATCCTAGAACCCCCAGCTGATAACTGTTAGTGCTAGACCCATCTTGGCTGGCAGTGGAAGCTGGAAATACCACTCAGCATTAGGAAAACTCCTAGGCACAGTCTTTGTTCTTCTCCACCATTTTTTTAAGTCGTCTCACTATGTAGTTCAGATTGACCTTCAACTTGAGGCAATCCTCCTGCCTCAGCCTCCTGAGTACTGGAATTATGGGCGTGTGCCACCACACCCATGGACCCCATATGCTGTGTGATCGTGGGTAAACTCTCAACCATCTCTTAACCTTCATTTTTCTTGTCTATTAAGCAAGAGGGTGGGGAGGGTAGGACACCTTATCTCTTCTGGGTTATGAAGAAAAAAAATGTTTTTAGTCAGACATGCTGGTGTGTTTGTCATTCCTGCATTCTGGGAGGCTGAGGCAGTAAGACCACAGGTTCTAGCTCAGCCTGAATAATTAAGACAGACCCTAAGACCCTATCTAAAATGCCAGGCTGAGTGTTAGCTCAGTGCAAAGGCCCTGGGTTTAGCTCCCAGTTCCACACAAAAAAGGGGGGTGATTGGAGAGAGAGAGAGAGAGAGGGAGGGAGAGAGAGAAAGAGAGAGAGAGAGAAATTCTGCACAAAGTACACAGTGCCTGGCAGGAACCCCATAGTGTCGATATCTGGGGACAGTTATGGTCCTGCATCCAGATCTGGGAAGGCTGAGATAATTTGCACCTGCTGGTTGCTTCCAATCAATCATTCATAGTTTTTTTTCTGGTGAAACGGAACTTGGCTTTGGAAACCTTTAATTCATTCCTCTGAAGATCTGGTCATTCAATCTGAGGTGTTTGTGTTGTTGTTGTTCCCTTGCTGTTTGTTGGTTTGTTGTTCCCCTAGGGATTGAAACTGTGAGTTTTCAGGTGTAGGTGTACTGTTTGCCAACCACGCCATAGGCCACTAAGGAGGTCTGGTTGCTGTACCTCCTGTGGTCATGACAGACAGCACCAATCAATCCAGCCACTCTAATCAACAGCAGACACTACCAATCAATCCCAGAACAGTTTTCCCACCAATAGTTTTGACTAACTTGTCTCAAAGGTAAAAGAGCCTGAAGAGGTTAAGGGGTATGATCTGGGACATACACTGAGCTGTCAGAGATCACCCCAGTCTTGGTGATTGTCATGGGCCACACTTATAGAATGATAGAGTGGGCTTCACCTCTAGAGAGGTCTGCATTTGAATTCCAATCCACCACTCAGGTACTGTGTGACGTCAGCAAATTCAGCATCTCTGAGCTCACATTCCTCATCTGTCATATCAAAATTAACTTCTCCATTTCAGAGTCTTTGTGTGAATTAAACAACAAACTAAAGAGGCTCTGAAAAAAGATGCAAAGAATACCGAACTAAACAGACCAGGGCACAGTAGCACCCACCTATAATTCCCACAGTGGGGAGGCTGAGGCAGGAGGATCACCTCAAATCAGAGGTCAGCTTGGGCTCCATAGTGAATTCAAGTTCAAGCTGAACTACATCACGAGACCCTGACTCAAACAAAAAAGATAAAGAAGAGAGAGCGAAGGAGAAAAAAAATACAGAGGCCAGGCATGATGGCTCACGTCTGTAATCCCAGCACTGGGAAGGCTGAGGCAAAAGTTCAAGGCCAGCCTGGGCTACATAGTGCGTTCAAGGCCAGCCCGAACTACATAGCAAGACCCTGTCTCAAAGAAAGAAAAAGAGAAAGAGAGAGAGAGAGAGAGAATATGGTACTAAACCACCTGGGTAGACCACTTGCTTAACATGTGTCAGGATCTGGGTTTGATCCCCAGTACTAAAAGAAAAAGGAACCTGAACAAAGAAACCCTCAGAGTTTCAGAAAACAGGTTGAGCACGTAGCTGAGTGCTGAGCATTTGGTTAACATGTGAGCCCCAAGTTCTATTCCCAGCACTGTAAAGGGGGAAAAATCAAATCAAGTAAGCTAGATAAATAAGCCTGCTATGAGCAAGACCAGGGCAGTTTATCCCACACAGTTGGCTTAGTTTTGGAAAATCGATTAGAATAATTCACGGAATTCATGTATTAAAACTAAATTATTATTATTATTATTATTATTATTATTATTATTATTTTGGTACTGGGAATCAAACTCACAACCTTGTGCTTGCCAGGCAGGCACTTGTACCTCTGAGCTGTATCTCTGGCCCTAAAAAAATCATTTCAATAAGTATATTAACATTTTGTCAATAAAATTTTTCTTTAAAAAGTGTTAAGATGCAAGAATGTGTGTGTGTGTGTGTGTGTGTGTGTGTGTGTGTTGAAGAGGGTTACGTCCAGGGCCTCCTCTATAATAGGCAAGCACTCCGACACTGTGTTACACTTAAACAAAATATTCTTGCCAGGAGTAGTCGTACATACCTGTAATCCTAGCACTTGGGAAGCTGAGGCAGGAGGATTGCCGCAAGTTCCAGACCAGCCTGGGCTACTTACTTTAAAGCCAGCCTGTCTCTATAAGAGTCAAAAAGCAAAAAGTTCTTGGGGTTGGGATTTAGCTCAGTGGCTTAAGAGCCTGCCTGGCATGCGTGAGGTCATGAGTTTGATCCCTGGTACCAAAAGAGAAAAACAAAAAGTTCTTAATCTGATAAAGGCCATCTGTTTTTTAAAAACTCGTAACAAAGATCATTTTAGCTGTGAGACATTTAAAACATTTCTTTTTAATTTTTTTTGGTACCAGGAATCGAACTCACGACCTTGTGCTTGCCAGGCAGGCACTTACACGCTGAGCTAAATCCCCAACCCAAGCATTTCATCTTCTTGGGGCTTTTTTAGATTTTTTTCACTTATCTTTTTTTTTTAATTTGTTTCCCCCCTTTTATTTTTATATATATTTTTTGGCACCAGGGATCGAACTCATGACCTCAAGCTTGCCAGGCAGGCACTGACCCTGCTAAACTAAATCCCTGGCGCCTCTTCCCTCTTTTTAAAAGCATTTCCTTTAACATCAGGAATGTGAAAGCTGTTATCACACTGTAGCCCCTGCAATAAGACAAGAAAAATAAGTAACAGGTCTAGACAGGAGATGAAACAAAACTTGCAGATGTTATGTTAGACCTCAAACCCACACCTGTGATCCCAGCACGAGTTCAAGGCCAGCCTGGGTTACATAGTGAGGTCAGGGTCAGCCTGAACCAGGGAGTGAGACCTTATCTTAAAAATCAACCAACCAGCCAGGCCTGATGGCTCATGCACTCGGGAGGCTGAGGCAGGAGGATCGTTTGAGTTCGAGACTAGCCTGGGCTACAAAGTGAGCTCAAGGCCAGCCTGGACTGCATAGTGAGATCGTGTCTCAAAAAGACAAAACCAAAAAAATCAACCAAACAAACAAAAAGTCTCAAAAACCACAATAGCTCAAAGGTAGAACCAGGAAAGTGAAATATCTAGTGGCAAAATTGTGTATGAAGCACAAGAAACAGTAACAGTTTGGGACTGGACTCACCTTTGGTAGGAAGAGAAAAATAAACATTAAGGGGGGGAGTTTAAGGATCCTTCAAAGCTACTAAAATTATTAAATTTCTTATTCTGAAGATGAAATTGTTCATTTTATTGTTCTGAAAATTCACAGATTGATTTTAGTATCTGGTTTGTTGTGTTTTTGTTTTGGTACCAGTGATCAAACTCATGACCTCATGCAAGTGCTTATGCTGCTGAGCTGAATCCCCAGCCCCCTTGTTTTTGTTTTTTGAGACAGTCTTACTATGTGGTCCAGGCTGGCCTTGAATTCATGGCAATCCTCCTGCCTCAGCCTCTTGGGTGATGCGCTCACAGATGTGCATCACCACACCTGGCTATCTGCCTGGATTTGTGATGTATTTGCCTGTTTTCGAAAGTTGTAACAAAATACCTGAGTCTAGATCGTTATAAAAAGTTTACTGAGCCCAGGAGGCTGAAGCAGGAGGTCACTGTGACTTTGAGGCCAGTCTGGGCTACACAGTGAGTACAAGGCCAGCAAAGTCAGTTTTGGAGGCAGAAAGTCAAAGATCAGACGTATTTATTTGGCCTTGTTCCTTTGGTGTCAGTCACAATGGGACAGAGAAGCAGAAATAAATAGCTGTGTGCCGAAGAGGACACGGCATAGAGTGGCCCCGCTTTATAAAAACCTGTGCTAGAGAGACTCAACCAGGTCCCCTGAGGGCGGCATTAATCCTGTCCAAGGGCAATGCCCCCAATGTCCTAATTACCTTCCGGAGCCCCACCCCTTTCCCCCGGGGACCCCACGAAGCTTTGGGGCACTGGCAACTCTACTCAGCCCATAGCAGCTGACATTTCTAGCTGGGATTTCCTGCCGCCCTGTCAGGAGAGCCGTGCTGCTTTGCTTCCCTTCGCCCAGTGCTTTTGCTGCTGAGCAGAAGGGAGTAGAAATAAAACACGGTCACGGGGGTAGCACACCTGTAATCTCTGCCAGTTCAAGGCCAGCCCCAGCTGCAGAGGGACACAATAAACCCAGAAACTGAGAAAGCACGCACGCCCCCACCCCCCCGTCACCATCACTCCCTCGTCCCTGTGTGGGGACCCGGCGATGAGCGGGTGTGACCTGTTGTCTCCAGCAGATACTGGGGGCCATGGAGTCTCAGGTTGGGGGGGGCCAGGCCGGCCCGGCCCTGCCCAACGGGCCACTCCTGGGTACCAACGGAGCCACTGACGACAGCAAGACCAACCTCATCGTCAACTACTTGCCCCAGAATATGACCCAGGACGAGTTCAAGAGTCTTTTCGGCAGCATCGGGGACATTGAGTCCTGCAAGCTGGTCCGGGACAAGATCACAGGTGTGGCCACTGGCCCGAGGGTACAGGGGTACACATGGGACCAGGGGGCAGCGGGGGTACAGGGGTACGCGTGGGACCAGGGGACAGCGGGGGTACAGGGGTTCGCGTGGGACCAGGGGCCAGCGGGGGTACAGGGGTTCGCGTGGCACCAGCACAGGTATGGGCCGTGGGGGGGTGATGAGGTGTCATGGAGGCACAGTAAAGGGGCCACCTCCGGGCCCCGGAGGAGTGGCGCTGGCGAACCCCAGGCTGGGCAGGGAATCAGGTCCTGACCTCGTACCTAGGCCAAAGCCTCGGCTACGGATTTGTGAACTATTCCGACCCCAACGACGCAGACAAAGCCATAAACACCCTCAATGGCCTCAAACTGCAGACCAAGACCATCAAGGTGAGTGAGTGCCTTCACCCCGCTGGCTGCCTGCACTCCCAGAACTGCCACCTCCTCTGCCCCCTCTCACTGTCGCCCAGGCCTCACCCTGAGGGGTCCCAGAACCTTTACCTGGTGGTGGGGCGCAGGGGTGAGGGGGGCAATTGCTTTGTGTCTCCAAACCTCAGTTTCCTGGCCTGTTAATGGGGAGAACACCAGCCCCCCCCATCTCCGGAAGCTTTCGAAGTCAGCCAGGCCCCAGAGGTAGGAGAGTGACCAGGGTCCCTTGGGCCACCCCCCAAACCCCCCCCCCCCCCCGCACCTGCCTTTGTCCTGGCCTTGGAGGTGGGGGCCCATCTGCCATCTGGAGCCTAATTAGGGTGTGGGCTGTAGGATTGGGGCGGCCCCTCCCCCACCTTTGTGCCGCACCCCTCCCCCACAGCTCCCCTCTCACCAGCTGCAGCCCGACCCATGAGCCCAGATCCCTTGGGGGGATCACCATGGAAACCCCTCTCTGGGTCCGCCTGGGGGTGTGCGGACTCCACCCTGCAAATCTGCTCCTGGACCCTGAGGGAGGCTGGGCTGGGGTGCCCATCTGGCCCCCCATTTGCTGTGGGGACCAAGGTATAGGAATCTCTCCCTGTCCTTCACTTGGGCTTGCTGGGGAGAAACAAGGTCACGACCTCGTGGCCCCCCTGCGGGCAGCTGGACCCACAAGTCCCTGGTGGTGTGCGAGGGCGGACACTAGTGACTAAATATAAGCGTGTGCTCCTACGCGTCTGTGTGTGTGTGTGTGTGTGTGTGTGCGCGCGCGCGCGCGCGCGCGTGTGCACGGCGCCCCGAGCTGAGAGATGCAGTGTTTGGGGACGAGGTGGTTGTGTAACTTGGTGTCTACGCAGGCAGCTTCTGTCATGTGTCTGTCGGGGTGATGTGTGTCCCCGAGGATCTGGAGAGGCTGGTGTGGCAGGGACCGTTGCTTTCTGACGCAGACACCCTGGCTGTGACCTGGTGGGGCACCACTGGCACGCCTGGCTGTGACGGGGTATCTGTGTGACAACATGGCGTGGGTGTGTCTTTCTGTGCCCGGCTGGGGACTGACGTGTGTGACCCGGGTGCTCTGTGCTGGGTCTGGGCATGTGTTCTTCAGTTCTGCCTGGAACTCTCAAGAGCCATGTGTCACAGTGGCCTCGGGACACCCTTGCCAGTTTTCCCAAAGTGGCTGTGCTGCGTGATGGCACCGAGTAGCCTTGTGTGGGCCCCTAAGGTGGTGTCACACCGTTGGGCCCCGAGTATCTTGGCAAATTCAGAATAGAGAGTCTGCAGTCACTTCCGTGTTCCAGGTGCAGCCTGGCCTGGGAGGAATTTGCCATCATGGCCTCAGGGAGCCCCCGCTGTAGAGAGACGGGAAAGGCCTGTAAAGACCTCAGTGTGCCTTAGGGGACCCCACACCCCACCTCAGCACTCAGGGCACCCGCTCCCGTCCCCTCCAAATCCGGGCACAGTTGCTTGCCTCTCCGGAAATCCCAGGTCCTTAGGAGACTGAGGCAGGAGGGTTGCAAATTCAAGGTCAGCCAGGCAATTTAGGCAGGTTCTGTTTCCAAATAAAATGGGCTGGGGGGTAGAACTCCGCATGAAGCCCCTGGGTTCAACCTCCCAGCGCAGCAGAAACAAACCCCAGCACAATAAAACTAAACGGCAGCTGCCCTGTGTGTTTGGCTTTATTTTCTGGAGGACCCCAGGTGTGCAGGTTCATTAACCAGAACCCCACCCCACCCAGGAGCACCCTCACCCCCAATTCAACCCCCACGTGGTTTATCTATGTTGTTTGTTTCTTGATTAGTTATTTCTGATGAGATAATACACACAACTCACGGCCAAAGGGCCAAAGATAGGCCCTCAGCAACCACCTCTATCCGGAAGTTAACTGAGAAGAAAGAAAAAAATAGATGTCTGCAGAAATAAGGGGCAGGGAGCTCATCCTGCCCCCCATAGTCACCCCCTTGGTGTTTGGGGGCGGAGCTCCGGGCCATTGGGAGCACAATGCCATGGGGTCACATAATTTGAGCTGTTCTGTAAATGGACTTTTCTTTCCCCCACTTCACAATACTCGCCACTGTTTCAGGGAATCAATGTCCACGTCCAGCATTTTTTCAGCAGCTGCAGCGCTGCCCAGTGGGGCTGGATCCCCAGTAGCGACTTGAGTGGCAGGATCACGGTGAGACGTGTAAATTCACAAGGGAGAGATACGCTTTGGGAAAGAATTGAGATGGGATGGGGGCACCGGGAGAGGACGGGGAAGAGACCCCCACTGAGACCTGGGCAAGGAAAAGGAGGGAGAGTTCCAGGCAGAGCAAGAGCAGCACATCCAAAGGCCCTGAGGCTGCTGCGGGCCTGGGGGATTTTGAGGGACATGACAAGGCCCCTATGGCTGGATTAGGGCAAGTGAGGAGGGAAGACCAGGGCAGAGCGTGCAGGGCGTCACGAGCTCCAGGAAGGACTTTAATGCCAAGGAAGGCCGGGACCACAAACTGTCCTGCGTCAGGGTGGTGACCTGGCTCAAGTGTTCACAGGCGCCCTCTGGCTGCCGTGGAGGGGAACCACGTGAGCATGGGAACCAGGTGGTCTGCGGTGATGGCCCAGACAGGGTGAAGCCAACAGTTTATGGTGGCTGAAAAGTGACCCTGAAGGACAGGGAAGTATCAGGGACACCCGATGCTGGGGACCAAAGGACAGCGCTGCCATTGCTTTTAGAGTTTGGGTTAGGGTTAGGGTCCGAGGCAAAGGACCCACAGCAATGCCCCCTCCCCAACCACGCCCCGCTCCATTCCTCGAGTGGGATCCATGAAAGAGATGCTGCTGGGTGCGATGGTGCACACCTGTAACCCCACCTGCTCAGGAGGCTGAGGCAGGAGGCTCTCTACTTCCAGCCCAGCTCACCCCCATCCCTCTGCCCCGCCCGTCCAGGTGTCCTACGCCAGGCCCAGCTCTGCCTCCATCCGGGATGCTAACCTGTACGTCAGCGGGCTCCCCAAGAGCATGAGCCAGAAGGAGATGGAGCAGCTCTTCTCGCAGTACGGCCGCATCATCACCTCCCGCATCCTGGTGGACCAGGTCACAGGTCAGGCAGTGGAGGGGGAAGCGGCACCAGCGGGGGGTGGTGGAGGAGGGAGGACCCCAGATGTCCTGATGCCCACGCTCACTGGCAGGCGTCTCCCGGGGTGTGGGGTTCATCCGCTTTGACAAAAGAATCGAGGCTGAAGAGGCCATCAAAGGACTGAACGGGCAGAAGCCCCTGGGCGCAGCAGAGCCCATCACAGTCAAGTTTGCCAACAACCCGAGTCAGAAGACGGGGCAGGCGCTGCTCACGCACCTCTACCAGTCATCAGCCCGGCGCTACGCGGGTCCCCTGCACCACCAGACGCAGCGCTTCCGGTGAGCTCTTGGCGCCCCCAGGACCCCGGGCTCGCGGCTTGCACCCCAAGCCCCAGCCAGCAGAGATGGGGCCCACACACTGGAAAGGCTGAGGCGGGAGAGAGGCTCTCGCAAAGTCACTAAGTTACCCCGTCTTGGCCATGAACTTGTGACTTGTGAGGTGAACCCTCCTGTCTCAGCCTCCCAGAGTGCTGGAAAGACAGGAATGAGCCACCCTGCCTGGCACAACTGGCATCATCAGTGTGAAGGGCATGGTTGGATTTTTTTTGTGTGTGTGTCTTTCTGAGACAGGGTCTCCCCATGCAGTTCAGGCTGGCCTTGAGCTCACTTTGTAGCCCAGGCTGGTCTCGAACTCTCAATGACCCTCCTGCCTCAGCCTCCCAAGTGCTTGGATGACAGGCGTGCGCCACCACGCCTGGCTCCTGGTTGAAAGTTGACTGAGGTCCCGGTCTCTTTCTCTTTGTCTCTTGGGCGCACGATGTCTGGACCTGGGTTTACTCATCTGTAACGAAAACACCAAACATTTCCTGAGTGCTCACTGCATGCTGGGCTCGTTTATTTATTCTGCACAGTGACCCCCTGAGAACGGAGCTAAGGGGTCCCCGCTTTAGGGAGGGTGAACCTCAGTAAAGTGCAGACAGGTGTCAGGCTCAGTCAGCACCCAGGGCCCCACCACGCAGAGTGGGGACATGTCGGAGCGACCTCGCGGTGGAGAGTGACCACGCCCTAGCGCTCGGGACAGTGGCTGGGACTGTCACTGTCCCCTTTGTTAGGGCCAATCCTAACTCTGAGACGCCAGCCCTGGGCCCAGATGGGCCCCGCCGGCCACCGGGGAGGGGAGGACGAGGGTGCAGAGGGGCGGTGCCTGAGTGACTGCCAGCCGTGCCAGGCGCGTCCAGCCGGGCTGGCCAGCGGGCGGGGGTGGGGCTGCCTGGGCCGGGTGGGGGCAGGGAGCCAGGCTGGGCCATCACAGCGCAGTAACACTGCTTCTGCCTCCACAGGCTGGACAACCTGCTCAACATGGCCTATGGAGTCAAGAGGTAACAGTGCCCCTGGCCCGCCGCCCGCCCCAGCTGTCCCTCCTAGGACCCTCGCCAGCCCCATGCCCGCCCCCCCCCAGCCCTGCACCTGCTGGGCCGCCTCTGCCTCTGTCCCAGAGCTGCGAGGCCCCTACCTGGTTTAAGGCACACAGACCCAGTCCGTTTGTTTAGCTGGGGTTTTTTTGAGACAGAGTCTTGGCTATAGAGTTCTCGCTGGCCTCAAACTCACAGTGATCCTCCTGCCTCAGCCTCCTGAATGCTGGGATGACAGGCCTGTGCCACCACAGCAGGTGTTTATTGCATTGAGAGCTGTGGCTGGCAGGTAGAGAAGCAGATGCTGGGCTTGGGGCTGGGGTCCTAGCAGACCCGGGCCACCCCGATGGGCAGGGGTGAGGCTAAGCTCCGTGCCTTGGCCATGACTAACCCCTTGATCTGTGCGAGGTCACCACTGGAGCCTTACTGCTGCTGCCATTTGGGGCCTCCACCTTGTGGGGGAAGTGGGAAAGAGCCCAGACCGGAGCTATGTGGAGGGCAGATAAGGGGCAATGGGGATCCGCAGAGGCCCCCACCCATCAGGAGTGACCTCGGTCATGCGGCCTCCGGCCCGGAGACAGCTGAAGCTTCAGTTCCTGGCTAAAGATGCAGCTTTGTGCAAAGGCCAGAGGCAGAAGCCAGCTCACCTGGTCCCACCCTACGTGGAGTGGTTTAGTCCCGAGGGTCAGGGACCCTGTAAGGAAAGCGGGTAGAGTGGGTTCTGTCCTTTCATTAATTCATTCAACAAATACCTCCTAATCCCTACCAGGTACTGATCTGGGGCAGGAGGATGCCAGAGAAGGGGAACTGATATTAAATATAGTGATTCCCCCTCATCTACTGGAGATATGTTCTCTCTCTCTATTTTATATATATATATATTTATATATATATATAAAATACTCAGTGAATGTTTGAGTTTGAAAAGAATTCATCGCAGTAAACACATTGTGGTGAATCCCTCTCCCCCTCCCCTGCACACACAAACTTGGAACGAACTTTCCCATGGTTCTTGCCACTTTCTGCAGCAGCTCTGGAGGCCTTCTTTCATGAGTGTCTTTACGAGGGTGGTGCTGCGTGTGGTGGCTCAGGGCTGTCACTCCGGCACTCAGGAGGCTGAGGCAGGAGGATCCTTCTGAGTTTGAGACCAGCCTGGGCTACAAAGTAAGCTCAAGGCCAGCCTGAACTGCATAGAGAGATCCTGTCTGAAAAATTTTTTTAAAAAGCTCACCAAGAAAAAACAAAACAGAAGCACGGTGACTGTGGCCACCGAGTGCCATCTAATGGGAAAGCAGCTCAGAAAACCGTGCCCATGAGTCCTCAGCCATGTCCTTCACCAGACCCGGCAGCATACGACTTCCGGCTCCTCCCCAGAGTCAGAGTAACCGTGGAGGTCAATGTTCTGAATCAGTTCAGGCCGTCAAGGGAGCCAGGGTGTGACTAAAGACACTGACCAAAGAGGGCTTCCAGAGCCGCTCCAAAAGCGGCAAGGATGACACTGGATAAGCGTGTTGGGGTGAGGGTGAGGATTTTGATGGGCACACATGGCGATGTGTCTTTTACTGTAATAAACTTCTTTTTTGTTGTTGTTTTTTGTCTTTTTGAGGCAGAGTCTCGCTGTGCAGTTCAGGTTGGCCTTGGGTCCACCTGGCAGCCCAGGCTGGCCTCAAACTCACAGCAACCCTCCTGCCTCAGCCTCCCCAGGGCTGTGGTTACAGGCACTTCACGCCATGTCTGGCAAACCTTGTTTTTTTTAGAATCAGGTCTGGTTGTGTGGTCCAGGCTAACCCGGATCTCCCTGTGCAGCCCTTGTGGCCTTAGCAAAACTTGCCCAGCTTTTCTTTCTTCCTTTTCTTTCTTTCCCCTCTTTCTCTTTTTGCTTTTCTTTCTCCTCATTTTTTTCTCTTCTGCTGTCTCTCCCTTTCCTCCTTCCTGCCTTCCTCCCTCATGCCAGCGTGTCCCTGGGTCTCTCTCTGGTACCCGGCTGAGCACCCCACCCCAGAGCCGCACCCCGAGCTGGGCTTTCGTGCCCTCTCTGATCTTTCCAGTCTCATGGATGCACCCCTGGTTCTCACCGTCCCTCAGCGTGCACTTTCTGTCATTTCCTCAAGTCAGAAACACTCGCTTGGCCACTCATCTGTGACAGCTAAAGAATTGTTTCCTTCTAGAATGTTCTGTGTACCGTGCCCAGAGCGAGGTCGAGCTCAGGTCACCGTCAGCCCACAGAGCAGCACTTGGGAGAGGAGGGAGACGCCATGTGTGATGTGGGGAGGTGACAGCTGGTGCTGAGACCCAGGGACCTGCAGTCCCAGGGTGTGGGGGACACAGCGGGCAGTCACTGAGGGCAGGTGGCAGCCAGGGGTGTGTGAGGGGTTGAAGGGAACAGGCAGGGAGGAAGGATGCAGGGCGCAGACTCGGGCCCCGAGGGAGCCCAGGCAGGGGTCAGGTGTCCTCGGTGTGGCCTGGTGTTGGGGGGGCGGGGTCTTGGGGTGGGGGTCCCGATGGTGTTGGGGTCCCAGCAGGGTCGGAGGCTTGCCGGGGGTCAGGGCAGAGCCCGCGTGACCCCCAAAGTAGTCCCCTGTCGCTCATCGCCAGGTTCTCTCCGATCGCCATCGACGGCATGAGCGGCCTGGCCGGCGTGGGGCTGTCGGGGGGCGCGGCGGGTGCCGGCTGGTGCATCTTCGTGTACAACCTGTCACCCGAGGCGGACGAGAGCGTGCTGTGGCAGCTCTTCGGTCCCTTCGGGGCGGTCACCAACGTCAAGGTCATCCGCGATTTCACCACCAACAAGTGCAAGGGCTTCGGCTTTGTCACCATGACCAACTACGACGAGGCGGCCATGGCTATCGCCTCCCTCAACGGCTACCGCCTGGGCGAGCGCGTGCTGCAGGTCTCCTTCAAGACCAGCAAACAGCACAAGGCCTGAGCAGCAGAGAGAGAGGGAGAGAGAGGGAGAGAGGGAGAGAGGGAGGGAGGGACCAGGCCGAGAGAGACAGCGCGCGCCGGGCTCCTGTCCACCGGCCCCCGCTGGGCTGTTCACTCTCTCCTCTCGATCTGGTTCACGGTGAAGGTTTTTGTTCCTTTTTTTCAGCTAAAATGAAAGCAGAGATGCACCCCCACCCCACCTTTCAGCGCCCTCCGTGGGATGGCTTGGGGGACACTGGAAGGGGGACCCTCCCGGGCCTCCCAGCCCAGGCCTCCCCAACGTCTTAGGTGGGTCTGGAGAGAGAGGGGAGGGAACAGGTTTAAAAATCCCCAAAATTTAAAAAAAAAAAAAAAAAAAAAGCAAAATGAGAAGTGGGGTGTGGGCACCCCTGGCTCCCAGAACCCCTGGGAGGAAGCAGGGGAGCAGGGGGAGGGGAGGGGCCAGAGGCAGAAACAAAATGGAGGAAAACAGGGGGGTGGGAGGGGAAGAAAAACTCTATTTTTGTAAAAAGGGAAAAAGACCTCGTGGAGAATTTTTACTGGGGATTCTTGAACTTGAAAAAAAAAATCACAAAAAAAAGACAAAAAAAAAAAGAAACTATTTTGGCAGGTTATGTTTACCAACTGGGGCACAGGCAGGGCTGGGGGGCTGGGGGGGCCACGGGGCCACACGGGCGCATGGGCTCACACCACGGGGACAGAGACACGGACACATGCAGACACACTTAGGGTCACGCTTAGGAACCCGCTGGCCAAACCCAGATGCACGGAGGGGGTTGGATCCAAAGGGGACAGAGTTTTGGGGCTGCGCGGACGTGGGCGCAGATGGAAGTGGCTGTGTAGACACGGCTATGTCCGTGTCCACGCGGGTGCAGGACAGTGCGAAGCGGGGCACCAGGTCACACTGGCCGAGGCCACAGGGTCAGGGACACACACACAAGCTCAGAGCATCCTGCGGCCCGGCTGCTCCTCCCCGCCCCGGGGGGGCTCCCTCAGTGCCACCCCGCAGCCCCTTCCTGGGCCACTGGGGGTCCCCGCCCGCTGCCCACCAACATGCATCCACACCCAGACACACGATACCTCGGTCCGCTTTGGCGTCTCGGGGGGCTGGAGGCAGCCCCCACCCCCACGACACCCACCCGAGGCCCAAAGGACTCCCTGTCCCCATGAGGGCCGGGCCTCCCAGCAGCAAGCACCTAGCAGCCCCCTCAGGCCCTACACCCCTGCCCGTCCACTTCGTCACCCTCCTTTCGGTTCATTAGGTTTGGTTTTGTAAAATTTTTTTGTCTCCAGGCTGGGAAGGGCGGTGGTCACTCTCACCTGGAGACCCCGGCCCTGGCTTCTGTCTGGATATGCACCCCTCACCCCCACTGCATCCCTCCCCTGCCCCAGGCCTTCTCTTCCCCTATTTTTCACTGATTTAAAAAAAAAAATTCCTACAGAAGCCAAAGGCCAGAGCCCCCGGGAGCCCCGGAAGCCCCTCACCCCTCGGCGGGCCCTGTCAGACCCAGAACGGCGAAGCCCCCTCTTAGGCCATGGCCGCCTGTCCCCCTGTCCTTCCGTCCAGCGTCCGGCCACGGCCCGATGCGAGCGTCCGACTCTCTCTCCCCACCCTCCCGTGTCGTTATTAAACGTCTGTGGGGCTTCTGCTGCAAGGGACAAAGGAAAAATCTAAAAAGAAAAAGAAAAAAAAGGAAAACGCAAACAAGAGGAAGGGAAAAAAGCAACAAAAAAGAGAAGAGGAAAAAAACTCTTAAAAAACCACCACACATAGAAGAGAGGAGAACAAGAAAAAAGAAAAAAAAGAGACATAAACTGGCACCAGTTAACTTTCTTGTACTTTTTTGCTGAATTTAGCTTCTTGTAGTTTTAACTTATTGCTATGTTAACTATTTATGACCCTGTTGGCCGTAAGGACCTTTGTGTATATTTCTGTTCTCACCCGGTTTGCGAGTTACAGGAACCCCGTGTTCTCCATTTCTTTCAGTTTTGCTGAGATGTGATTATGCCTAATTTATTTATGAAAGGGGAAGTGGAATCATTAAAGGAGTAATAATTATTATCACAGTGATGGTAGCCGAGCGCGGTGGGGGGGCGCCAGTTTTGCTGGGCCGCCCCCCCGCCGCG
>PVLA01002038.1:231925-256037 GCA_004027455.1 Hydrochoerus hydrochaeris
GGGTCCCCCCTCTCTCCCTGCTGTCTCTGGGGCTTCTCCCTGACGCCCTCCTCATAGAGCAATAAGGGCTGGGTTCGTCCCCCACCCTGGGGGGGGCCAGTCTCTGGAGAGGGGGACACCTCCCCCCACACCCCCCACCGAGGCCTGGGCTCCTGCCACCCCCAACTCTGGGAGGGGACCTCTTTTTCTAAAACAGAGCTCAGCCCAGCCAGGCCCCCTTCCCTGGAGGCCGGCCCCTCCCCCCAGGGGCCAGGCCAAGGGCTCCCCGGGAGGGGACCCCGGGCTTCCACCTCCTGGGGGTCACGGGCAGGGCCAGCAGGGAGGGGGCTCAGCCCCTCCAACCCTCCCTTCATCCTGTAATTTATTTGAAGGTTTCAGATCACGACAGAGTCCATGTTGGAGGTGATAGAGAACTGTTTAAAAAAAAAAAAAAGAAAAAAAGAAAAAAAAAACCAAAAGAACAAAAAAAAACCAACCCAACGAGAGAAGACTTTGCGTTGCGTTTAGACTATTTATTACCAGGATTCCTGGCCTGGCCGCGGTAACAGACTTTTACATGGAATTGTTTAATTATTTGTACTTTTCATGCCAGAAAATAAAAAGTTCAGAATCTTAAGGTCTTGGGTGATGTGTGCTGGGGGCATACAGGGGGGCTGGGGTCAGGCTGGGGAACCTCCCTTAGTCTGGGTCTTGGTTTTTGAGACAGTGTCTCCCTATGTGATTTAAGCTGACCTAGACCACATGGTAATCCTCCTGCCTCAGCCTCCTGAGTGCTGAGACCACAGGAGTGCATCACCATGCCTGGCTTGGGCCTGGGTCTCATCTGTCCCAGGAAGACACGCTGCCTCCCTCCAGCAGAGGACACAGACAGAAGTGGCCTGAACTCCACCTGGGCCCAGTGCTGGACTCAGCTGCTGGCCTGACACGGGGCTGGGCCAGGCCAGGCCAGGCAGGATGCTCCGTGTTCCCCTCTGGCCCCTCTAGGTGGTTCTACCTCCCATAAACAGGGCAGACACAACCAACCAACTCTGGGGCAAAGTCACATTTATTGTTTTAAGGTCACAGATAAGTTTATTCACTGGCCCCCATAAGGGGAAGGAGGGGTGTCATGGGGGGCCAGGGCTCGGGGCTCCTTTATCCCATCTTTGGAAGCCACTAGGGCCTGGAACATGGCTCAGCCCAGCCAGGACCCTGGGAGCGGGGCTTGGAGGGCCCAAGGGTCCTGCTCAGTGGAGGAGGGAGGGGACCCCAGGAGCCCAGGCCTTGGTCCACAGATGGAGGGTGGTGGGCAGCACTCTTGGGGGCTGCTTCCTGCCTTGAGGTTCTAGGTGGGAGAGAAAGGGCATGTGAGAAAGAAGGGGAAACGGGGTGTAGTGTCACACGCCCAGGACCTCAATACTCAGGAGGCTGAGGTGGGAGGATCGCTGCAAGTTCGAGGCCAGCCTGAACTACACAGCAAGACCCTGCCTCCCAACACACACACACACAGAAAGAAAAATACAGAGGCGGCAAGGACAGGACAGGTGGGGAGGGCAGGGGCGTCCCCTGGCCACCTTGGCCCGATTGGGCTACAGCTCGTCGTGATCACTGTCGGCGGGCAGCTCGGGGGGCGGCTCCGGGCAGGCGGCCGGCGTGGTGAGTTCCATGAGGTACTCGCAGCGACTGGGCTCCGTGGTGCTGGTGACCACTGTCTCCTTCCCGCACAGCAGGCGCACCTGGGGACGAGGGGGTCAGGGGCCGGAGCTGCAGGGGGGGCCGGGTGGGGTTCCCAGGGCCCCCCAGCCACGGGGCACTCACAGTGGTGGAGCGGTTGGGGCCCTGCCAGCAGCCGGTGCCCTGTTCGTACTTCATGGCGCTGAATCTGTCGTGCTCAGGCCCAGCCCAGGACCCCCAGGTGCTGTGGAGACGGAGGTGCTGAGTGCCCTGGCTGGCTGGGGGGAGGGGCGAGCACGGGGGGGGGGGGGCGCGGTGCAGCTGCGCCACTCACCCCAGGTTGGTGGTGGAGCCACCCAGCTTGGGCTTCTGGGAGACGAGTTTGAAAGGGCAAAGCCGGTAGATGTACCTGCGGGTAGGTGGGTACAGGGCTCAGCTCCCCGACCCGCCTTCCCCTTCTCCTGGGGTCCCAGGGTGGGACCCAGGGCCTCTGCCCCTGTGCCCTGCAGCCCAGCCCGAGCCCCCTGGACCCACTCGTTGGTGGTGAGCTCGTAGCACTGGCTGTACAGGTAGGCGAACTCCCCCTGCGGCCCGAAGTCAAACGAGATCTCCTGCTCCAGGCTCCTGGAAGGAGAGGCCGCGGGCAGGAAGGACAGCAGCGGACAGAGGGACACCCCACCAGAGGGCTGGGTCCCCTGCTGCCCTGCCCCCTCCCTGCAGGAGCCACAGCCGCTGGGGCCCCGGCCACCTTGGTGACTCCCGGTTACAGCCAGCTCTAGGGACCTGGTGACAGGCGGCAGCTGGGCAGGTGGCAGCCTGGCACAGGCTCGGGCCCTGGTACCTGATGGACTCCTCCATGTCCTTCAGAGACCTCTCAGCCTCCTCGAACTTGCTGCGGGCCTCCTGGGCAGCTAGAGCAGGGGACACAGGTCACGGGTCCCCACCCCACGTGGAAGGATGCACTTGGGGGACACCGAGCCGGGACTGCTGACTTCCGCCCCCTGGGCCTGCCCTGAACCAGGATGGAACTGGGGCGCACATGGGCCCCGTGCCAGCGCACCCCACTGTGGAAGCGCCACACCCAGCCTAGCTGGCCCCTGGGGCTGCCAGGGATGACACAAACAAGCCGCCCCCTAGGGGGCAGGAGGACACCTGGGGCCAGCAGGTGGCAACAGCTTTCCTGGGGACAGAGGCGCACAAGGCCAGCGTTCGTTTGGATCTGAGATGGAGGGGACAGCCAGGGGACACAGTGGGGACTCCATCTCAGAATGGGGGGCTGTGACAGGAGATGGGGTGCCCTCCCCACCCGGCCTGGGCCTCACCATCTATCAAGGCCTGTGTCTGCTCGTCATAGGGTGGCATCTTGTCCTCCTCGCTGGCGCTGGCCGGCTGAGGGGGCTCTAGCGGGGACGGGGCCTCCTGTGGGGACAGAGTCAGCGAGCAACCACGCCCCTACCCAGCCAACTCTGCACCCCCCAAACACACACCTTGGGCTGCTCCCCGGGCACCTCGGAATCCTGCTGTTCGTCGTCCTCCTCCTCCTCCTCGGCTTCCTCCTCTTCCTCCTCCTCCTCCTCTGTGGGATGGGTTGGCACCAATGGCGGCTCCTCCTTGGGCTCTATCACCTCAGGGGCTGGGGGTGCTGGCACATTGGTGGGCAGTGCCTGGTGGGTAGGTGGGTGAGCAGGGTGCTTAGGGCTCTTGCACCCCAGGATCCCACCAGGGGCCTTGGCACCTCTGTCCCTTTTGGAGGAGCCTGGGTGGCCCAGCTGGCACGGGTGGCCAGGTGCCAGGACCGTGTCCCCTCCCCCACACACCTCCGACTGGTACTTGTCCCTAATGGCGGCCCACACATGGTCATAGAAGGCGCTGGCATCTGTCTGTGTGTCCCCACTGAGCAGGGCCTGCATGAGAGGCGGTGGGGTCAAGACAGGGCTTCCGCCTGCAGTGCCAGGCACGGGAGCGCTGGGGCCTGAGTGTCGGGGACCAGGCAGCCAGAGGGCGGGAAGAGGCCTGGGAGACCAAGGGGGACACAGACTGGGGACAGATGGACAGGAGGGGAACAGCACAGGCAAGGGTGTGCACAGGCCCGCCCAGCCCAGGGCACAGCAGGAAGGGACAGGGGCAGGCAGGGCTGGGCAGAGGGCCAGGAGCAGGGCCTGGGTGGGAGGCCGAGGGGAGGCCGCTGTGACAGCAGGGCGAGTTGGTGTCCCCTCCGGAGGCGCCCACTGGGTACATGGCAGGGAGGGGGTGGGGTGAAGCCGCTCTGGGCAGGGCAGGGAGAATTTTGGGGCACTCTGACACATCCCTCCCACACGCCAGGGTCACTCTGGGGTACCTGGGCCTCCTCTTCAGACAGTGTCCCGTCGCCATCCGTGTCCAGCTCTGGGTGGCTCTGTAGCTCGGCCACCGAGACCCTGCGGGGACCCTGCATGGTAAGGACCTGGCTCCCCACATGGGCACCAGGTGACCCAGCAGCTCCTCTGTGCAGGGGTCATCCCAGGACCTCCCTCGGGTCAAGAGAAGTTGGGGGGTGACAACCAGCACTGGGACCCCCATCTAGCCTGTAGCCCCAGCTTCTTGCCACACCCGCTCTTTAGCATGGGGGAACCCCAAAAGGGGTAGAGGGCAGAGATGGGATGTGGGTAGGGTGGCAGATACCACGACTCTGTCACCAAAACCCTACCTTCCACTTCTGCCCACCCCCAACCAGCACCACCCAATACCAGTGCCAGCCTGGACGCCACACCCTGTACTCCCAAACCAGCACCGACCAGGGGGTGCCCCCCCACCGCTTCCGCCCCCAAAGTCCCTCTGAAGATGCCTTGACCTCCATCCTCCGGATTCTGTGTCCCCTCGGTGTGCAACACCGCACCGCGACCCAGTCACCAGGCAAGAGCGGAGCAGGGCCGGGGTTCTGGCCGTGGCGAGCCAGGCCTGGTGCGGTGACACTTACACACCGTCCACGTTGTCGTCCAGCTCCCGGAAGGCATCGGCCGCCAGCTCCTGCTCATGCTGGGCCTTGGTAGTGGCCTGCTGCTCTGTGGAGGAGCAACTGTTATCCTGGGTCTCAGGGTGCCACCCACTCCGGACACCCCGGAGCTGGTACGCAGGTGTCACAAGGCCCCCACCGTGCCACTGGCCCCACAATGGGTGCTGGGGATACAGAGAGACAAAGGCCCCTGTCCTCTAGGGGAAAAGACAGGTGCTGAAGCCTGGGGTGACTCTCAGATATGAGCAAAAGTTGGGGATCAGGAAGGACCTCCCCCTCATGCTCAAGTGACACCCAGAATCCGCCTGCTTCTCCCCAGCCCCAGCTGAGGCACCTCATTCCCAGCCAGGGACCCTCCTGCCTCTGCAGATAACCCTTCATGGTGCCTGTCTTCCCAGCAGCCTCTGCGGCCCTAACTGACCTGCCCATTGGCACCCCGCCCTTGCATCTCCCCAATTTATCACTCTAGCCACGTGACCAAGCCGGCTTCTTAAACATCAAACGTGAAGCCAAACATCATGGTGCTATGCCTGTACTGCCAGTAGTCTAGGAGGCTGAGGCAAGAAAACCCGGAGGTCCAGTCCCACTTGGGCAATTGAGTGACTCAGTGACAGCCATCTCACAATTTAAAAAAGAGCTAAGGATAGAGCTCAGTGTAAAGGATCTATAGTGAGGCACCGCAGTAAGACACCACCTAAGACCAGCGGCAGGTAGAAGCAAAGCACCCCAGGCCAGGGAGGTCCTCTCCATGCCCTGTCTACCTTCCCACAGCTTCTGGTGCTGTTCCTTGGCCTCCTTTTCTGGCTTCTCAGCCTCTTCCTTCAAAGTCCGCAGCGCCTCCACCTGGTCTTCCAGAGACTTCCTTCCGGCCTGGAGCTCGGTGAGCTTTTTCTGCACAGACAGGAGCCAAGAGGTCGGCTATCCTTGGCTTCTGCCTCTGTCTCCTCTGTGGGGTGCCTCTCTGACTCTACCCACCCCAGGGTGGGGACTGGCAACCTTTCCACACATGCATCTGCCTGGGTCTCCCCAGGCTATGGTTCCCCGAACGCTCTGGACAGAGGCCTGGACACCTTAAGGTAGCCAAGAACACTAAGGGCAGTATTTTAATTTTCTTGGTACCGGAAATCGAACTCAGGACCTTGCGCTTGCCAGGGAGGTGCTATGCTGCTGAGTTGTGTATCAACCGGCCCCTTTTTCATTTTGAACCAGGGTCTTGCTTGGCTTTTGCCCCAGGGACCCCTCACCTGCTTCTCCTCCCGGGCTTTCTTCCAGTCCTCAATAAGCGTCTTCTTCAGGCGGAAGCCCTCTCGAGTGACCTCCGCCATCTGTTGCAGGGACTCTCTCTCCTGGCGGCCCTTCTCTCTAAGGTAGAGGGGGACACATGGGCATCTGGGACCCACAGTGCCAGCCTCTCCCAGAAGGGCTCAGGCCACCTGCCAACCCACCTCCTATGTGCCAGGCTGGGAAGCTGAGAGGGCAAACCCTCCACTGACCCCAGGCCCTTGCCCCTGTCCTTGTGAGGTAGAACAGGGTTTGTCCTTTCTCAGAGCCAGGGGAGGGACCAGGGTGGTGGAGGGGTGGAGCTAAAAACTGGAGTGAGGGAGAGAGAGACACACACACACACACAAAGATGGGGGGATCCAGGCATGGTGGCACGGGCCTGTGATCCCAGCGCTCTGGGAGGCTGAGGCAGGAGGACTGAAAAGTTTGAGCTCAGTCTAGGCTCAAACTTAGTAAGATTTTTTAGCAACTCAGTAAGATTTTTCTCTCAAAACAAAAAAAAACAAACAAACAGGCACCTCAATGCAAAGGCAGCCCAGGGTTCGATTCCTAATATCTCGCGGTCATGCACATAGCAAAAAATGGAGCCTCTTAACTCATGGCATGCGGTCAAGCCGGGTGCCAGCATGAGGGAGGGGACAGTCACCCACATACTTGCAGGTGTTCTCGCACACGGTGCCACTGTTGTACTCGTCCGTCCCGTCGCAGCAGTCTGAGGCCGAGGTGGGTGAGATCAGAGCGGGAAGTGCCCCGTTTGTCTAGCCATCACCCCTCCCCAGGGCCCGGGCCCCCACTCACCGCAGACGCCATCATTGACGCGGTTGGAGGGGATGTACAGGGGCTTGTAGCCGGAGTTGGAGCAGTGGAAGTTACCGTTAGAACAGGCAGCCGTGCCTGCGTGGGGACAGGAGGGGACATTTGCTGCGGTCACTGAGGGCCAGGCATGTGCCATCCTCCATAAGCGGACAGAGGACCAGAAAGATGGGAATGACGCCAGGCACAGCGGTGCACGTCTGTCATTCCAGCATTCAAGAGGCTGAGGCAGAAAGATGGCTGCCCAGTTTGAGGCCACAGAGTGAGACCCGATCTCCCAAAAACCAAAGGACAGGCACAGCCCAGGGGAACAGAGAGCCGCGCCTTGGGGGCCTGAAACAAAACCTCCTAACTCCTCCTCTTCATGAGGCTCTTCAAAGCTGGACGGCCAGCTCCTCCTCTGCTCCACCCACCTGGGGGTTTGGGCAGCCGGGCCTCCCATCTGCAGCTACTTCAGGGTTCACCTAAAGCTCCCCCTGCAGAAGCCCTTCCACCTGTCCTGATGGTAACGTGTCTTTTTTCTTCCTGTGGGCTCGTGCGTGCTGCACAAGCGGATCACTGAGCTATTCTCTGTATCCACTTCCAGTCTCTGAATCCACCGGGAGCCTGGGCAGGGCAGAGCCAGGGTGTCGCCTGCTCAGTAAAGCACACAGAGAGAAAGCTCACCGGGCTCATCGGAACCGTCCCTGCAGTCACAGTAGTCGTCATTAACCTGATCGAAAGGGATGGTGGCTGAGCCGTCCAGGCAGGTGAAGGGCTTGGACTCGTCATAGAAGTGATGGTCTGAGACAAAGAAAAAGTGAGTACCCCCCAGTCTCCCCAACACCACCGCCAGCTGCACGCGGGAGAGAAACTGAGGCAAACGGCCACAATGTCCACCCCAGGCTCCTCCCTCCTCTCCCTCACCCCCACCACCAGCCAGGAACCTCAGGACTCACGAGTGAGGGGCACTCCCCGGGGTCTCTTGACCTCCACGGCCCAGCAGAGGGGCAGCAGCAGCAGCATCAGTAGCAACATCATGCGCGGGGCTCGCAGCTGGACACGAGCTCTGTGGAAGGAAGCGGGCTGCGGGGAGATGCGGGGATCCCCACGCCAGGCCACGAGCAGGGAGCCGGTGGGGAGACCAGGGCCAGCTCCAGTCAACTGGATTCCTCCACCTTTTTAGGGGAAACGATCGATCATTTCGTTTCCGATTTAGGATCGGAGAACAGGGGTCCTCCCAGTCCTGGGCGGTGCAGGAAAGCCTCACTGTGCTTAACTCAATAGCGGGGAACTCAAAGTCCTCGCTCCCCACGCCGGAGTGGACAAGTTCCCGCCATAAATCCAACGGGTTCCCCGTCTCCTCTGGCCCTCACACCCACCCGTTAGCTGCCCTCTCTATGAAATTAAGGTACCTTCCCACCCTCTAGTCCATCACCTACAGGAGGCCGAGGCAAAGGTCAAAATCCACCGCACCCCCTTTAGCCCAGTGGCCACAGCTCCTGCTGCAGAAAGAAAGCGGAAGTGCCTCGTATGCGTCACTTCCTTTACGCACGCCACGCACCGGGAACGGTGATTCCGGGTCGCCATGTTGAGAGTGGCAAAAGCGGGGATACCGGAACCGAGACGGCCATCTTGGGCAGGACTGGGAAACCTTAGAGAGGCTAGATCAGAAGACTCGCGCATAATGGCGGCACGACTAGCCTCCATCTTGAGAGTGGCAGCTTCCTCAGCCGGAAAAGAAAGTTCTTGAAAAATATCCAAGAACCTCACCCCCGTGAGGTGGGGCGAGAAAGGAAACAGGATGAACACGTGACCCTGAAGTCTCCACCTTCGCCATTCGCTGCACGGCTCCCCTCCACCTGCTGGGACCGCCCCTTTGCACTGCTCTAGCCAATCAGAGTGGCACGCCTGTGGTCACCATGGGAACACTGGCGCGAGGTAGGGAAGTGGTTACTTAGCAACCGGGAGACGCTGAGAAGCCCCGCCAAGCGGTCGGAAAGTGCATTCCCAGGGATTGAGGAACCCGAATTGACGGATCCCAGACAGGAGCGGCCAATTGTTCGCTGCTCCCCTAAACTCTAGGGGGTATCTGGCCCCAACCCAATCATGACGTCTCCCCTGTACAGGGCAGCCTCTGCCAACGCCATGCCTTCTCAAGATCAGGCTTCCACGTCTCCTTCCAAAGCCAAGGGCAGTAAGGCTCCGGCCAAGCAGGGCTACCTCGGAACCAAGGGCTCCCACCCCGAGGCCTGGACCCCGCCCTATTCCAAGACTGCGCTCGGCCACCACAGTCCGATGAAGCTTTCTGTGCACACACGGGTGGTCGAGTTACAAAGAAAGATCCAGCTGTTAGGTAAGATGGCTCCAGGGTCAGGGGTCAACAGTGGCCACCCGGGCCTTTTAGACCACGCGTGGAGTGACCGAAGCGGTTCACCTGCATGAGTCTTGGTGAGCAGTTTCTGAAGTGCAAAACTTTTGTGGTTTCTTTTATCTCTCCTCAACTTCTGAGCGCAGAATTGACTGGAGTGTATTTCCTATTTCCCATGGTTTCAGCTCTTTTTTGTCACACATGTGGTGGTGAAAAGAGTAAGTTCTAGAACCAGGTTTTCTGAGTTCAGAACTTGCTCCGTGTAATAGTTTGACCTGGGGGAAATTAAGATCAAACTGATTGCTGTCAGTTTTCCATCTATAAAATGAACTCAGAGAGAGGCTGAGGCAGAAAAGTTGCAAATTGGTTTTTTGTTTTTCTTTTTTTTTATCGGTACCGGGGATCGAACTCACAACCGCCAGCTTGCAAGGCAGGCACTTATGCCGCTGAGCTAAATCCCCAGCCCCATGGTTGCAAGTTTGAGCCTTCCCTGGGCGACTTAGTGAGACACTGTTCACAAAATAAAAAAGAGAGCCGGGTATGGTAGCACAAACCTGTAATCCCATTACCCAGGAGGCTGAGGCAGGAGAGTTGTGGCCAGCCTGAACTAATAGTGAGTCCTTTTCCTAAAACAACAAAAATCACAATTTTTTAAAAAGTAGAGCATTAAAAGATCGGGGAATGTAGCAGAGTGCAGAGACTATTTATTGGTTTGTTTGGGGTTTTTGTTGTTGTTGTTGTTTGCTTGCTTGCTTTCTGGTCTTTTTCAGACATGATTTCACTGTGTAGTCCAGGCTGGCCTCAGACTCACAGCAGTCCTCCTGCCTCAGCCTCTTGAGTGCTGGGGTTACAGGCATGTGTCATCTCACACAGCTGTTTTTATTAAGAGGTCATTTTTGCCAAGCTAATAAAGTTGTGCGCACAGGAGGGAGACTGCTTATGACTTTGAACAATGTAATCAGTCTGAACCACGATGTTCTCATCTGTAAAGTGGGTATCATTTGCAAATAGATATGTGGCTATGGTCATATGGTACTGAGGATCTGGAGTTGTCTCAGGCCACCATGGACACACAGTGCTCCAAAAGGAAGGATTTTTGTGTTATTGCTTTTCTTTTGTGGTCCTGGGGATGGAACCCAGGATCTCATGCTTGCCAGAGAAGTGCTCTACTACTGAGCTCACCCCAGGCTAATACATTTGCTTTTAATTGACATAACTATACAGAGCTTTGCTGGGTATGGTGGCATAGGCCTGTAATCCCAGTACCCACTCCAGAGGCTGAGGCAGGAGGATTGCCATGAGTTTATGGCCAGCCTGAGCTACATAGCAAGACCCTGTCTCAAAACACCAAAGCAAACAAACCAAGAACCGATTCATCAAAATACGAACCTGCTGATTGCCACACCTACCTAATGACGCTGGGCTTGTGTCTTTCCCCTTCCCTCCCCAGAGGGTGACCAGAAGACCTTCTACGAGAACACCCAGTGGAATATTAAGAAAAACCAGGAGGCCATCAGCCATCTCCACGAGGAGATCAAGGCCCTGCAGGGGCGGCTGACGGACCTGCTGCAGGTGAGGGCGGAGGGGCTGGCGGGACGCAGGGAGACACCTAGGTGGTAGCTGAGGGGTGACCTGGCACCTCTCCTTGCAGGGAGAGGAGAAAGTGGTGCAGGCAATCATTCAAGAGTGGAAGGAAGAGAAGCCATATCTGAAGAACAGGATGACCCAGGTTTGCTGCCCTCTCCCCACGACCTCCATCACTGGACTCCTCCCTTCGTCCATCCCTTCTCTACTCTGGCTGCCAGTCATTTATTCAATCAACAAAATCTTCATTTATTGAACTTTTTGTTAAGAGTTTGAGGCCAGACTGGGCAAAATAGTGAGACACCTGTATCAAATAAAAGAGAACAGCTCATATCCTACTGGAGGGAATGGACCAAACAGTTCTCAAGAACCTGTAGAGCTGGGCTACGTGCCTGTAGGCCCAGCTACTTAGGAGGCTGAGATAGAAAAATCAATTGTGCCCAGGATTTTGGAGTCAATCTAGCCAACCCCAAGGACCTATCTCTGACCTATCTCATAAAGAACCCAAAACAAACAAAAAAAACTAGGCCCAGCAGTGCATGTCTGTAATCCCAACTACCCGGGAAGCTAAATCAGGAGGATCACAGGTTAAGGCCAGCCTGGGTAATGGAGTGAAACATCGTCTCAAAATAAAAAATAAGCCAGTGTGATGGTGCATGCCTGGAATCCCAACACTTGGGAGGCTGAGGCAGGAGGATCACTGTGAATCTGAGGCTACCCTGGACTCTGTAGTGCTTTCAGGCTAACCTTGAACTGCATAGCAAGACCCTATCTCAAAAAAATTATTAAAATTAAAATTAGAAATTTTAAGCAGGGCATAGTGACTCACCACTTGTAATCCCAGCCACTCGGAAGGCTGAGGCAGGAGGATTATTGTAAGTTTGAGACCAGCCTGGGCTACAAAGTGAGCTCAAGGCAAATTTGAGCTGCATAGCGAGACCCTGTCTCAAAAAGAAAAAAATAAAAGGGGCTAGGGACATAGGTCAGTGGCAGAACCTCACTGGGCTTGATTTCCAGTACCACAAGTAAATAAATAAAAGTAAAAATCACTGGGTGGGTTTGTGGCTTGCCTAGTATGTCTGAGGCCTTGGGTTCCATCACCAGCACCAAAACACAACCTAAGCCCATGTTAAGAACAACAAATATAGAAACAAAGCACTTTCCAGCAATGATAAGAAAAAGGAAAACAAAAAAGCAAGGTGAGATACTAGGGAGGGACAGAGAGAGGACAGGAGCTAGCACTTTTTTAAAAAAATTATTTATTTATTTATTTTTGTCTTTTTGAGACAGGGTCTCACTATGCAGTTCAGGCCGGTCTTGAGCTCACTTTGTAGCCCAGGCTGATCTCAAACTTGCAGTGATCCTCCTGCCTCAGCCTCGAGTGTTAGAATTACAGATGTGCACCACCACACCCGGCTGGAGCTAGCACTTTAGAGTGGGGCAGTGACCGTGACCTCTTCCCAAAGGAGGTGATGTTTCAGCTGAGAATCAGACAGGCAGGAAGGGATCTGGGAAGAGTGCTCCCAGCAGAGGGAACAGCAAGTGCAAAGGTCCTGAGACAGAGGCAGATTCTGAGAGCTGCAGACCTGCATGCAGGCCAGTGTAGCTGGAATAAAACTGCTTGTCCATGTTGAAACCTGCAACAGACTTTGCTTCTGGTGTGGATTTCATACCAAGAATTGGAAGTGTCAAATGAACTACTGGGGGCAAGAGGGGAGGCCAAGGAGGTGGTCACCCAGAAAAGCTGGTTTGAGCTGCAGTGCTACCAAAGTGGCAGAGGTCAAGGGAGAGACCTGTGAGACAGATTCCAGAGAAACTGCTAACCAGTGTGACATGAGTGGGAGTGAGAAAACCTGAAGACTGCATGAAGATTTGGGTTTTGTTTTGGTGCTGGAAATGGAATGGGGGCCTCGTGCTGGCTAAGCACAGGCTGTACCCCTGAGCTCTGCCATGGGGGGTTTTGGGCTGGAGTAACTGGAAGGATGGAGCTGTTGTGTGCTGTGATGCTGGAGATTTGTTGTATTTTTTTGGTACTAGGAATCAAACTCGGGACCTTGTGCTTGCCAGGCAGATGATTATACCGCTGAGCTAAATCCCTGGCCCAGTAGTAGAGATTTGAGAAGGTGGGAGATGAACACCCACTCAGTTTTGGATGTGATAGTTTTGAGGTGCCTGTGGAAACCTCTGGAAAGGAAACGTGACAGTGTGACAGAGCCTACAGTTTGGCCGGGCATGGTGGCACTAGCCTGAAATCCCAGCACTGCAGGAGGCTGAGGCAGGAGGATTGGAAGTTGAAGCCCAGCTTGGGTGACTTAAGGAGACCTTGATTCTTACAATAAAATAAATAAATAAATAAATAAATAAATAAATAAATAAATAGGGCTGGGGATAGAACTCGGTGAGAAAGTCCTGGGTTCCATCCCCAGTACCAAAGAAAGAAAGAGATTCAAAGGGAATACTCAGTTGGAAAGCAGTGACTTCAAAGACCTTTAGACTGTGTAAAACCAAGGGCCCAGGAAACCAGCAAATGGAAGTGGCAGACTGCAGGTCGATGCTGAAAGAGAAGTGGGGTGAGGGCTGCCTCTCGGGAGCAGGGAGGAAGGACCCCTGCTCTTGCCTGCCCCACCCACAGCAAGCCCTGGAGCACCTGGACCACCAGCTGAGCCTGAAGGTGAAGCAGCTGAACGCCCTTCGACACCAGGTGGTGCTGCGACAGAGGCGGCTGGATGAACTGCAGCTGCAGGACAGCCTACGCCAGCTGGAGATGACCGAGGTGCAGGACAGCAACACCGAGATGGCCAAGGTGGGGCCATGGGGCAGGAGAGTCCCAGGGTTGGGGTGGAGATCAGGGGACTCAGCCTTGCTCTGCCACCCCAGACCATGCGAAACCTGGAGAACCGGCTGGAGAAAGCCCGAATGAAGGCAGAAGAAGCTGAGCACATCACTGGCGTGTACCTGCAGCTCAAGGCCTATCTGCAGGTAGCCCGGGTAGGTGGGGGACAGCCTGGGAGGCAGAGGCCAGGCTGTTGGGCATGGTGGTCACAGCCGGTCCCATCCTGCAACCCAGGAGGAGGCCCTCACCCTGGGGAACCAGCTGGACGCCATGGAGGCTGAGGTGGTAAAGACCAAGCAAGAGGTGCAGGAACTGCACTTGGTGAACCAAGAGGCCCTCAGCGCCCGGGACATTGCCAAGGTGACCTGTCCTGGGATCTCCTGTCCTGGGGTCCTTCCCAGTTGCCACATTTCCTGAACTCAGCTCTTTCTGAGCCCCGTGCTATCTCCCTGCATGCTGTGGTGTGGTCTAGCTATGTAGACCTGAGGTTGGGAGTGCAGTTCAGTGGAGAGCGCTTGCTTAGCATGTATGAGACTCTGGGTACCATCGCCAGTGCCACCAAAAAAAAAAAAAAAAGCTGGGAGCTGCAACGTACACCTGTGATTCTACCACTCACAAGGCTGAGGCAGGAAGATCTCTGTGGATTCGGGGCCAGCCTGAGCTATATAGCAAGACCCTGTCTCCAGGAAATAAAGATGCCACACACCAGCTGTGTAGACCCGCACCCGTGGCTCTCTTTGGAGTTGTGTTAGGTACCAGCCTCTCCTTTGCCTGTCCTGCAGAACCGGCTACAGTGTCTGGAGGAGAAGGTGATTCATGAGCGCAAGAAGCGGGAGCTGTACATAACTGATTGCAAGAAGCGTGCGGAGGAGAAAAAACTCCAGAACGAGCGTATGGAGCGAAAGGTGGGTTCACTAAGGCTCACCAGGGCTCAGGGCTTCAGTCCCCCAAGCCCAAGCCAACCGGCCGACCTGGCCTGACCTGGGCCCAGCGACGCCCCACTTGGCACTCAAGCTACGGTCCTCTTTCTGCTTTTTTTATTTTTTGACATTGCTCCTAGCCCCGCCCTGCCCTGGCTCCGCCCCACCCGCCTCCCTGCCAGGCCCCCTCCTCTCTCCTCCCCTCCCACCTCTGGCCCTGCGTCTAATCTCCCATTCCTAAAGCCCCGCCCCTGTCCCAACGCGCCATCCCACCACTAGTCCTGCTGACCCATACCTGGGTGCCCTCACCTGACCCCAAGCCTTGGCCCTGCCCCCTACTCCCCATCCTGGGCTCCCTGCAGCTGAGCCCGGATTTGACCTCACCTCCTCCCCTGGGAGCAGACACAGCGCGAACACCTGCTGCTCCAGTCGGAGGACACCATCCAAGACCACCAGCAGGACAAGGAGGAGGAGCTGCGGCGGCGCTGGAGCATGTACCAGATGGAGGTGACCTTCAGCAAGGTCAAGGACGCCACTGGCGCGGCTGAAACACACGTGAGCGCCTCCCGCTCGCCTCTGGCGTCTAGTTGAGCACAAGCCCGGCCCAGCACACCCTCACTGCCCTTTCTGCCGGGTCAGATCAGCACATGAACCAAACTGCTCTCTTCTTGAGAGCCAATCCCTTCCCCTCCAGCTGCTGCCCGGTTTCCCTGCTGCACTTCGCAGTGAAGCCCAGGAGAGCTGCCTACGCTCGGCTGTCATCTCCTCTCCTTTCCGACTTCATTTCTTTATTTTGGAGATAGGGTCTCTCCATGTAGTACAGGCTGGGGAGCTTCCTGCCTCAGCCTCCCGAGTACGGCGATTACAGGTGTGCATTACCACTCCAGGCTTTGCACTTCTTTGGCAAAGGAGAACTGGGACTTTAGTCTGTCCTGTGTCCACAGCACTGCCTGTGACATGGCTAAGACACGGTGGAATTTCTAGAACCACCCTCACACCCAGCAGGTGGGGACCCTGCTCTGGGTCCTGGGTAACAGTTTTAAAAATTTCCAAGACCCTTACCCCACCCTCCACTCTGGTTCCTGGTTCCAACCTTCAGCTGACCTCACAGCCAGGTTCTCCCCTTTGGGTTCTCTGCCACCTCCTACTCCTCCCACAGGGTCCATGCCTAAGAGATCTCGGGCTCGGACATACAGGGTCACTAGGCATGGAGAGCAGCCCCTACCTGGAAAGGGGTGGGGAATTTTTTCTTTTCTTTTTTTTGTCTTTTTGAGACAGGATCTCGCTATGCAGTTCAGACTGGACTTGAGCTCACTTTGTAGCCCAGGCTGGTCTCGAACTCGCAATGATCCCCCTGCCTCAGCCTCCCCAGTGCTGGGATTACAGGCGTGAGCCACCACGCCAGCTGAGTGGGGGATTTCTTAACTAGGAAGCAGGGAGGTTGCCAGAAAAACGATTTGTCAGGGGCTGCACCGCTTGAGGCAGCCCTGAGTCTGAAGCCACACAGATCCAGCACTCTGGACTGAGGCAGGAGGGTGACAAGTGCCAGCCCAGCTAGGGCGATTTGGCAACTTAGTAAAAGCCTCATTGCAAAATAAGAAAAAATAAAAAAGAGCAGTTCCATGCGAAGGCCCTGGGCTTAATTCCTAATATTGCCAAATAAAAATGAAACACCAGCTTAGGTCGCCTGTGCAGTGCACGGGATGGGCAGGTGCCCGTGCTCCCTGGCCTGGCTCTGACCCGGGCTGGCTGGTCCACAGTCGGTGGTGCGGCGGTTCCTGGCCCAGGGCTACACCTTCACGCAGCTGGAGGCCCTCAAGAAGGAGAACGAGCAGACGCTGGTGAAGCTCAAGGAGGAGAAGCAGCGGCTGCAGCGAGAGCTGGAAAACCTCAAATACTCCGGGGAGGCCATGCGGATGAGGTGAGGTCCGGTTGCCGGCTGTGTGCGGGGGAAGCCGTGGGAGAGGGGCAGGCTCGGTTGCGCTGGAGTGTGGGGCTGACTTCTTTGCTCCCTGCAGCCAAGAGAAGCTGCAAGCAGAGTTGCAGGAGAGCCTCAAGACCGAGGAGCAACGACGCGCTAAGGCCCAGGAGGAGCTGGAGCGCACTCTGCGAACCGCCCAGGTGGCTAAGGAGAGCCTGGAGCACCTGGCCAACAAGCTGAAAATCATCGCAATGGTAGGTCCCGCCCCCGGGATGGCCCCGCCCCAGAAGACACGCCCAGAGACACGCCCCAGTGATGCCCCGTCCAGAGGACCGCCCCGCGATGGACACGCCCCGAGATGGCTCCACCCAGATACTAACCCCAGGATGGCCCCGCCCCAAGGGTCGGTGGCCACGAGACACGTCTCCATGGAGGCTCCGCCCCAGGGAAACCCAATCACAGGCGGCTCCACCCCCAGTGAAGCCCCGCCCCATAAGCAGCTGTCTCCCAATGTGAGATCTCACGGTGGAGATCACTGACAGAGGCCCAGTCTACAGCAGGCAGCGCCCCCTACGCGTCAGAGTCCCTACCCCACATCCCGGGGGAAGCCCTCTCCCTGAGAGGCCTGGACTTCAGATATATCCTGCTCCAAGGCCAACCGCGCTCCCACCAAGAACCCCGGGGACCCCAGTTCAATCACGCGGCCTCTGGAGATGGGAGAACCCTGTCCTGTCCTCGAGAGACTCATTTTTGCACGGTGTATTCGCGCATGTCTGTCAACTCAGCGCTCTGGGAGGCTGAGGCAGTGGGATCTCAAGTTCGAGCCCAGCCTGGGCAACTCAGGGACTTCAGGAGATCCTGTTCCAAAAGAGGGGGCTGAAAATATAGCTCAGGACTGAGGCTCTGGGCTCAACTGGGTTACACTCCAGCACCAAAAAAGAATTCTTTTCAGAAGCCTACCGCACAATGGCTTCGCTCAGGGTAGGGTTAGTCCCCTCATCCTTAGTATTCAGGGGCTTTTTACTTGTGAGGTCCCAGTGGGAACCAGTAGGCACCGCCCCCATGGGTGGTCTTCCCACAAAGCCCCGCCCCTGGGCGGAGCCTCTTAGAGCCCGGCCCCACTGACTCGGCTCCTCCCACGAATGCAGGAGAACAGCCGCTTTTCCGAAAAGGTGCTAGACCCCACGGCCCCTGACTATTTGCCGAACCTGCTGGGCCTGGTGGAGGAGAAGCTGCTGAAACTGCAGTCTCGTTTCCTGAGCCACGATGTGCCGGAGATGCTGCGCCACATCGCCAGCCGCGAGGTGCCCTTGCAGCCTGTGCAGGCCAGAGGGGACGTGGGCAGCCCTCGTGGGCCAAGACGTGGACTGACAGCTGGGAGGAGGGGGCACCAGGGGCCAGGAGTGATTTGAGGCTGAGGCTGATCCTCCAGGGGAGGAGCCAGTGGAGCTGTGGGCGTGTTCCCAGGAGGCTTGAGGGAGGCTGAAGTTCAGGGATGGCCCTGAGCAGAGCTGGACATCAGAGGGTCTCCTAAGAAGGAACGTGAAGCTGGGCTGGAGAAACACTGCATTCTACACTGGGTGTGGTGGGGGACACCTATAATCCCAGTGCTGGGGAGGCTGAGGCAGGAGGATCTCCCTGAGTTCAAAGCCAGCCTGAACTCCAGAGCAAGACCTAGTTTCAGAAGCAAAAACTGCATTCCAGTGGGCGGTGGTCTCTGCCTGGAACCAGGGCATACCTGGGATGAGATCTTCCCTCACTCACACTGCTCTCTCCCACCTTCCCTCTCCCCTCAGTTCCTGGCCACCTTAGAAGGGAAGCTGCCCCGGTACAACACCCGCATCTCCATCCAGCTGGCCAGTTCCAAGGACAAGTTCTTTGGTCAGTGCTGCTGGGCTCGGGAAGGGCGGGAGGTGGTCAGACGCCAGGCCCAGGGCCAAGGTGGAGGTGGGTGGGGTGGCGAAGGGCCCAGCAGGGCGCCTGCAGGGCTGCATGGTCAGGACTCCCCGCAGATGAAGAGGACAGCGAGGAGGACGATAATGTGGTGAACCGGGCTTCGTTCAAGATCCGTTCCCAGAGACTCATCGAAACGCGCGGCAAGAAGCGAGGTCGCTCGCGGAGGTCCTAGGCACGTGGTGCCCACTGCGCGCGAGCCCTCTGACCCCCTGGACCCGGCCAGGGCTCCACAGGGGCCCTCGAAGGGCTACACGAGGCCCGAGTGGGGAGCAGAGCAGGCCAGCAGGCCCGCAGGAGAGGAGGGGCCGGGCCAGATGTTCCCACAGTAAATCTCCCAAGTTGGGTCGGCACCGGCCTCAGAATCGCGCAATAAAGGTCACCCACCGGCCTCCCGGGTGTTCCCCACTCTCTGACCGCACCCCACCCGAAGGAAAAAACGGCTCCCCTCAATACGCGGGGCCACAGGCTGCCCCCTCCAACCTGGACCTCCTGGTTCCCAGCAGCTGGTGGCCCCGGAGGGGCCCCCCCAGTCCTGTCCCCCTATGGCCCTTCCCACCTGAGGACACTGCCTGGGGACACAGCGGCTCACAACTTAGCTCTGTGTCCCTGGGGAGAGGCGTTCCCTTACTGGGCCCCTGCCAGGGCTCCGGGTCCGCCTCGCCCCGCCCCGCCGCGGCTGCTGCCCCCGCCCTCCACCACCTCACTCCGCGGCGCCACCACGGTGGGGACTGGACGGGCGCGGGCCATGGAGTGGACGGCGGGCAAGGAGCTCGCCCTGGTAAGGAGGCGGAGGGTCCTGGGACCCACGCCCCCCGTGACATCCGGGTGCAGGCTCCCCATAAATCCGATCTGTCTTCGGGGTCTCAGGGTAGACCCTTGACCCTGAGCCAGGGAGGTGGCTGGTTCCCTTGGGGATGGGGTGCGTCCTCTGGGTGTCTCTGAAGGAGAGACCATGAGACTGGACCCTAGCTTGCCCCCAAATGCCGCTAACCCTGTCAAGAGCTGGGAGGGCGCCCCTGGGTCTCCCTTGGGACCTGGCCCTGACTGAGGGAAGCGGTTGGTTCCTTTCGGGGATGGGGGAACAGAGTGGGGGTCTCTGAGTGTCTTTAAAGGAGGGATCAGAGACAGATTCCGGCTGGACGTGGTGGCCCACGCCTGGCATCCCAGCACTCGGGAGGCTGAGACAGGAGGATCGCCGAGTTTGAGGGCCAGAGATCCTGCCTCAAAAAACAAAAATTTAAAGAAAAAAAGTCAGATTCCATGAAACCGGACCCTAGGACGTCCCCCAGATTTCACCCCATGTCCTGAGGACGTGGGAGGACGCCTGGGGCACAGAGCACCGAGGCGCAGCCCCAGCGCCCTAAGCTCGCTCTGCGTCCAGGCGCCGCTGCAGGACTGGGGCGAGGAGAGCGAGGACGGCGCGGTGTTCAGCGTGGTTCTGCGGCGGCAGCGCAGCCGGCGCTCGGGCCCGGGGGCGGGGCCTGCGCGCGGCCAGGTGAGCGGGGGCGAGGCCTGCGCGCGGCCAGGGGAGCGGGGCGGGGCCTGCGCGCGGCCAGCTGGGAGGGAGGCGGGGGGGGGGGGCGTGCGCTGCGCTGGGCTGTAGCCCCAGAGCCAGGTTAGGGTCGCCAGGTGCAGCGGGGCTCGGAGCCAAGGCGGGGCCTGCAGGCCACCAGGTGAGGGCTGGAGTCCGGGAAATGGGATGGGCCCAGGTGACCCGCGATCCCGAGGGGGCCGAGGGCAGCCGGGCGAAGGCAGAACGGGAGGCCCACATGTGGGGAGGCCACGGTCAGTGGGCCGGAGCCGAAGCGGCCGGGGGTGGGCGGGTGCAGCCAGGGCCTGGCGGGTGAGGCCGGCAGGGGGGCTGGGAGAAGCCTGCGGGCGACTCGTAAGGGGGTCACAGGGCGCGGCTTAGGAGACTGAGCGGGTGGTGCACGCCTCTCATCCCAGAGTATGGGAGGCTGAGGCAGGAGGATTGCCAATCCCAGTAAGCCTGAGCAATTTAGCAATTTAGTGAGATTCTGTCTCAAAGTAAAATCAAAAGGGCTGGAGATGCAGCTCAGTGCAAAGCCCCCCGCCTCCACCCGAGGGGGCCCTGGGAGTGGCCCATGGGCTGGCAGAATAGCAAACCCAGGGAGTCTGAAGGAAAGGACAAGCTTGGATGTAAGAGCGGGGCTAGCGTCGGGCAGGACTGGACAGGGGGGGCTCGGGGGGCCCCTCCGGTCGCTCACTGCCCCCTCCTCGTCCCCGCAGCCCCTGCCCCCCGCGGCCAACACCTTCCTCCACTACCGCACCAACAAGGTGCGGGCGCTCAGGGCGGCGCGGCTGGAGCGGCTGATGGGCGAGCTGGTGTCCGGCGACCGAGAACAGGACCCGGGCTTCGTGCCCGCTTTCCTGGCCACCCACCACGCCTTCGTGTCCACCGCCTGTGTCCTGCGCTTCCTGCTGCCTCCGCCGCCGCCTCCGCCGCCCCCAGGGTCAGTAGCCAGGGACCCCTGCGCGCCCCCAGCCCGGGAGCCCCACCCCAGCCTGCTCCTAACCCACCTGACCAGCGGGGCCTCCCCCTAGGACAGACAGCGAAAAGACAGAGGGACGCGGCCTGAGCCTCAGCAAGAATCTGAGGTTGGTCTTGGTCCTAGGGCCGCCTGGGCCACCACAGGGGTGGGGCGTGAGGGATCCGGATCTCCAGGCCCCATCTGAGGCCGCCCCTCTGGCCAGGGCTGTGGTGTCCGTGCTGGGCTCCTGGCTCCGAGATCACCCTCAGGATTTCCGAGACCCCCCTGCCCACCCGGACCTGGGCCGCGTAAGAGTCTTTCTGGGCTGGGCTGCCCCAGGGGGTGCTGAGGCCCGGAAAGCGGAGAAGCTCCTGGAAGATTTCTCGGAGGAGGCCAATGGAGAGCGAGAGGAGGAGAAATCTGTGCTGTGGGCAGGTGAGGGGTGCTGGGCACAGCGCATTTTGGGAAAGCCTTTTCTGTAGCATCCATGGGACTTGCGACCCTCCTGCCTCAGCCGCCCAGAGTGCTGGGATTACAGGTGTGCACCACTGCATTGGGTTTGGGCAAGGTTTTAAATTTTGTGTCCTCCTCAATTTCTCCACCTGTAAAATAGCGATCATAGCACTTTGTCCAGAATACCAACATTTGTGTACTGCTCAGCCTCATGAAAAGACATCCAGCCTCTGAGCCAATGATCTGGGTTCAAATCCCAGTTTGGTCTTCATCAGACTGTGTGACCGTGAAGAAGTCACTTCACCTCTTTCAGCTTCAGGTTCCTTAAGCATAAAACAGGGGGGAGATATCAGTACTAACTACTCAGCTTCTTCATTCATTCAACAAATATTCACCTGTTAGTCCTGGTGATATAACAGCAGACCCAAGCTCTGAGTTCCCTTCAAAAGACTTTGGATTAAGAAAGTCAATCAGCCAAGCATGGGGAGACACAGCTGCGAGCTTAACACTTAGGAGGCTGAGGCAGGAGGATCACCATAAATTTGAGGCCAGCCTGGGCTACATAGCTGGGATTACAGGTGTGTGTCACTAAACTCTGCTCCTTTAGTCTTTTATAGAAAAGGTTTGTGACCTCTGATATAAAATACTTTTGGGATAGGAACCAATGCTCACAGATTTCACTCCTGGGGTGAAATGTCACCTCCACAGAGTGGCTTTCTGGAACCTCCCAACACAGTCCCCTCCCACCCTGCGCTCTGCTAGCTCTGCCACCGCTTCCTGATTGATTCCTGGCAAGGGAGAGGAGGATCTCATGGTCTCCCCCATGGCTCTGTCTGTCCCTGAGCAGGAACAGCAGGGATTCACTGCCTGGATAATTACATCCTGCTTAAAAGTATCAGCTTTCCACCATCTGTGCTTCATCTGATCAGTATGACAAAGCACCTAGATCCCTAATCCTCACCCTTTAATCCACAGATTAAAGGAGCCACTTTCCTCCCAGCTGGGCAAAGTAGCAGCCACTTCTGTGGCCTTGGGCACAGTCTGTTATTTATACAGTTTAAGTCCCTACCTGTTGTCCAAGCCTGGTTATAAAGTACTTGTTGCCTCTTGGCATTCAGGTTTCTATCAGTTGATTCTAAGTCACTAGAGCTGTGTGCTCTCTTGTGGTAGCTTCTAGGCCATGTGGCCGTTTCATTAAAATTATGTAAGTGAGCCGCGCTTGGTGGTGGCACGCACCTGCAATCCAAGCACTGGGGAGGCTGAGGCAGGAGGATTGCCATAACCTGGAAGCCAGCCTCAGCCATATAACGAAACCCTGTCTCAAAAACACAATGGTAGCAGCAGCAAAAACAACAAAAACAAAGAAAAAACACTTCAGGGTGATTTTTAAAGTGTAACCTCACACTTAATAAACCTCACTATGTATCCCAGACTGGCCTCAAATTCATAGTGATCCTCCTGCCTCAGCTTTTTGAGTACTAGGATGACAGGTGTTTGCCATCATATCTGGTTCACTTATTTGTGTATTTGATTTGAGGGGGGCATGGTATCATCATGTAACCCAACCTGGCATCTTATTTTTTAAAATTATTTTTTGGTACCAGGAATCGAATTCAGGACCTTGCACTTGCCAGGCAGGCAATGTGCCCCTGAGCTATATGCCCGGCCCTTAGGCTGGCGTCTAACTCGTAAGCCTCCTGCTTCAGCCTCTGAGTGCCAGGATTGCGGATGTATACCTGGCTTTATGTTTTATTTGGGGACAGGGGCTCATTAAGCTGTCCAGGCTTGCTTCTAATTTGTGATCCTCCTCCTGCCTCAGCCTCCCACATAGCTGGGATTTTAGATATGTGCCACTGTACCTGGCAACGAACTAAATATTTTATAAGGACCATCTGTTCTAATTTGAGATTGGTGATAATGTTTCCCAAAGTGAATGACATTTACAATTTCCAAACAAGCTAGACTTCCATGCCGCCCCCCACCTGCCTGGGACCAGATTAATTTGCTGACGAGCAAAACAGGTGCAGGGTGAAGAATATAGTAGATAGAGTGTTTCACCATACAGCGGTCAAGGGACACTTGGAAACACTGTGGCCCCACCTTCACGGTGCCTGGATCTCCCTTACCTTAAGGCAAGAGCTGAATTTCCAAAATGTCCTCTAGGCGGAGCCACCGGTAACACCCATTATGGAAAACCATTCCTGTTTATTACACACTATTGTTTTGTCTGTCTGTTTGAGACAGGGTCTTGCTATGTAGTTGAGACTGGTCTTAAATTCTCTATATAGCCCAGGCTGGTCTTGAATTCACGGCGATCCTCCTGCCTCAGCCTCCTGAGTGCGCTGGAATTACCCATGAGCATTGTGACGCCCAGCTTCGTATTTTATTTGCTCTTGTAGCAGTAAGAACTGAACTCAAGGCCTTTGCACTGAGCTACATCCCCAGCACTCTCCTTATTTATTTATTTTGAGAGAGCATCTTGCCAAGTAGCTAAATTTGGACACGCACTTGCGATCCTCCTGCTACAGCCTCCCAAATAGCAAGGCTTACAGGTGTAAGCCACACGGTCCCCGGCTCCAGCTTGAGATCTGTGGCTCTGTCAATCCTCAGGACTTCCCAGGGCCGCCCAGCCCCTGAGACCGGACTCCCCGGAGGGCTTCCCGGAGGAGGAGGAAGGGCCTCGGCAGGAAGGTCCCGAGCTCCTGGACTTCAGCGTGGACGAGGTGGCGGAGCAGCTGACCCTCATGGACGCGGTGGGCACCCCCGACGGTGGCAGGCTGGGGTGGCGTGGGTGGAGGGGTGCAGGTCACACTGAGGACCCATCCCCCTCCCGGCCCCCCAGAAACTCTTCTTGCGGGTGCGGC
>PVLA01002038.1:256137-298481 GCA_004027455.1 Hydrochoerus hydrochaeris
CCAATGAGAGTCCTTGGTGGGAGGAGCCTGAGGCAGCAGTGGGGCGGGGGTGGGGTGGGGTGGGGGCGGGGGTGGGCTTGGGGCCCGGTGGGAGAAAGAGAAATAAGCTGGTTCAGTCAGGGGCCAGACAGAGGGTCCGACCTGGGTCAGAAGCGACAGGACAGAACCGGTGTCCTCCCAGCACTGGGGAGGCTGAAGCAGGAGGATTGCTGAGTTCGAGGCCAGCGTGGGCTCCATAGTGAGTTCAAGGTCAGCCTGAACTGCAGAACAGAGATCCTTTCTTAAGAAAAAAATAAGTCACGGGAGCTAAGGTGGCCGGTGCCTGGGTGTCAGATACGGGGTGTGATGAGCAACCCCACCTCACCCCAGCGCTGCCGGGAGCTGCGGAATTTCTCCTCCCTGCGCGCCATCCTGTCCGCCTTGCAGTCAAACCCCATCTACAGGCTGAAGCGCAGCTGGGGGGCCGTGAGCAGGTGAGCCAGGTGGGGAGACAGCGGGGGCCACTGCATCCCCGCTCTGCCCTGCCAGCCAGGGGGCTGCCGACCACCCTCTCCTCTCTGCCCAGGGAACCGCTCTCCACTTTCAAAAAGCTTTCACAGATTTTCTCCGACGAGCACAACCACCTCAGGAGCAGAGAGATTATTTCCCAGGTACCGAAGGCTCTGGGGAGCATCCAGTGGCCAGGGCTGGGCTCAGAACTTTCAACCCTCCTGCCTCAGCTTTCCAGAGTACTGGCATGTAGACCCAGGCCACCACACCCGTCTCCAGCAATTGTATTATTTCAGCTGTTCCCATGATAACACGTCCTCAGCACTGGCCTTATTTATTAATTCAACGACAAAAAAATTTTTTTTAAAACATGGGCCAACCTGTCTGATTTATTATGACAAGAGTTAGCTTAAGGTGGCAATTGCCTGCCAGTTCCCGGGTGAACCTGGAAGAGGTGGCTCATGGGCGCAGACCCTCCCTGGGCCAGAGCAGTCAGTGCCCCTCAGCACACTCGAGTGACCTTTGCTCCCTGTTACCTGGTGTAGGTCGAGGCTCAGTGTCTCTGCCCCTCACAGGCCTTTCCATTCTTAATTTCTTTTCTTCCTTTCGTACCAGAGATCAAACCTGGGACCTTCACATTGAGCTGTATCCCCAGTACTTTAAAAAAAATTTTTTTGAAATTTTGAGACAGGATCTCACTAAGTAGTTGCCAGGCTGGCCTTGAACTTGTTGTGACCCTCCTGCCTCAGCCTCCCAGAGGACCAAGATAATGGGTGTGCACCACCACCACGGCCAGCCTGGCTTGTGATTGTTGGAAGTGACAGGGGTTATATGGAGGGTCTCAAGGCACCACTAGGAAGGGAAGGAGGATGCCCTGGGGCCACTCAGTCCTCTTCCCCTCAGGAGGAGGCCACAGAGGGACCCCAAGAGGAGGACAGCCTCCCAGGGTGCCTCCCTTCAGTGAGTGCCGGGGTTGGAATGGGAGACCAGGTGTCCGGGGTGGGACATGTTGGGGGATGGGGTCAGTGATGGCCAGAAGTGACCAGAGCTCTGGGGGCTGCAGAAACTGCCCTCAGGTCCTGTTCCCTACCTCGGCACCTTCCTCACGGACCTGGTCATGCTGGACACAGCCCTGCCGGATGTGTTGGAGGTGTGACCCCCCCAACCCCTGACCCTTGACCCCTGACCCCAGCCAGCCTCCACCTTGGCCCTGCCCCTCACTCCCAACCCCAGTTCTCAGCACAGTTCAATTCGGGCAACCCAGCCCTTGACCTTGACTTTTGACCTGGGGGGAAAACTCCAGTTCAGACAAGCTTTGCCCCCAGGGGGATCTCATCAATTTTGAGAAGCGCAGGAAGGTGAGTGGGCAGCAGGGTGGGTGGGCATCGGGGTCCTCAAGGGTGGGGATGGGATGAGTGGGAATCTCAGTGGCTGCCCCCTCAGGAGTGGGAGATCCTGGCCCGAATCCAGCAGCTTCAGCAGCGCTGTCGGAGCTATGGCCTGCGCCCCCGCCTGCCTATCCTGGCCGCCCTGCGCGCCCAGCACCAGCTCAGCGAGGAGCAGAGGTGACCTCCCTGGGCCCGGCCCACACGCCGTCCCAGCTGACTCCAGGCCCTGGACCACACATCTATCCAGCTCCTGCCAGGGGGCCTCTTTCCCCTGCACCCCAACCCTGATCTTGGCTTCTGTAGTCCAGCCTGGCTCCCAATTTCTGGTGATCCTCCTGCCTCGGCCTCCTCAGGGCTTGGATTACTGACTACAGACGTGCACCACCATGCCTGGCTCCTGCCTGACATTCTGACTTCACCCTTGACCCTCAGTTTGATTCTCCCGACTTTATCTTTCCCAGCCTCTGATCCTGTCGGACCAAGGATCACTTTTGAGACCTCCCTCTCCAATCAGTCTCTGTCTCTCCTTTTTTATTTGTGTGGTGCTAGGATGGAGCTTTTGCACCAAGCTACTTCCCTGGCCTCTCTCTCTCTCTCTCTCTCTCTCTCTCTCTCTGCTCTTTTTCTTTTTTTAATTTTAAGATGATCTTACTAAGTTGCCCGGGCTGGGCTGGAATTTGCAATCTTCCTGCCTCAGCTTCCTTGCCTGGCCCCTTCTGAATCTCTGATCCCCAGTTCTGAGTAATCGACTGTCACTTTGCTGTTTATTTGATCATCCGACTCAGCTGTCCCAGACACTTGCTTTCATTCTGTGGGATCCTGGACCTGCAACGCTGACTCCCTTCATTCCCCAGCCCTGAAATGTCCCTGTGGTTGTTTTGAGACACGGTTTCCCTGCTTAGTTCAGGTTGGCCTTGAACTGGCAATCCTCCTGCCTTGGCCTCTCAAAAAGACTGGGATTACAGATGTACACCACCACACCTGGCCTTGAACTTTGGTTGGTTGTTTTGGTTTGGTTTGGTTTGAGAAAAGGTCTCAATATGTAGCCCAGGCTGGCCTCAAACTCGTGGAGATCCTCCTGCCTCAGCTTCCTGAGTGCTGGCATGACATGCCTGTGCCACCATACCTGGCTTGGCTTTGAACTTTAATCTCGGCCCTATTAGACTCCTTAGCGCCCCCAGTGGCTCCTCATGGGTTGCCAAGCACGATACCCCCCACACCCTAAGGGACCGGGATGCCTCTGTAGGTCCCCTGGCCCTGGGGACCTGACTCCCGCTGGTTCTCCCGTCCTGCCTGCTCCCGGCCCCGCCCCTCGTGTCCCCACTTCCTCGGCCGCCTCAGCTACCGAATGTCCCGCGTCATCGAGCCTCCTGCCGCCTCCTGTCCCAGCTCCCCGAGCATCCGGCGCCGCATCAGCCTCACCAAGCGGCTCAGTGCGTGAGTCTCCGGGTGCGTGGGGAGTGACGGTGGGGGGCGCCGCTCCCGGGCCGATCTGAGCTGGGCTGTCCCCATCTCCAGGAAGCTGTCCCGGGAGAAGAGTGCATCCCCCGGCGGGAGTCCCTGGGACCCCTCATCGCCCACCCCCAGGTGAGCGTCCCGGGTGGGGCCGGGCATAGAGCAGGGCCAGGAGCGGGGTGGCCACCCCACTCGGCTCTGTGTCCCCAGTCTGTCCCCAGGGTCTCCCCCATCCAGTCCCAGAGCCAAGGACCCTCCCGCTGGAAGTCCCCCCAGCTCTCCAGGCCCCCTGAGCTCCTGCACCAAGGTATTGGGGTGGCTTGTGTGTCACCACCGGACTGTGTGTGTGCACGTGTGAGTGGGAGGGTGGGTGTGCACGCAGGATGGCAGCTCAGGCATGAAACTGGCTGGGCCAGCACCTGCCAGGGACGCTGTCACTTTTTTTTAAATTTATTTATTTATTCTGTGGCACTAGGGGCAGAATCTACAGCCCCTACACTGAGCTCTGTCCCCAGCCCTTTTAAAAAATTTTTAAATTTTGAATCCAAGTCTCACTAAATCGTGGAAGTTGCTCAGGCTGAGCTCAGACTTGGGACCTTCCTGCCTCAGCCTCCCACAGTGCAGGGATGTCAGGCGTGTGCCACCACTCCCAGCACAATCCCTCAGTTTTTCAAGACCACTGGACTCTGCACCCTGGGTGTGCAGGGAGGTGGGGCTGTGTTTTCACAGGATTTTGAACACACCTGGATAGACCAGTGTGATCTGGGTGTGGTGGCACATGCCAGTGGTCCATCCTAGCACTGTGGGAGGCTGAGGCAGGAGGATCCCAAGTTCCAGCCCAGCCTGGTCAATTTAATGACTTTAGCAAGACCCTGCCTCAAAGTAAAAGATAAAAAGGGCCGGACGCAGCTCAGTGCAAAGGCCCTGGGTTCCATCCCCAGCAGCGCCACAAAATAAAACCATGGCAGGTGGGGCCTGTGGTGCCCCACTGCTGAGCACCTGTGCCCTGCACCTCCACCACCTGCAGCTGCCCCTGAGCCCAGACCCACCCGGCCCCTGGGCCCCCACATTGCTCCCTGGAGAGCAGAGCTTGGAAGCACGTGTCATCCGCGTGAGCCTGGACAACGACCACGGGAACCTGTACCGGAGCATCCTGGTGAGGGGTTGAGGTGCCAGGGGAGCCCCAGCCCTGGGCCCGGATGCACCTCACCCCCTAACCCCCTTCCAGCTCACCAGCCAGGACAAAGCCCCCAGGGTGGTCCAGCGAGCCCTGGAGAAGCACCATGTGCCCCAGCCTAGGACCCACGCCTACCAGCTCTTCCAGGTCCTCCCTGGGGACAGGGGTGAGCAGGGACAGCTTGGGGCCAGGCTGGGGGGGCAGTGGGGAGGGCGCGGTCTGGCTGGCTTGAGCAAGGAGCCCAGTGCTACCTGTGCTCAAGGCCTGCTGGGTGGCTCCTGCATAGAGTTATGGGTAAGAAGTGGGGGGGGCAGAACCCCAGGGGTGAGGATGTGGGGGTCACCTTACTAGTTCACCATGAGGATGGGCAGGACCAAGAAGATGCCCTGGGGCTTATGAGGTGGTGAGATTGTCTAGGGTCAGATGAGAAGTGGGTGGCAGTGGTGCATGCCTGTGATCCCAGTGCTTGGGGAGGCTGAGGCAGGAGGATTGCAAGTCTGAGACCAGCCTGGGCTACACACTGAGTTCAGGGGGGCTATACATGTTGTTCCATGTCGATGTAAAAACCGCAAGGTTGTGCAGCTGGGAAGTTATCCAAGTTCCTGGCGGCTGCAGCTGGAGCACTTCAGGCATGGCCTGGAGGAAAGAGTGGGGTGTGTCAGAAGTATCTGGGGCAAGGGAGCTTCAGTGTGTTCCTGCGGCTGGGGTGAGGCATGCAGATTCTGCAGGCCAGGAATGGTGACAGGTTGCCCAAGCTTTTGATTGGGGGGACACTGGAGGTGGTGCAGACCTCAGCTGGAAATTGTTCCAGTCTGCAGAAACCAGAGAGCAAAGTGTGGCTTAGCAGTAGCTGCAGGGATCCAAAGTTGCTCGGGCCCTGGGGTGCATGGTGCCTTCTGCCTGGACTAACCACCGTCATCTCGCTTCCACTTCTGACCAGAGCTTCTGATTCCCGACAACGCCAATGTCTTCTACGCGATGAGTCCGGCCACCCGTGGCGATTTCGTGCTACGACGACGGAAGGAGGGGGTTCGGCCGGCACGTTCTGTCTCCCCAACCTGAGGGAGCCTTCTCCTCCTGCCAGCCCAGAGTGCCATGCCTTCTGTCTCCATGGGGGGAGCCTCTCCTGGAAAGCCACCCCCAGTGGGGGCTGTTGTGTGCTGTGCTGTGTGACACCCGCCCCACTTTAGCCCACTGGAGGCCAGCACTGATGCCTTGGGCATTAGATCTCTTTTTCAAAGACGTTAGTCCTCATCGTGGCTGCCATAACAACAGAAATAAGCAAACTAAGAGCCTTAAGAGAGGGATTGAACCCTGGTGTGATGGTACGCGCCTGTGATCCCAGCACTCAGAAGGCTGAGGCAGGAGGATCCCAGAGAGTTAAAGGCCAGCCTGGGCTACCTAGCAAGACCCTTTCACAAAAAACAAAAACAACAACAAAAGGATAGAATGAGCCAGGATGAATGCAAGAAGACCTGTTTATACACATAGGGCCAGGATTTCCTTCCCCCCAAGGTTTTGAGGGCTATTTTTTTTTTACCTTCTGTATATATAAGAGAGAATTGAAAATTGGATCAGAGACAAATAACTTCACCACTCAGGAGTCCAGAAGATCTTAATGGGGTTTCATTGCTGTCTCTTGGCTCTGATTTGCTCTGACAGTGACACTGTCCCTTATCCCCCTCAAAGCCTTTTGAAGTGGACATGCCATAAAAGCCACATTTCCTAGCAGCCCCCCAGCGAGACGAAGTATTGGCCAGTAAGGTATCAAAGGAAGGAGACACCAGAGCCTGTCCTTGAAGGGCAGCGCTGTGTGTCCTGCCCTGCCAGCGTCCCTTTCTGCTCCCCGCTGCTCGGAAGGAAGATGGGGAATGGATCACCGTGGCTTTATCCTCTAACGGAATGGCAAGCTGGAAGGAGCCTGGGCCTCCGGAACCATGGAGCTTGCTGTCACTTGGAGTGTTACTTAGAGAAATAAACTCCATCTCACCGAAGCCACTGTTATTCAGTTCTCTGGGACAAATTACCAAGTGAACTTTGTTTGAGACAGGGGCTTGCTGTGTAATCCAGACTGATCTCAAATTTGAGATCCTCCTGCCTCAGCCTCCAGAGTGCTGGAATGCACAGACCTGTGCCACCACACATAGTTTAAAATGATGTTTTAATTTATATGGTTCCCCTCCCCCAGCAGGCCACAGTGCCAGACTTACATCCCAGCACTTCCACCCTCCCATGCGGAGGCCGCCATTCCCACCAGCTCCCGCAGGTTCCCATTGGACGACCTTGGGTCATGTGCCCATCCCTGAACCAATCATTGTGTTGGGAAGTATGCGAAGTGCAGATTGGGGCCCCACGCTCACTCCTTGGCTGGCAAACTTCACATCACACAGGAGTGGGTTATCACAGAACAGGTTCCTATTGGGGAAGCTTGGGTCACGTGTATATCGTTAAGCCAATCACTGTTTGGAGGAATTAATATGCAAATTTGAGGCCCCCCATGCTTTCGCCTGGCAAACAAACTTCACATCACTGAAGGTTAGAGTCTGAAGAGTCACACAAGTCAAACTTGAAAGTGCTAGCTGGGTGCGGTGTGCATGCTTGTAATCCCAGCACTTGGGAGGCTGAGGCAGGAAGATTACTTTGAGTTCAACCCCAGCCTGAACTACATAGTGAGACCTTATCTCAAAAAACAAAAAGGTACTGTTACTATGAGGGGAAACTTGGGTCTATGCACACACAAAAATATGGTTCTAACTGTGGAAATCAGTGTGGAGATTTCTAAAAAACTAGGACTAGAGGTCCCATTCAACCCAGTTAGTTCTCTTTGGGGTATCTCCCCAAAAGAATTAAAAACATTATACTACAGTTATGTATGTGCACCCATGTCTATAGTAACACAGTTTGTAATAGCTAGATGTTGGAAATAACCTAAATGCCCATCAACTGAGGAATGGATAAAAAAGATGTATTTTTGTATAATGGAATACTACTCAGCCATAAAGAAGGATAAACTGGAGACTTATAGGTAAATGGATGTATATTGAGAACATAATCAGTGAGATAAGACACGTGTAAACATATTTCATTAGTGTGAGAGACAAAAAACATATAAAATAATATAGTCATACTACTGATGTCCAAGAGTCCCCTGGAGAGATTTGTGCCAGTATTGTTCAGACAATCGAATGCAGATGTGCTCTGGGTGAATGATTTGTACAATGCACAATGTATATACCATAATTGCTCTTGCTTAACATGTTTTGAAATTTTGGTTTTTTTTCTTTTTTTAAAATTTTTATCCTTGAAATAAAATGGATTTGGAAAAAAATATGCGTCTAAATTTTGTCAGTGGAAATCTAATGGATTACACTCAGGTACTATCTAGTGTAGAAGAAGAGAGAGGAGGAGGAGAGCATTTTAGAAGGCCTTGCATGCACCAGCGTCCTATTAGAATGAGCCGAAGTAAATTCAGTAATCCATGCTCCTACAGAGATCTCATTGTGAGCCTGTTTTATTCAGAGAACTTGACGATCTAATCTACCCCTCACCCCACTGAATGGGACCCAGGAAGCGCTGCGCTGTATCCCCAGCCCCTTTGTATTTTTAAACTTTGAGACAGGGTCTTGCTAAATTGCCCAGGCTGGGTTTAAACTTGTGATCTTCCTGCTTTGGCTTCCTGAATAGCTGGGATTACAGGATAGTAGTAATAGATTATGGATCGGGTTTATCTCAATTTTCACTAGAGCCCTGTGGAGTGACTAGTGTTATATCCCCATTTTTCCCATGAAGAATTAAGACCAAGAATTGGGGCTTAAATTCTTGGTTAACCAAGTTGTAAGTGGCTAGGGTTCAAACCTGGATAATGTAACTCCAGGACACGTGCATTTAACAATGAAGCCAAATTGACTCAGAAATAGAATTGGTTTCTTTCTGTCTGTTTCTGTAGCTCAGTGCCAGTGACTTGAGGAAGAAATTCTCATTGATTTTATCTTTGCTGCTTTAGAGACAAGGCCTGGCTTTGTGGTTTAGATTAGCCTCAAACTTGGAAGGACCCTTCTGCCTCAGCCTTCGTAGTGCTGGGATTATAGGCACCTGTGATTGCACCTGATGCTGAAAATTATTAAAAAGGGGCTGCAGTGGGAACTCACTGGGCAGGATCTGAATTCAATCCCCAATAGCACCTTTCCAAGAAAAAAAATCAGGAGGCGAAAAGCACAGTAGCCATGAAAAAGAAAAAAGATAAGAGTGGGATTACACATGCCTGTAATCCCAGCAATTAGGAGAGAGAGGCAGGAGGATCACTGTGAGTTGGAGGCCAACCTGAACTACACAGTGAGACCCTGTCTCCAAAAACAAAAAAGGAAAGAAAGTTTCAGTGGGCTGGCACACACCTGTAATCTCAACCCTCAGGAGGCTGAGGCAGGAGGATCACCAAGAACTCGAGACCAGCCTGGGCTATGTAGTGAGTGAGTTCAAGGCCAGCCTGACCATTCAGTGCAATAGTGGTGAACCTATGATGTGTGGTATGGAGCTGTTCCTACCTCTGAGAGCTCTAAAAGCGTCACCATCACTGGTGTGGTGAAACCCTGTATTGAAAAAGTCTCAAGACTGAAGCTCATTGGCTTCTTTGGGTCACATGTACACCATGGACCAATCACTGTATGCAAAGGAAATGGTGTCCTCTGATTGGTTAACCTGAGGGAGGTTCTCTGATTGGCTAGTCTGACTAAGGGGAGAGAATGAAGTAACCACCCCCAAGAAAGATGTGTACACCAGTTTAATTAGCAAATTGCTTTCATTTTAAATTTCTTCTTTCTTTCTTTCCTTTCTTCCTTCCTTCCTTCTTCCTTTTTTCCTTCCTTCTGTTTTTTGAGAGAGGGTCTTGCTATGTATTCAGGGCTGGGCTCAGACTTGAAGGGATCCTCCTGCCTCAGCCTCCCCAGTGGCAGGATTACAGGTATGCACCACCAGCCTCTGCTAATTTTTATTTTGATTCTGGGGCTTGAACTGAGTTACACCTCCAGTCTTTTATCATTTTTTATGCTCTGGCAAGACTTGATCTTCCTATCACAGATTCCTAGAGTGCTAGGATTACAGAACTATACCACCATGGCCAGCTTTATGGTTTCTTTTATAATTGTCTCCCAGGTTGTGAAAGAACTGCACATTTTTTAACAAGCCATGGTGGTGCACATCTGTCATCCCAGCACTCGGGAGGCTGAGGCAGGAGGATCATTGCAAATTCCAGACCAGCCTGAGCCACAAAGTGAGTTCAAGTCCAGCTTGAACTGCATAGTGAGAGCCTGTCTCAAAAAGACAAAGAAAAGAAACAAACAAACAAACAAACAAAAAACATTGCTTCTCTGGTGTGAGAAACTGAAAGTGTAAATAAGGACCAAAATGTATAACAGGTCCTGTGAAACAGAAAGAAAATGTTCACATGGGAGAGGGATCTAGGGAGGGGGTAAGGGGGAAAGGAAGGAAGGGAGGAGAAAAATATTGAGAAAAGATGGAAAAACTGGAAACAAAGGTTTTGTAAATGAGAGGAAGAGGAGATGAAGGGAGAGGAGAGAAAAGGGGGAAAAGTTGTACCATGGAAAGGTACAAATTCCCTTTGATAACTGTGATCATCTTCTATACCTAAAATGTACCAATGGATTCATTTTAAAACACAGCAGCAAGCTGGGGATTTAGCTCAGCAGCATAAGCTCCTGCCTTGCAAGCACATGGTCGTGAGTTCAATCCTGGTACCAATAAAAAAAAAAAAAACAGCAGCAACAGGGTGCAGTGTTATCCTGGCTACTTCAATAGCCTGGAGCAAGAGATATCCTGAGACCACAAGTTCAAAGCCAGCCTGGGCATCAGAAACTCTATTCTCTGAAACATTAGGCAAATGAAATACCAAGCATATGAAAATACAGACAGGAGCCAGGCATGGTGGTGCACACCTGTAATCCTGACATTCAGGAGGCTGAGGCAGGAGGGTTGCTGTTAGTTTGAGGCCAGCCTGGGTTACATAGTTCAAGACCAGGCTGACCTACACATAATGAGATCCTATCTCAAAAAACAAAGCAAAGCAAACATAGGCAGTAATTCTGTTAAAATCTCCTAAAGGAAACATCATAATCTAAAATACTGTATTTTACAAACAAAGGACTATGAGATATGATCAACATATATGGTGACTGTTTAGATTTAAAAGCGTTTGTTACAGTAAAGGATGCATCATCATTATTTTCCCTCCAACTTCTTCCCCTTGCTTTGAAGGTATTTGTCCCATGGCCCTTCCCACTTCCTACAGCAGATCTGGAAGTGCTATTTCATAAGTGTCTTTAATTGAGCTGTCCTGGCTGCCTCCACGTCCTGAACTGACTCAAAATGCCTCCTTTTCATGATCATTTTGACTTTGGGAAAGAGTCAGAAGTCAAACGCTATCAGATAAATCTGGTGATAAGGACACATGACCATGTTTGTTTTGTTTGATTTTGTTTTTGTTTTTCAGTCTTGTTGAGACAGGGTCTCGCTATGCAGTCCAGGCTGGCCTTGGGCTCACTTCGCAGCCCAGGCTGGTCTCAAATTTACAATGATCCTCCTGCTTCAGCCTCCCGAGTGCTGGGATTACAGGAGTGTACCATCTCCCCCCAGCTATGGCCCTGTTTTTATTTGACAGAAATTGCCACAAAATTTGATCAAAAACATGGTGAATGTTTAAATTTCAAAATGTGTTATACTAAAATTTACATTGTCATTAACCTTCTTCAAAAACTACAATACAGCCAGAGATATAGCTCAGTGGCACAAGCTTCTGTCTGGCATATGCAAGGTCCTGAGTTCGATTCCTGGTACCAAAAAACAAAATACTACAATACTTTCCCTTACTTTTTTTTTTTTTTTTGTCTTTTTGAGACAGGGTCTCGCTATGCAGTTCAGGCTGGCCTTGAGCTCACTTTGTAGCCCAGGCTGGTCTCGAACTCTCAACGATCCTCCTGCCTCAGCCTCCCGAGTGCTGGGATTACAGGCATGAGCCACTGCACCCGGCACTTTCCCTTACTTTGACACAGGTATCACATTATTCCTGGCAATGGGTCTTTCACCAAAATCACATTTCTTTCTTTTTTTTTTTTTTACTTTTATTTGAATTTATTTTACACTTAACTTAATCCCGCACCGTAAGTTTTGGTTTCTTCAGTTTTTCTGGAATATTCCTTTTTTCTTCTGTGCAACTTCCTCCTTGGGGTTAGCAACAATTTGTTCCTTTTCAGTGAGAATCGTCTCAGTGTGGCAGGGCAGTTCGTGGCTGAGTGAACCCGGCCATGAGCTCAGTAAACACAGTGCTACATCTCCGGCGCTAGTTCCCCTGGCTATGTTCAGTGACCTGAGAATCTACATCTAAACCCTCAAATTCAGCATCACTCTCTGCTTGTTTATGCTTGTGCAGCAAAACTCAGTGCTCTCTTTGGGCCTGGGCTCACCTAGCTCCAGCACCGTGACACTGGGGTGACACATATCACTTCCATAAGGCAACATCCTTCAGATACTTGATGGCCTCTCAGATTTGCATACCCTCAGCGGCGGCCTCAGCAGTTTTGCAGCTGTTCTTAAAGTGAACATGAAGATTTGAGTCTCTTGATTTGCTTGATTTTGTGGGGTTTTCTGGGTCAAGAGAGCAGCGAACCATTTTTACGGTTCACCTCAGGCTACTCGAAGAAAGAAGAGGAGCCTGTAATCTCGTTTCTTTTTTTTGGTTTTTCTTTGGAGACAGGGCCTCACCGTGCAGCTCAGGCTGGCCTTGAGCTCACTTTGTAGCCCAGGCTAGTTTTGAATTCACAAGGATCCTCCTGCCTCAGCCTCCCAAGTGCTGGGATTACAGACCGGTGCCACCATGCCTGGCTCTTTCTCTTTCTTTCTTTCTTTCTTTCTTTCTTTCTTTCTTTCTTTCTTTCTTTCTTTCTTTCTTTCTTTCTTTCCTTTGCTGTTGTTGAGACAGGGTCTTGCTATGCAGTCTAGGCTGGCCCTACACTATCTATGTAGCCCAGGCTGGCCTAAACCCCTGTTCTTCCCGCCTTGGCCTCCCAAGTGCTGGGGTTTACAGGCATGCACCACCACAGCTAGCCAGTCATTTCTTGTTTAATTGAAGCATTTATTCTACTTTTGCATCACCTCATATTTTGTGCATGTCCCAGGGGCTCGGTTAAGCACTGGTACACAAAAGTTAACATCTTTTGTGACTTTGAAATAGTGGTGTTTATTGTTTTATTTCCTGGCTGGGGAGAGATGCTGATTAGCAGGATATTATCAGGAGCTTACATTTTTGAAATGCTTGCTATGCATCAGATTTTACAGATGAGAAAACTGTAACTCTGATAAGGGAGGACACACGTCCAGGGCCACATAGCAAAAAAAAAAAAGAAAAAGAAAGAAAAGAAGAAAAGAAAAGAAAGAAAGAAGAAAATGTGCATCATTTTGGAAGCTACAAGTGAATCCATCCCCACACCCTCTGGGGACTGCTGGGCCCAGGAGCGCCCCCGCCCCTCCCGAAGGACCTTATCACTGCCCGGGCTGCTGCGGGCCACGCCCCTTGGGGGAGGGGCCACTGAAGGCTCCTGGCCGGGAAGGGCCTGGTCAGCTGTGTCCGGCGGAGGCAGCTGCTGACCCAGCTGTGCCCTTTGCTAGGGGTGGGGGACCGAGGGACAGGAGCCCTGGGCTCTGGGGGGCGGAGGCGGCATCATGGACCACCTCGGGGCGCCCCTCTGGTCCCGAATTGGCCCCCTCTGTTTCTTGCTGTCTGGGGCAGCCTGGGCGCCCCCACCTAGCTCCCCGGATCCCAAATTTGAGAGCAAAGGTAAGGATCGATGTATGCGCGGGCACCACACGGGTTCCTCTCTGCAGGGCAGTGTTGCAGCCCTGGACTCCCTGTCTGGGGTCCACGCCAACTTTTGAACCTCCACGCTGGGTCCTGAGGGGCCGAGTTGGTATCTGAGCCTCTAAACCGGGGTGCTAGTGGGTCGTCTCCCCGAAGCCTGAGTCCCCGCAGGGAGGGGACCCAGCGGACTGCGCAGTGGGGGAGCGGGTAGAGCCGGGGTCCGCGCCGGAGGGGCTTGGTGCCCTGCCGCCTGTAAACACGGCTTGTGGCTGGCACCCGGCCCCTGGGCCCGCCGTGGGGAGGGAGGGGGCGGGGGCCACGGTTGGAGCTATCGGGCGGTCGGGAGCCTGCGGGGGCCGATAGGAGCCGCCTAGTCCGCACCCACCGGAGGACGCGCGCGTCCTGGGAGGCTGGAGGCGGGGTGCGCAGCGGGGCCCGAGGTCTCCAAAGCTGCGTGCAGCTCAGCCCGCGCGGCGTGCGCGTGCGCGCGGCGAGGGGGGAAACTGAGGCAAGCAACCTGAGCTGATGAACTCGAAGGGCGCCCCCTCTGCAGACCCGCGAGGGCGCTGCGGTTGAGGGGGAGAGCGGGGCGGGGCTTTTTTCTTATCTGGTCCCCACAGGCAGAGGGAGGGAGGGGAAGGGGGTGCTGGGGCCAGAGCACGGGTACGGCTGCTCTGACCTCCTCCTCCCGCGGCCGCCTCCCCAGCGGCCCTGCTGGTGGCCCGCGGGCCCCAAGAGCTTCTCTGTTTCACCGAGCGGCTGGAGGACTTGGTGTGTTTCTGGGAGGAAGCCGCAAGCTCCGGAGTCACCTCCAGCAACTATAGCTTCTCCTACCAGTTTGAGTGAGCAGCGCGGAGACGGGCGTCCCAAGGGTGGGGTGGGGTGGGGGGAGTCCCTGGCGCTCGCAGCCTGAGATGTCCCCTGGGGTCTGGGTGGCGCTTCCAACCGTAGGAAGCTTCTAGGGTCGGGGCTGGGATACTTCTTGGTCGCTTTTGGAAGGCGACCCCAAACGTCAAACCTCTCTGAAGTTCCTCCGCTTCAGCTCTGGGCTCCGGCGTCACTAACTGAAACTGGGACGCCCCCTCGTGGTAGTAATCAAAATGCCCCAAGGCGGGATGTGGTGAAGCACACCTGTAAACCCAGCCTTCAGGAGGCTGAAGCAGGAGAATCGCAGGGGGGTTCGAGGCCAGCCTTGGCTATACAGCGAGAGAGACCCTGTCTCAAGCAAAACAGAAGCTCCCAAGGTCTGGGTTGCACAAATTCTTTAGCCTCACCCCCACCCCTGCCTCCAATGTGTTCCCTTCCCTTTCCGGTCCCCGCGTGCACAGGGGCGAGCCTCAGAAGCCCTGTCCCCTGCGGCAGGCGCCCACCGCCCTAGGCACCGTGCGCTTCTGGTGCTCGCTGCCCACGGCCGACACATCGAGCTTCGTGCCCCTGGAGCTGCGGGTCACGGAGGTCCCCTCCCGCTCCCCACGTTATCACCGGATCATCCACATCAACGAAATGGGTGAGTGACCCGTGCTCGCAGAAGTGGTGCGGGGGGGGGTCCCGATCTCCATGCCCCTGACCGCGCGCCCAATCCACAGTGCTGCTGGATGCTCCAACGGGGCTGCAGGCTCAGCGGGCGGAGGAGCGAGGTCAAGTGGTGCTTCGCTGGCTCCCGCCGCCTGGAGCACCGATGAGGAGCCACATCCGCTACGAGGTGGACGTCTCCACCGGTAGCAGCCCAGGGGGAGCGCAGAGAGTGAGGCCCTCCCCTACTGTCCTTTCCCCAAAGCCCTAACTCAGATGCCCCACATCCCCGTTCCTTACTGCCCGAGACCACTCCGCACCCCTTGGCACATCCGCTTTATCCGCGCGGCTCCGATGCACCTGAGCCTGGCGTCCCAGACTCCCAGACCTGACTCCCTCCCGCTGCCCTGCCCACCGTTATATAGCCCGGGTCCCACCCCTTGCTAATGAAGTCTTTGCTCTGATTGGTCTTGAGATTTCTTGTGTCCCGCTCCCTGTTCTCATTGGGCCCCGCTTGTTGTCCTTCCTCTTTCTATTGGCTGCATTCCTCAGGGGGGAGGTGCCTCTGAAAGCCCGCCCCTCGCCCGGGCCCCGCCCCCAGGTGGAGATTCTAGAGGGCCGCACCGAGTGCACGCTCAGCAACCTGCGAGGCTCCACGCGTTACACCTTCGCGGTTCGCGCGCGCATGGCCGAGCCCAGCTTCGGTGGCTTCTGGAGCGCCTGGTCCGAGCCCGTGTCGCTGCTGACGGCTAGCGGTGAGGCCTGGGTGGGGTGTAGGAGGAGCTGGGGGCGAAACACCTGACAACCCCCCCACACCTGACCTCCTGCCCGCCCCCCTCTCCTCCCAGACCTGGACCCCCTCATCCTGACGCTGTCCCTCATCCTCGTGCTCATCCTGCTGCTGCTGGCCGTGCTGGCCCTGCTGTCCCACCGCCGGTGAGCCCCCATGCGGGCACTTGGCCCCGCCCCGCCCTGGAACCCCACCCCCACCCACCCTTAGCTTCGGGGAAACCTCAAAGAAGGCTCAGAGAGGGGCGAGGCCTTGCCTGAGGTCACACAACGATGAACCCTGCTTGGGGACGTTCTCCTAGTTTTCCATCCTGCTCAGTGGCTACCCCTTCTTGGATCCCTTGTTTTTCCAGGGCCACCAACTTTGTCAAGTTGAACAGCTGGGTTTAGTGAAAAGATCTAAGTCCCCACCCAAAAGCGCCATCCTGCCGGTGTTTTATGATCTAAGCTCTTCCGAGGTGTTTGTAATCCCAGGCACACCCAGGGCCATCCACACCGGCAAGGCCTTCTCATATACAGTTCCTTCTGCCTGGAATGCCCTTCCTGCCCCCTTCACTAGAGAGGCTGTCTTCCGAGGCCCCGTTCATTTATTTGGTTGTAGGCCACGGCACTGGGAAGAAAGTGGAGAACAAGCTAGGCCCTCTCCACAAGACCCGGACTTGGTGGATCTCAGAGTGAAGTCAGGGAGACAGACAAGCCCAACAAAGGGAACTGAGAGCCAATTGATCATAAATCATGATGAGTAGTGTCCTAGAAAGAAAACCTGTGGGAAGCTGCAGCCCTGGAGCAAAAACCTGGAGTTGGAGGAAGCAGTTATGTAAAAATCAGGAAGAAACAGCAAGTGCAAAGGCCCTGGGGTCGAAATGAATTTGAGACCCTGAGGCAGCTCCAAGAAGAGCTGTGTGGCTGGAATAGAGTGTAAGGAAGAAGTGAATGGTGACACAAGGGAGGACACAGAGATCTGCAGGGATATGGGAGGAATTTGGATTTTGTTTGCTTGTTTTGCACATGGAGTCAAACACAAGACCTTGAGAGTACTAAACATATGCTTTACTTCTGAGCTACACCCCCAGTCCTGGATTTTATTCTGAATACATTGAAACCATGGGAAGGGGTAATGAGGGAACTTGCCTTAATGGACCACCGGGCCAGGATTAGACAGAGAATGAGTCAGTGTATATTGAACTCCTATGCATCCTTTAAAACCCTGTTCTGCTTACCCTTCTAGAGGGCCTTGCTATTCTTCAGGCAAAGCCCCTGCTCCCCAGCAATGATGGAGTCTTCTACCTCCAAGATGCTTATAATTGTGTCTCTGTGACTGGGCACTGGGAGGGCATGGGTTGTGGGCTCTGTCTGTGAACTTGTTTCTGTTGATAGGACTCTGAAGCAGAAGATCTGGCCTGGCATCCCCGGCCCTGAGAGTGAGTTTGAGGGCCTCTTTACCACCCACAAGGGAAACTTCCAGGTAGGTGGCTTGGTTGTCCCCTGGGGTGCTGGGACCATCTTGCTTCTGGTGGGGGAAGCCCAGAGTTGTGAGCAGGCTGGTGTTGTCTCCCCAGCTCTGGCTGTCGCAGCATGACGGCTGTCTGTGGTGGAGCCCCTGCACTCCCTTTCCGGAGGACCCTCCTGCCCGCCTGGAAGTCCTCTCTGAGCGCTGCTGGGGGCTGACCCAGGTAGTCGAGCCAGGGGCAGATGACAAGGGGCCCCTGCTGCAGCTGGTGGGCAGAGAGCACGCCCAGGACTCCTACCTGATGCTAGACAAGTGGCTCCTGCCCCGGAGCCCACAGGGTGAGGAGCTTCCAGGACCCAGGGGCTGCACGGACATCGCTGCAGCCCTGGATGAAGGTTCAGAGGAATCTTCCTGCTCTTCTGCTTTGGCCTTGAAGCCCGGGCCAGAGGCGGCCCTGGCCACCAGCTTTGAGTACACCATCCTGGATGCCGGCTCCCAGCTCCTGCACCCACGGGCGCTGGGCCCTGAGCCGCCCCCCACCCCACCCCACCTCAAGTACCTGTACCTCGTGGTGTCTGACTCTGGCATCTCCACTGATTACAGTTCGGGGGGCTCCCAGGAAACCCAGGGGGGCTCATGCGATGACACCTACTCCAACTCCTACGAGAACAGCCTGGTCCCCAGCCCTGAGCCTCTCACCCCCAGCTATGTGGCCTGCTCTTAGGAGCCCAAGACTGATAGACTAGGAGGCCCAGGTGGCCCCCCAGAGCCCCCAGAACTGGGGCACTGATGGCCATGGACAGAGCCACCCTGCTCAGGAAGCCACAAGTTTGCAGCATTTTCAACTATGTATTTTTTTTTTTTTTTTAGTGTACATATATATAAATTTATGTGTTTTTTGTACCATGACTTTTACAAACACCCTGGAAGCCCCATATTTCCCTGTGCCCAGGCTGTAGGGTCAACAGTTAAAGTCCGTGAGTTCAGTCTGAGATTCTGGACCTGGAAATCTGAATACCAGTCCTAATAAAATAAATTAGTCAGCACAAGTTGTATGAGCTGTCACACCAAGTAGCTCTTTTTGTACTTGGTGACTGGACCGGTGAAATGGTTTTTCTCTTGTATCTCAAAGCAAGCAGGTGGGCAGACAACCTGGGACGGTTCTGAGCCTGGACTCTCCTGCTATGCTGTTTCTTCCTCCCTTAGGGTCACTTGGGGGGTTCTTAGTTGGATCTACATCCCACTAGCTATTCAATGAAGGGCAACAGCAAGAGGTTCCAGGGACCGTTTTTGAGATCTGGCCTGGAAACTGGTTCTACCTTTTCTTGCATATTTGGCCAAAAGCAATCATGTGACTTCAACTAGGCCAAAGGCATGCTGGGAAATGTACTTTACTTGAATACTCAGGGAGAAGCTGTTTAATGAGCATCTAGCTCGCCTGCCCCTAATGATGACAATAATTCAAAGGGCTTTATTATGAATCAGGCCATGTTTTCAAAAAGCGCTAGCGGGGCAAAGTGGTGCATGCCTATAATCCCAGCACTGGGGAGGAGGCAGAGGCAGGAGGACCCCTGCAAAGTTGAGGTCCACACAGGCTACATAGTAAGTTCAAGGTCAGCCTGAATGGCATAGCCAGGCTCAGTCTCCAAATATCCAAAAGAAAAAAAGCACTGTGCTGATACCAAGTATCACCATGTCACTCAATAACAGTTCTGGTTTAACTACTCTGTAAAAGTCTGGCACAAGCTAAGAAAGCTGAGGACCTGCACCATATGCAACTGCGATCATCAGTATGGATCCCAGAAGCACATATGGAGCAGCGTGGAGGACCGCCGTGCCACCCTCCCCCAGACTCACGTGTGACTCTATATTTCTTACAAGGCTACAGAGGCGACTACCTACATCAGCTTTCAGTTTAATCCGGGAGTCTGCCCGAGGCTGTGGATGGATCTCCATGACAGCAAGTGGCTGGTGTCAGACTAGCACTGTTTGTCACCAAAGACCAGGGCTGAGTTCACACAGACGAGATGTGATACCAGGGGGCAAAGACATGAGACACCAACTCCACTGAGGCCTGGTGACTCCAGGGGAAAGTTCCTTCCCAGAATTGGCTACAAAGCAGGTCCCTCGTTACCGGTAACCTAACTCTGGCTGTTGAGTCCCTTCCCCAAGAATGCTCTGTGCCCTTGGTTACACAGCTCGTCTCATGCATCCAGCTGCCTTTTTCCTTTTCCTTTTTTTTTTTTTTTTTTGAGACAAGGTCTCGCTATGAGGTTCAAGCTGGTCTTGAGCTCACTTTGTAGCCCAGACTGGTCTCAAACTTGCAACGATCCTCCTGCCTCAGCCTCCCCAAGTGCTGGGATGACAGGCATGAGCCACTATGCCCAGCTCTAGCTGCCTTTTCCTTTCTGCGAGCGTGATCGCTAAATACCAAGGTTCTGGCTGCCTTGAGGCCTCTTGTTCCATGAACAGCTATCACCCCAGATCCCCACAGCAGTGCTATGTTGTCTCTTGCTTTCTTTTCACTCTGTGCCATGACTCCTGGTAGGAGCTTGGGAGCCCACTGCAGGGATCCCCAATAGAGCGGGACACTGAGTGTGAGAATGTGTAGAGCAGTAAGTCAATCTGTAAATAAACTGAGGTATAATATGCAGCAGGGAAGCAATAAACTGGCTGAATCTTAGTAACCATGCAAAGTGGCCAAAAAAGGAGGAAGCCTCAGATTATATCTATAATGAAACTCTTTATACAGTTCAAAACAGTAAACAAAAAAAAGTTGCTTGAACATAATATGCATACAATAACTCGAGTTTTGCTTTTGTTGCGCTGGGGATGGAATTCTGGGCCTCACACATGCTAGGCAAGCACTCACCACGGAACTACACCTCCAAGCCGTATAATGCGAGCTTTTAAGGAGAAAAATCATTCTGCCTTGAGTAGATCTTGCTTCTGTATCTCTCCCTGAGAGAAGTATTCCAGCCCAGGGCAAAGTGAGGCAGGGAGAGGTTGTCACCTTGCAAAGCTCAGAGCTGACCCCTAGAGTCTGAACTCTCGTTGAGGCTGGGCTCCCTCGTCTGATTAGGCCACGGGGGTGATGGTCATCTCTCCATTGGGTTGGAAGGTCACACGCCACTCTGCCTTGGGGCCCGGGCCGCCTAGCTCCAGGCCGACTCGGAAGCCATGTGTTCCTGGGCTCGCTTCATCCGCCTGCAGCCAGCACTGCACAGGAAAGTAGCGCTGGAGCAGCACCCGCTGCAGGACCTCCCCGCCGCCATCTGCCTCCTCCTGGGTCTGCAGGGCCACCAGAAGCCCACACTGCCGGCTGGGGCCAGCTCGGTGGCCGAAGTAGGCAGCCGTATCCAGCAGCAAGGCGGCCAGGTAGGCTGTGTCCTGGCCCGCCGGGTCTTCTGCTAGGTACTCCTCCAGGCCATCGAGCAGCAGAAGGGAAGGCACGGGGCCCGTGGTCTCATGGGCAGAGCACAGGAGCCGGAGCAGCTCTTGCGTTGAGGGTGGGTACTGGAAGCGAATCTTCTAGAAGAGTCAGAAAGAAAGTAAAAGCCAGATTGAGCACAGGAGCCAGATCCCCACAATGGGACCTCTGCTTCTGTTCCCACCATCACCACTGACACTGGGGCCGGAACTCAGGGCCTTCCAGCTGAGCTCCATCCCCAGCCTTTACCATGTTTATTTTTTCGAGTCAGGGTTTTGCTAAGTCACTAAATTGCCCCGGCTGCCCTTGAACTTGTAATTCTCCTGCCTCAGCCTCCCTGAATACTGAGATTGCAGACCTGGGCCACCGAACCCGGCTCAAGCCCTGTTTCTTTGCGTACCTTCCCAAATTAGGCTCTGACTTCATACATAGCTAGCTCCAGGGTGAAAAAGCGGTTCAGAGCAATAAATATTCCACTCCCGCCTGTTTTTCCAGCACTTTCCACCGTGGCATATTGAATGAGGCTCGATCTTTTTTTTTTTTTTTTTCCCCGCTCTCTAAATAGGGCATCCTGTCCACCAAAACCCTGCCCGACCTGGAGTGATTCCACTGATACCCCGGTAGTTCTCCTCAACCCTGAATCCGCCCCTTGTGCACCGCCGCTACCCAACGCCGCCCCGTGACTGGATAGTCCGTCAGTCAATCTTAACTAAATTTCGCACGGTCCAGTCCCTCGCGCATTCCACGCTCCACTTCTTCACCCTGTTCAAACTTGCCCCCCCCCATACTGTTCCCGTCATTCGCCTATCTACCTGTCACTCAAACGCCGATCCGCCCCTCCATTGGCTGGTATACTTCTAGTGAAACCCCCACTGTTGTACCTGGAGCCGCCAAGGCTCGAGTGTTCCTGCAGTACCACGGGGTAGGCTTTGAAGAGGCCTCCGAGTCAGGAATACGACCGGCCCTCGACCCTCTCCTGCTACTTCCAGTGCTGCGGCAAATAGTAGCGCTGTTTTTCCAGAACCTGGAGCACCGAGCAGCAACAAAGGCGGTCCGGACTCAGCCGTATTCTCCGCAATCCTGGCCGCGCTACCCCGATTTAGCACTCTCCTCAGCGCCTCCGCCATTCGCAGCGTACCTCTGTCCAATCGGTGACGCGTTCCCAGCCTTAGTCCCGCCCAAGAGGAGGCCTCATTGGTTACAGTTGGTTTAGCTTCTCTATCGGTCAGTGCAACTGTCCATCAAAAATTAGAGCTCACCAGCTCCTCCCCCGGTGAATAGTCGAAGAACCTAATCTTATCGTGCAGAAAAGGGGCTGGGTGGAGGGAGCCTAAGGCTTCCTTGGAGGAGTTGTGCTGGTGGACGCAATATGAATACTTTTTTTTTTTTGTCAATCAGCTAATCGAACAAATATAAGGGTTGAGAGCTGGAGGGAGTAAGACCAAATCACTGACTCAGTAAAGTCTGGTCTCATTTGCTCGGCTGTAACGTGGGACCCATGATAGCTGAGAATTGTGATGGGCATGTTTGTGTGAGGTGTGGCCAGTGTCACCCAAAGGCATTTGTGAGGTGAATGAGCTCTGCACATTCGAATATGGCACAAGTGTTTGGGGTCACAGGCGTAGGTATACACATATGAAGAACAAAACGTCTCCCCTTCCTCGCTGGCCTAGCAGGGCGTGGGGTTGTTTGTTTGGTTTGGTTTTTGAGACAGGGCCTCGCTATATAGCCCGGGCTGGCCTTGAACTCGCGGCAATCCTCCTGCCTCAGCCTCCCCAGTGCTGGGATTACAAGCAAGCGTTACCATGGCTGGTGGCCTGTGTTCTTCTTGAGTATGGCTTGTGCTAAGCAGAGGGAGAACAAAGCCAAGGAAGGAGGCAGGCAAGGAAAAGAGGGACAGAGAGACAGAGCCAGATACAACATGCACCTTGTCTGCCTTATTTATTTCTGTCTCCCCAGGGCTCAGAACAGTGAACGCTGAGGTTTCTAAAACACATTCTCTTTAAAGCAATACAGAGAGGAAGGAAGTATTGATGGGAAACTGCAAGAAAGGGAGAAACAAGGTGAGTAATCACGATCACTAGCTGGGTGTCCTCACCCAGACTTTGCCCCTGAGCTGCCACTCAGGTCTGTGTCGCCTTGGCAACCTTGTCTCCTGGTAACTTCCGAGTGGTGCTGTTGCTTGGAGACCCAGGAATAGGATGGAATTGTGATTTCCTGGGCTTTCTCTCTGCCTCTGGGACCAGAAAATTGTTCAACAATATCCTCCAGTGCACCCACTCACACAGCTGGACACCCCTGCACGCATGCGTGCGTGCGCACACACACACACACACACACACGAAGTCATGGCATCTCTCTATAAGTTCCACTTCCCAGATTCCCACATCCACATACTGGCAGCTCCACTCTACCCTGACACAAATAACCTTCTGCACACCCAGCCCTACGTTTATCTTTGCACAAACACACACTAGAACATGCTGCAACACAACTGAGACCACAGCTATATACTCACACTGTGAGACAGTCATACCACACTGTCAAATGCGGCCTTGCCCCACAGATCCCCATCCTACATTCAACTCTCCAAGTGCACAGGCTCTCAGTAAAGAGTGACACACAGCACAAAGCTGTGTACACAGGACTCTGCTGAACCCAGCCCCACCTCAGGCCCTTTGCATCTGCCATTTCCTTGCAGAGAGCAGGCAGGTGGCAGATAATCCTTTGATTAATATTTTCTCTTTTGTCTGTCTGAGCCAGAGTCTCGCTACGTGGTTCAGGCTGGCCTTGAACTCACTTTGTAGCCCCAGCTGGTCTTGAATTTGCAATGATCCTCCTGCCTCAGCCTCCTGAGTGTTGGGATTACAGGTGTGCACCACCACATCTGGATTACCTTTGGTTCATTTTTAAAACCCCACTAAGTCTCTGCTGGAGCATCACTACTCAAAGAGACTGTCCCTGACCACATGTCCAAAATTGCACACCGTTTTATTTTTTGCAACATGGAGTCTCACCCTGTTGCCTAGGCTGGTGCCGAACTCCTGGGCTCAAGCAGTTCTGCCTCCCACATGGCTGGGACCACAGGTGTGAACCACAGCACCCAGTGTAGCCTGCACTCTCTAGCTCCTTACCTGTATTTCCCTTCAAATCCAGTGTCAACATTCGATGCATTTGATGGCATTTCTGCCCTGTAGAACATGGGCCCCGTAGGAATAAAGTCTTTGTCTGTTTTGTTCCCTGCCATCTCCCTAGCTCCTGGCACAGCAGTGCCTGCCACCCCATAGGTGCCCAAAACTGTAGGCTGAGTGAGGCCATTCATCAGTGACACCGACATGGGGCATAGCTCTAGAAGATAGTTCTTCCTCTGACTTCTCGGCATTCTGACTTCATGTCTTTACAGAAGTATGCTTTAGATTGAGAGGCTCACTAGCCATCCCAGCATTCTAGGAAGCTGAGGCAGGAGGATTGAGTTTGACCCCAGCCTGGAGAACTTAGTAATTTAGGAAGACCAGACCCTGTCTCAAAATACATACATGCTTATGTATACACACGTACATACGGGCTGAAGATGGAGCTCAGTGAGAAAGGCCTGGATTCGATTTCCGATGTCCTGAGATGCATCTCCAGTGCTGTGGGTGCTTAAGAAAGGACCCATAGAAAACTGTAGCTGCTGTCAGTGGGGCCAGACCCAGGAGTAAGGAGCAGGGGGTGAAAAGCTCAGGGTGAGCCCTGGCCTCTCCTTGGTCATATTAGCATATGCTCCAGAGATTTGTTCATTTGACAAATGTTTTATTTTGTATTTGACTTTTTCAATATTTGATTTTGCAATGCAAGGGATTTTGCAAACCCAGGGCCTTGCACATGCTGAGCAAGTGCTCTACTCCCGAGCTATCCCTCCAGCCCCAAAGCATTTTTTGAGCACCTACTGTGTATCCAAAGTTGTTCTAGACACTGACAACCTAGCAGCAAACAAACAACCAAGTCTTCTAATGAAACTGACATCCCAGTGACTGGAGGAAAGAAAACTTTAAATCTGATAAGCAGGAGAGAAAATGACCACTTCATAAGATCCTTCAGTAGGAATGGATGGCTAGCATATATAATTCGGGGGGTAGGGCTGGGGATTTAGCTCAGCAGTGCTTGCCTGGTAATTATGAGGTTGTGAGTTCAATCCCCAGTACCAAAAAAAAAAAAAAAAAAATTGGGAGGTTTTGTTTTAGCAGCTTCGGATGGGGTGGTCAGCGTTGGCTTCACTGGGAAGGTGACATGTGAGAAAGCACTTGGATGAGGTAAGGCACACACCCAGGTGGACACACCTTCAGTGCCAAGGCCATTTGAGCCCAGGGAGACAGCTGGCCTCTGCTTTCAATACCATGGAAATCCATAAGAAGGGTTTGTGTAGGGGGTGAGTGTGTTCTGACAAGCCAGAGCTGTTTTGCTCGAGTTAAGTTTATGATTTTTTTTGTTTGTTTTTTGAATTTTTTTTCTTGATACAAGATCTTGCCTGGAATTTTTTTTTTCTTAGTACAGGATCTTGCCCTGAACTCACAATATTTCCTAGCTGGACATCAAACTCACAGCAGTCCTTCTGCCTCAGCCTCCTGAGTGCTGGAATTACAGGCATGTACCACTGTGCCCGGCGAGTTTACATTGTTGTGAGACCCATAATGTCTATGTATTTTTATTTTTGTTTTTCTACCTAAGATACCCATCTTGGGTTGGCAGTCTACGCAAGACTATGGTAATTACCACTCACCTTACTGGAAAGAGGCCCTAGTTTATTTACTCTTTGTCGTCCGTGTTTCACTTTATTTTATTTGCGTTGGGAATCGAACTCAGGACTGGTCTCGAACTCGCAACGATCCTCCTGCCTCAGCCTCCCAAGTGCTGGGATTACAGGTGTGAGCCACCACGCCCGGCCTGTTGTTTGTGTTTTAAAGCAGCACCGCGGACAGCGGCCGTCCGTGGCCCGTGGCTCTGTCCACGGTGCTGAAGTCTCGCTTCTTTCCTGACAAGAGGCAGCTTCGAATTCAAGAGGTACCACGGTTCTCATTGTATGAACCCCGAAAGAGAGAGAACCCTGGCAGGGTAGGCAGGGGCTCCGTGCTCCTGTTTACCCTCTGACCTCAGCCCCCCTCACTTCCGTCTTGTCTCACCCCCAGGACCTGCGGGAGCCCCACGCCACCCCTGATTTTTCTCCCTCCGTTTCCCTCCTGCTCATTCTATTCCAGACACACAGACCTCTGGGCTGCTTCCCACACAGAGCAGTCGAGAAAACCCCCTGACTCAGGACATTCGTGCTGGCTGTTCCCCAGACTTTCCCTCCCTCCCCTCCTTCGCTTCTCACCTTTAGCGCCTCATGGGGAGCTTCCCCGATGCCCTCTTGAAAGTGTCACCTGTGTCCACACCCCACGGTCTTCAGGCTTCCTTTGCTTGTGAGACTCTCACTGCTCACAAACCAGCGTCTCACACAGGAGAGACCCTAATCTCTTACGTAAATTCTTGATCTCTATAGTTTGGAATTCAGAATTTTGCAGAGTTTTGAAAGGTGATAGGGTATAAAACACAGGGGCGGGGGATGCAGCTCAGAGGCACAGCGCCTGCCTGGCAAGCGCAAGGTCCTAACTTCAATGCCTGGTACAAAACAGGAAAAAATGAAACCAAAAACGATGTGTGTAAAACACATCTTACAGCCACGCAGAATGGCACAGGCCTGTAATTTCAGCACTTGGGAGGCTGAGGTAGGAGGATCACCATGAGTTCAAGGCCAGTGTGGGTTATATAAACAAGTTCCTTTGCATAGTGAGACCCTGTCTCCAAAAAATAAACAAAAAATAATGAAGCCCTGAAACATGGCTTACATAGCATCCCCACTGGAATCTGGGGTGACAACCCAAATTTGAACATGGTGTCTGCAGAAGAAAAAACAATATTCACGCCAGACATGGTGGCTCACGCCTGTAATCCCAGCACTTGGGAGGCTGAGGCAGGAGGATCGTTGCGAGTTCGAGACCAGCCTGGGCTACAAAGTGAGCTCAAGGCCAGCCTGAACTGCATAGCGAGACCCTGTCTCAAAAAGACAAAGAAAAAAACTATATTCACATCAAGAAAAATAAATAAGAGCTGTACCTAACCTTGTCCAGTTCAGATCATGTTTCACCCTAAGGGAGGTATGGAGATAGTTTTAGTATTCAAGTTTTTGTAACAGTTGGGAGTGTGGCTCTGTATATAGCTTATTTATCTTTATTGTGTGTCATCTGTTTTTTTTTAAGACAAGGTCTTGTGTCGTAGTTCAGGCTGGTCTTGAACTTGCTGTCCACCTCAGGCTGGACTCGAACTCATCATGACCCTCCTGCCTCAGCTTCCTGCCTGCTGAGATTACAGACGTGCACCACCACACCCTGCTCCTTTGAGTATTAGGAGGTGGTGGAGTGCTGAACAGCACAGAAACAACCTCTCCAAGGTTTGGGGTCTGGACACTGGAACATAACAAAGTGAAGAAGAAAACAAGGAGGGAGGTGGGGTCCCAGCACCCAAGGATCTGAAGTAAGAACTGACGCTCACAGGGAGCACAAGAAGAGAGCCCTCAAGGAGGAAGATGAAGGTGACAAGCGGCCCTTTCTCACTGAGCCCTACCTCACTGCCTGGAAGGGGCAGCTTGAACCCGCAGGTGCACGGTGATTGCTGGCGACCCCGGAGGCCTCCCTGGAAAGGGTGATTGGCTGGTTGCCATCTTGAAAAGAGGTCAGAACTCAGAGCAGCCACCAGCACCATCTGGGGGTTCCCAGTGTCAAAATGAGGTGGAACCAATGTCAGGAGGTCAAGGAGCTGAGTTCAAGCTGGCAGGAGGCACGTGGAGCGCTGCAGGCTGACCAAATCTAAACTCTCTTCTATTTCTCTATTTTTCCCCATGATCCCTTTTTTTTTTTTTTTGTCTTTTTGAGACAGGGTCTCACTGTGCAGTTCAGGCAGGCCTTGAGCTCACTTTGTAGCCCAGGCTGGTGTCGAACTTGCGACGATCCTCCTGCCTCAGTCTCCCGAGTGCTGGGATGACAGGCGTGAGCCACCACGCCCAGCTCCCATAATCCCTTTTAAATTTTCTCCCAGGACAGTAAAACCACTATATTGAGGGCATCTTACTGTATCCGACTTTCTGGTTGGTTTTAGATTTATCTGTCTAGTCACAAATCTAATTCAAACAGTTCAAGGTGGCAAAGTAAACATTTACCACACTTTGTCATTTGCTAGACTCTATTTGATGCTATTGGTATTGCTGGTTGTACTGCTTTATCCAAGGTTATGTAATTGTTTTACTCAGTTTTTTTTTCCCCTTAGAGACAGGGTCTCACTGTGTATTTCAGGCTGGCCTTGAACTCACTATGTAGCCCAGGCTGGCCTCCAACTCATGGCAACCCTCCTGTCTCAGCCTCCCAAGTGCTGGGATTACAGGCCTGTGCCACCACGTCCAGCTACTAATCAGTCATTCTTCCTGGTATGCTAAGACTTAGGCTGCATAAGGGTCATAAATGACACTGTGGGACAGTGCAAAGAACCAACAGCTGGGCTAAAAAGCAGCAACCTCTCATTGCTGGTAAATTGAGGAGATAAGATTTTGAAAGATTCAAAAGCCAACTACACCTGGAAGATACCTCTGAATAATCATTTCCTAGAGGTTCTAAATACTACCAATAAAGCTACCTGCCATAAGCAATTTACATGTGCAGAAAGTAAACAAGAAAAGAGAAAATGAGAAGGAATTCAGCAAGATATAACCCCAGACCTCCAGCTCACCAAAGGCAAACGCAGGAGCCAGCGAGGTGGAACAATTTGAAAATCATCCACCTGGACTCTGAAATAGCAAATCAGATGAACAAGGCTCTAGAAAAAATTGAATCAGAAATAATCTCACAACTAAAGAGATGGTGATTATGATAAAACACATTGGTAGTGAGTATAGAGCAGATTAAAAAACAGTGCTTCTGGTTTTTTTAAAAATAAAAAACAGAAGCACTTAGGACAGAGACAGAAACTATGAATGCCCAACCTAGGAAAGAAATGGAATCAATGAAACACATCCAAACATATTCAGGAGATTAAAAATTCCACTGAAAATATGTGCAGAATGAGCCAGTGTGAGCATAGAATCTCAAATATCTAGAGATTGTGTTTATTAATCATAAAAGAGAAATTCATAGACAAAGTCAAAGGATGGAAAACAATATTCCATGCAACAGAAACCAGAAAGAAGCAAGGATTGCTATTCTATTTGCAAAGTGGATTTCAAGTCAAGACTAATTAAGAGATAAAGAAGGTCATTTCATCTTTGTAAATGGAACAACCCAAGAGGAAGAGATAATTTATAGTGGTGAATTACGTCAGTGAAAAATAGAATGAGCTCAAACAACCTAATGTTGAACCTCAAGCTTCTAGAAAAGGAAGAGCAACTCAAACACACTTGGCCACTTTATTTTTGATGAAAGTGCCAAACATCTTCACTGGAAGATAGATTCTTTAACAAATGGTGCTGGAAAAACTAGCTTTGCACATGCCAGAGATTGAAATTGGACACATAAGCTGGGCGTGGTGGTGTACTCCTGTAATCCTAGCACTTGGGAGGCTGAGGTAGGAGGATTGTTGCGAGTTCAAGAGCAGCCTGGGCTACAAAGTGAGCCCAAGGCCAGCCTGAACCACATAGCAAGACCCTGCCTCAAAAAGGAAAAAGAAAAGAAAAGAAATTGGACCCATATCTTTCACCATGCACTAAAGTGAAATCAAAATGGATCAAAGATCTAAATGTTAAAATGGAAAAACTAAATCTTCTGGATGATAGATAAGGAGAACTCTTGAAAGCATTGGTGTAGGCAAAGATTCTGAACAAAACCCCAGTTGCACAGGACTGTCACAAAGAATCAACAACTGGGATCTCATCTTATTAAAAACTTTTGCACAGCAAAAGAAGTCACCAACAGAGTGAAGAGAAAATCTGCAGTGTGGAAAGAAAGATTTTGCCAGCTGTTACTCAGACAAAGGACTAATATCTAGAGTATATAAAAAAAAAACTAAAAAAAATCAGACCCTCCCCTAAATTCAAAGGCCCAATCCAAAAATGGGTGTTGAAAATGAACAAACACACTTCTTGGATGGAGAAAGTGACAAATAAATATATGAAAAAATGCTCAACATCACTGGTCATTTGATAGATGTAAATTAAAACAACACTGAGATTCTATCATACAAAAGGATTGGTATGAAGAAATCAACCAATAACCAGTGCTGGCGAGGTTGTGGGGAAAAGGGAACCCATCTTCACTGTTGGTGGGAGTGTTGACTGATACTTTGGTATCTTCCTGATGAATTAAAAGTATATTTGCACCCATGTTTATAGCAGCATAGTTACAACAGCTAAATGTTAGAAAGAATTCGAATGCCCATCAACTGATGAATCAATAAAGATGTGATTTTTTTATAAGGAAGGATAAGCTTGAGACATTTCTAGCTAAAGACCTTGCAACCATCTTCTTAAATAAAACAAACACACACATTTAAATACCACATTGTGTAGAAAATTTACTGTAAGTGTAAATAAGGACCAAAATGTGTAATAGATATTAAGAAACAGGAAGAAAATATTGAAATGGAAAGGGGAACTAGAAAGGGGAAGGAGCATGAAATGTAAATAAAAGGGAAAAGTGGAAATAAATTATAAATAAGGAGACAAAGGGGGGCAGAAGGGAAGGTAGTGGAATGGGGTGGGGCAGATATTACATCATGTATAGATACAAATTCCCTGTGATGAATTCGATCAGTATGTATATCTAAAATGTACCAATAAAAAAATACGGTAGAGCAGGCATTGATCAACTATTGACTGTGGGTTAAAACCCCCTACCATTTTTTAAAATAAAGTTTTATTGAAAAAAATGTGAACTAATGTGGGCAGGGATTTATGTCTGGTCACAGCCATGACCCCTGTACCGAGGACTGAGTATTTGTTTCCCTCCCTTTACAAAATTCACTACTGCAGTCTTCACCTCATAGGTGATGGCATTGGGAGGTGGGATCTTTGGAAGGTGATTAGGTCATAAGGGTGGGGCCCTTTAGAATTGGATTAGTGCCCTTATAAAAGAGGTCCCATCCAGCTCCACCATCCTTCCACCATGTTTGATTAGAGAGAGATAGTTGTCTACCAGGAACATGTTGTCACCAGACACCCATCTGCTGATGCCTTGATCCTGGACTTCCCAACCTCCAGAACTTTAAGAAACTTCTGTGGCGTCTACCGCATTTTGTAGTAACAGCCAGAAGAGACTAAGGCAACCTGGGACATGCTAGGTATCTATAGTGTTTGTTGAATGAATGAATGACAGTGTGAGGGAAAGAGAAGTAGATTCCCCTTTTCTGGTCCCTAGATGACACTGGGTCCCAAATTGTCTATCTGAAGCCCCTCTGAGCCATATGTCTGAAGTTGCCTGTCCCCTACTCCCTCCCCAGTTCTCTGCGGAGTTCTCAGCAGCTGGGGCTTGGGCCAGCTCACAAGCATTCTTCTGTTCTCACCCCTGCAGGCAGGCATTCAGCATGGGGGTCTCCAGTGCCTCTTGATAACCCCCTGCCAGAGGAGAGCCCTGGGTCTCCCTCAGTCTGTCCCTTCTGCCCTCTGAACACTAGCTAGACAGCCCCTGGGGAAATGCAGGCATGTGAGGTCCCTCACTGTGGATTTGGGGTCTCAGGGGCTTCTTATGCCAGAAGCAGCTGCAGGAGCACAGAAAGGGTAACTTTCCCGAGGCCCCAACCAAGAAAGGCTGGGCAGGGATGTGGACCCCAACCCCTGACTCCCTTGGCCCCACACTGCTTCCCCAGGGCGGCGCCAGCTCCCCCACGGTGCTTCCCAGCCATGGAGACCCGCAGCTGCCGCGCCAGCCCACGCCCCGGGGGGAAGGCAGGCAGGCAGGCAGACTTCTGCTACAAACAGGTTTTTATTAAAGATGAGAAGCCAGGTCTTTATTAAAGATGAGGAGTGGGCAGGAAAGGAGGACAGTGTGTCTTCTGCCCACTGCCTTTGGCTGCTCAGGGGAGGGGAGCCCCCTCTGCTCTACCCATGCCCCCCCACCAGATGGCACATCTGCCTGAGGTCCAGGCAGGGTGGGCAAAGGGACCAGGGACAGGCTGGGGTGGGGTCCGTCCCGCAGCCCTAATAAGTAAGAGAAGGGTTTGGGGAGTGAGCTGGGCACGGGCAAGTGGAGACACAGCACCCTGAACCCCAAAACCTCAACTGGGGCAAGCCCTGCTTAAGTAGGGAACTGGAAGGGACTGGATGAGAGGGTACACACAGGGGGAAGGAAGGGGGACCCCTAGGACCTTGTCACTGAGGAGACTGTCTCCCACCCCCTAAACTGGGCTCTGGAAATCTGAGGACCTGGGGACAAAGGACGACCCCACCCCCTCCTCCAGTGTGCACATGCGTAGACTCGGGCGGTCCCCCATTGACTGGAATCATACCCACCCATTCTAGAAATGCTGAGAGCCAAGGCCTCCTATTCGCTGTTCAGACACTTAACCCCCCCCCCCAGTTGCCCACTTGTCTGAGTTCAAGAAGTGAGAGGGAGGCGCCGATTGGCTGGAATCAACTTTGATTCTGAGAACTGGAGACTCTCATTGGCTGGGTAGTGGCCAATAGGATCAAGTTCTGGCCCTTAAACTGGCAATCATAGGGGCAAGGGCCCACCTACTGAGAGAGGTCCTGCAAGGCTAGCGAGGCGGGGGTTCCGCGGTGTCCTTCCAGCCACCTCCTGCTAGGTGGACCCGGCTGGTCTGGGGGAACGGGGGCTTTGGCACTCACACGGCACACGCACACACACGCGTGGTAGGGGACAGAGGGCCTGGGCTGACTCCGGGTGGGCGGGCGCGCGGGCTCTCACAGCAGGTGGTCGCGGCTGGCGAACAGGTAGGGGCTGAAGTTGTCCCGGTGGAAGGGGGAGGGGTAGAGTCCGCTAAGGGTGTACAGGTCCCGCAGCAGGGGCGTGGGCAGCAGCAGCTTCCGGCCGCGACCCCCGCCCCCGCCCGGCCCCCCAGGTCCAGGGGAGGAGGGCGAGGGGCCCTGGCTGGGGGTGGGCGCGGGCAGGGGCAGGGGCAGGGGCGTCGGCTCAGACCTCAATCGAGGGCGGGGCACACGGGGCGACGAACACATGGCCGGGGCCCTGGAGGACACGCAGCTGGGCATCAGGTGGCCACGGCGGACGCAGTTCTGCGGCTCTGGAGGTCCGGAGTCAGCCGATTAGAAACCACAGCAGGCGGCCAAGGGCGCTTAGGGGTTGATCTCCCTGGCTGGGGGCTGCCCACGGGGAAATCCCCACCCCACCCCTCCACCCCACCCCCGCTTCCCCATCACTCACTGGATGGGGTGAGCCGTGCCGGTGTCGAATGCGGCCTGCAGGCCTCGGGTTCCTGAGACAGAGAGGCAGAGGGAAGGGGCTAGAGGACCCCTGGACCCCGCCTTTCCAGGTAAGAGAGGCTTTCATCCTGCAGAGAGCCCCTTGGGGAAGACAAAGGAGAGGAGGACACGCTCTTCCGTCCTTCTAGGCCGTTCCCTGCCTAGGACCTGGTCCGCAGATGGGCACCCCCTCGCCCCCAGCAGCCCCGACTTCTCCACCTCTTGCCTTACTTCCTGTCTCTTGGGCCCCCTCCACACGCCACCCTCTCCAGCCCCCTTACCTGGGGCACACTTAACTTTTCGAGGGGGCTTTCCATGGTGGGCGCTGGGCCCAGGTCCTCCCAGGGAGAGAGCCTTCGGCTAGAGGGGGGCCGGCTCTGGAAATTGTGCACCACACAGGTGACCTTGGACAGGGGGAGAGGGGTGTGTTGAGGCCTAAGGCCAGGAACACAGGAGTCATGTAAATATCGTGCCCATTTTCCAGATAAAGAAACTGAGGCTCAGGTTTTCAAAAAGCGGTAACATTTTATGACACTAAAAGTCACTCCTCCCACCTAATAGGTAGTATTACTATTTACCCCCAACACCGGGACTGGTAAGGCAGAGTGGTGCAAGATTAGCTTTCATCCTGTCTTCATTTCAGTTTTTGTAGTGTGCAGGGTTTCACGCATACTAAGCTAATACCACTCTTCAGCTACAACCCAAACTCATTTATTTTCTTTTGCGGGGGGGTTCATTTGGATTTTTTTTTTTTGACACAGTTTCACAGTGTAGTTCAGGCTAGCCTGAAATTCACAGAGATCCTCCTGCCTCAGCCCCACAATGCTGGGATGACAGGTGTGTACTACCGTGCCCCATTTAGCTTTATTTAAATATTTAATATTTTAGTCAGGCATGATAGCACATGGCTGTCATCCCAGCACCTGGGAACCTGAGGCAGAAGGATCACAAAGTTCAAGGGTAGTTGAGTTCAAGGCCAGTTTGGACTATATATTTAGACTCTGTCCCAACAAAACAAAACAAGTTTGATATTTTGTACCTTGTAGACGTTTGGCATGAACCCCTACCCCATAATAGACATCGAACACAGAGACCACAGAACTACATCACTAGCCTGTTTTCATTTTTTAAAATTTGAGATAGGAAACCAGGTATGGTATTGCACACCTGTGATCCCAGCACTCAGCAGGCTGAGGCAGGAGGATTGCTGTAAATTCTAGAATTTAGGGCAAGCGTGAACTACAAGCGTGTCTTAAAAAACAAACAAATCAGAACAAAAAATTGAGATAGGTTCTCACTAAATTGTCCAGGTTGGCCTTGAACTTGCTGGGATTACATATATGACCACCAAGCAGACCATGACTTTTTAAATTTTTTTTAGATGGAATTATTTTTTCTAGACAGGCTCTTGCTATATAGTTCAGGCTGGTCTTGAACTCACTATGTATCCCAAACTGGCTTGGAGTTTGTGGTAATTGTCCTGCCTCAGCCTCCTGAGTGCTGGGATTGCAGGCCAAAGCCACCATTCCCAGCTTTGTTTATATTAGAACCCAGGGCCTTCACACACAGGAGCTACATCACCCCTACCCCCCCCCTTTTTTTTCCGACAGACTAATTCACTAAATTACCCTGGCTAGGTTTGACCTTTCCATCTTCCTGCCTCAGCCTCCTGAGTGCCTGAGATTATAGGCATAAGCCACCATACCACGCATGAATTTAATTTTTAAAGTATTTCATTAAAACGTTATTTATCTTGATCACTGAGTGTTCTGGCACTCGTCTCCTTAAATTTGGCACTGAAGGGATGCCTCATCCTGACCTTGGTGCTATTACTGTCCCATTTCATGGATTGGAACATCCCCGGCAGGGGCAGGTTAAAGGTCTCTCCTGGGTGCACACGGTGGGGGGGGGTGTCTACGCCTGCCTTGGGCTAGGAGGGACACGGGGTGTGGTGGTCTCCCATGCAAAATTGGGTGGTTGATGACTCACCAGAAAGGTGGCAATGGCTGCCCCGGTCAGGAAGCCGGCCAGCACGTCCGACCAGTGGTTGCGGTACTCGGCCACGCGGACCACGCCCACCAGGAAGGCGGGGCACAGCAGGGCCAGGCATAGGGAGGGCTTAATCAGGCGGGAGCCCTTCACGCGGAACACCAGTGTCACGTACATCTGTGCGGGCCACACTAGTTAGGGACAGGCGGAGCTGAGGTCCCCGATCCCTAGGGGACACAGCCTTTCTGGCCGGGGGCGTGGCCAGGAGGCAGGCCAGGATCTGGGGCGCCTGTGCTCCCAAAGATGGAGTCCTGTGGCCAAAGATGCTTCTTGGGTTAGGGTGTGGCCACAGAACCAAGGGGACCGAGTCAGGGCCAAAGGGGCAGTCCTGGAATCCCGAAAGGTGGCATCCTGAACCCCATGGGACCACTGGCAGGGTTAAAAGCATCTGAGGTCAGAAAAAAAGTCACGCCCTGTCAGCAGTTCCTACTCAGGGGCTGTGGCCTCAGGGAGCGAGCGGAGTCCCGAGCTCACAGCACTGCGTCTTGAACCCTCCAAGAGGTGGAGTCAATAGACTCTTGGGCGTGGTGTAACTGGGGCAAGGGGCGTGGCCAGACACTAAGGAGTAAGATCATTGGACACACCAACAGACTCAGGCTTGAGGGCATGGTCACACTGGGGGGGGCGGTCAGGGACCCAGGGATATGGCCCGCCCCAGGGCGGAGTCACAGGGGAGGCTTCCCGGAGTAGAGGAGGTCCCCGCCGCTCCTCTGGGTGCTCACCGCGGTGTAGGTGACCGCATAGGCGCAGAGGGCGGCGTCCTTGCAGGGGAAGGCGCGGCGTGCGGCGGCCACCAGGCTGGGGCTCCCCGCGCAGGCCCCCTGGTCCGTGACAAAGCGGTCAGGCCCTGGCCGGTCAGGAGAGGGCGGGGGGCAGCCCAGGGCCGTGTAGTTGGGGCGACACACGGACAGGAAGTGCGGCGTGGGGTTACCGGTCACCACCTGCCCCGCGTTGGCAAAGATGGTCGTGGTGAAGAGGCCAAAGGAGTACACACCTGGTGGAGGGGTGCCGACAGGGTCACTCTTGAGCACCCTGATTCCCTCAAGCCCTCCTCCTGGACCCTCCTTATGGCTGCATTGGGCCACCGCTGGGACCCCATTATCGCTGGGCTAAGACGTCCCTTTCTTAGATAGAAGTTTGGGTCTCCCACTCCCTGGAGCCCTCACTTTGGTACATCTGGCCTCTGTCCCTCTGGGGTTACCCACCCCATGTCTAGAATGGGCCTTCTTCCCTTGGAACCTCACTATAGCTGAGCGGGAACCCCTCAACAGCAACCAATCCAACAGGCCCAGGTCCGTGCCCGGGACTTCCTGGAGGCCCTAATGACATTTTGCTCCCCATGCTGTGACCAACTGTGACAAAAGCTCCACTGAACTGGTCTTAACTCCGGCCCTATGGCATCATGATTCTTGGCCACCATTATATTCCTCCTTTCCCACACAAGAATGTCCTGGTCTCATTTTGGGATCCTCTTCCTCCAGTTAACATCACAGATGAACCCAAGCCCCTCTTTGCCCCCTGAATCCCCCACCTCTGTGCCTGCACCCCTCCTGCTACCACAGGGCCTGCCCCAGTCTCACCACTCACCCAAGAAGCGGACCAGCCTCCGCAGCGGGGGGCTGAAGCGGCAGCAGGCCCCTGAAATGATGGTGCTCTCCCCGAGGATGGGGCTGGCTGAGGGTGGTGTGGGGAAGAAAGCCCGGGCCAACTCCCCCAGCAGGATCTGTGGATGGCACCAAGGTGGGGACTTCTTGGCCTTCAAGTCCAGATGGCCACCAGCCCCCACTGGGCCGTCCTGCCTCCTGGGAGGTGACCCCGCGTCTCACCGTGAGGGTGGGTCCAGCAGTGACCAGGGCATAGATGAGGGCAGGAGGTGCTCGGCTGGTGGCCTCAGGCCCCGGGTAGGGCTTGGCATAGGTGCTGTCATAGCAGAAGAAGCCCTGCGTGTGCACCGGGAAGGTGTCTGTGAACTCCAGGCGGTAAGCAAGCAGGACCACGATACCCAGCAGGACTGACTGTGCACAGCCAGGGTGGGAAGAGGCAGACAGGGAGAGAGAAGGTCAGAGGTGCGGAAGGCCAAGGAGGCAGAGATGCAGAGATGGAGGGAGAGACAGACAGACCCTGGACACCAGAGACCAGCTGGGCAGGGCGATACACGCCCATCATGCCAGCACTGGGGAGGCTGAGGCAGAAGGATCGCCATGAGTTCAAGACCAGTCTGGGCTACATAGTGAGTTTAAGGCCAGCCTGAACTATACAGCAAGACCGTGTCAAAAACAATCAGACAAAAAACTGGACAGAGACCAAGACAAAGAGGAGAAAGAGAGGGGAGAGAGGTAGGAAGGAAAGTGAAGGTCTCAGAAGAGATGGAGATAGGAGGGCAAGAAAAGCAGGAAAAAAGAGGGGACAGAGAGGAAGAGAAGGGGAGGGAAGGGAATAATAGGAAAAGTGGAGATGAGATTGAGGGGGAGAAAGATCATAGGGACCAGGCAGAGAACAGAGACAGACGGACAGACCAATGTACAATTCAGAGGGCAGCTTATGGCAGAAATAACCGAAGTATGATCAATACTGCAGATGCAACCCCTTCTGTGGGCAGAGTGTCCTAAGCCCCTCCCTTGAATGAAGTCATTTTTCTTTCCTAATGGTTCTAGCAGAGAGGACTGAAGTTGTGCCCATTTTATGGATGAAGAAACTGAGGCACTGCCATATGGATGGATGAGGCAGAGTAGGACCCTTCTGAGCCCAAGCTACTTCCCAAGAGAAAGGGGACAGCAGTGGAGATCCCAGGGTGACAGGGAGTGAGGTAGAAAAATTGCTCATTACTCAGGATGGGGAGTGAGCTGGGGAGGAGGAGGGGCAGGTTGGACAGAGTCGAGAAGACAGATGTGTCCCCTCCGGGAAAGGTCCTCACCTCCACAAAGACGAAGCAGGGGATGATGGAGAAGCTCCTCTTCAGGTGCGGTCTCCCTCCCGCCATGGCTGGGCCTGCGAAGGTGTGGAAGGGTGGGTGCTCCCGGCAGACTTCGGGGACCCTGGCCCCATCCCTGAGCTCCCATGGCCCCTGTGCAGAGGGCACCCCCGACGCCATCTGCTCAGCCTCCTCTGGGCTCCAGAGATGCTCCAGTGGTCCCTCCCTCCACAGCCTGCAAGGAGATTGTGACCGGGGCGGGCGGTTTGGGAGGACCCCTCCCCCTCAGCCTTTACAAGAGGCCCCAGCAGCCTCGTGGACATCCCTTCCCCCCATTTCCCCACTGGGGCCTCCTCTGTCCTCTTGGGCTTGGCATTTGGCATCTGGTGCTGGCTGCTGGGCTCTCCTCTCCCAGCTACCTCTCCCCCCGCTGCTCCCAGCCCTCTGCCCCTCTCCCAGCACTTGAGAGCAGTCACACCTCCATACCCCCACCCCCCAGATCTCACCTGTGAAAGCACCTAGGGCTTCCTACAGGCCACCCCCACCACGGCAGACTCACAGCCCCTGCTGGCAGCCAGCAGGGCAGGGACGGGCACCTCCATGGTGCAGGTGGGGAAGTTGAGGCGCAGGCAGGTGACGGTAGGCACTCTGCGTCCAGCGCTCCATCCACAGGTCACTCTGCAGTGTGATACATAGAGTGACAATCACCAAAGGTCCTAGAGGCCCAGAGCCACCAATGCTGGGACTGCCAGTGTGCAACCCAGCTGGAGCTTTTATCCCGGACACCACACACACACACACACACACACACACACACACACACACACACACGGTATCTGTCACAATGTTGACCAGACACAAGAAAGGCCCGGCTCATTCACACACCCACGACACTCACCATCACACTCACACACACAAACGCGAGGTACAGTGCCCATGCCTGACACGGACACCCACATGGATCACACCTGTCCCCCACAAAACAGTCAGAGGGACCCCGCTGGAAGCACAGCCCCAGACCCTCACCCTGCCAGGGACTGAAGACTCGACACACTTGAGTTACAACAGTCACCTCACACGATGGGAGTCACCAAACCGGTCACAGAGTCACACCCCCATGTCCCAGGTGCTCGGTGACAGCCACACACGTTCACGGTCCGTTACCCACCACCCTGACCGTCATAAAAGACACCCAGCGCCATGCAGTCACAGCCACATGGTTAACCAAGGGCACATACATGCAGTGTGACACACACAGCTGCACGAGAAAGGCACACACGCCAGCATGCGGGAACAATTGCCATCAGAATGAGCACACGACAGCGGCAACACAATGACAGTGAAATGCACACAGCCATCCTGACCATGACAGCCACACGGCCACCCCAAAGAAAGCCACAACCCTACAACCGCGCACACACACATCAGCAGGCTGACACCCACCCAGCGGCAGCCACCCGAGACAGCCACACGCTCCTGGACGCACCCGAAGCCAACCGATGACAGCCACCGGACCACAGTTACACAACCACACAGTGACAACCACACGGCCACAGCCACCCACAGTCACCTCCGAGAGCTCTGCTCCTCAGGGACAGGGTCCTCGCTGCAAGCTCCCCTCCCCCAGCCCCATCCGCTGCCCCAGCTCGCCGCCTCCCCTCCCCCTCCTCGCGCTGTACCCAGAAAGACCCTATCGCAGGAACCGAGCTCCCCACCTGGACAGGCAGATCGAGGGGTAGGAGGCCGCCCCCGGGATGGGGAGGTGGGCGCCCCCAAGCCCCTCTCCCTTACCCCCGACTCGGCTATCCCCGCCGCTGCCTGAACCCGCTCCGCCTAGACAACCTGGCGCGGTAGGACCGACGGATGGGTGGCCCAGCGGGTGGACACCGGGAAGGGGACACGATCGATCCGCCGATCGGCCGGGCCGGCCGCACCGCGCATACTCTGAGCTGGGGAGGGGCGGGGCCTCCGAACGCCTCGTTTGCATATGCAAATAGGGCGGGACTCGCAGCGCTCATTAGCATGTCGGGCCGGGCCTCTCCTTGGAGGCGGAGCTAGTTAGCATAGATTCTGTAGCAACGGAGAAAGCAGAGGGAGAAGGACCCCAGGGTGGGGGCGGGGAGGGATCTTGGGGAGGGCGGGGTTTTGGAGCTTTGCACTGCGCCTCCAGCTCCCTTCCCTCTCTGGGCCCATTTCCCCCTGGGTGTCAGTGGCGGAGGCTCCGATCCTCTGGGGTACCCTCCCCCACCTGACCCGCACCGTCTCTGGGGTCTCTGCACCTTCCCTGACCCTGGGGATAACGGGGTGGGGCTTAGGGTTCCTGCACAGGAAGCAGCAGGGGCAGGAGTCGGGCGAGGAGGGTCTGGCTAGTTTATTTGCTCTCTGAGGGGTCTTCAGGGCGAGCAGTCTCCAGCCGCTCAAGCTGTGGAGAGAGAAGGCGGGTCAGGGGACCCCAGGATACCAGATGATGGATCCTTGCCCAGACGGGTCGGCCAGGAGCAGGAGGGGGAGTGGGGGGGCAGTTAGGGTTCCCACCGGAAGGGAAGGAGTGGCTCTTGCTGAAAGGTGACCCATCCCAGTGGGATTCGGGTTCCCAGGAAGAGAGCCCAGGGCTCAGGCACCGGTGTCCCCTGTTTCCTGTGGGAGAAACAGGTACAATTCCGGGTGTTCATGCAGGAATCCTGGATGTGACCCCTTAGTAAGCTCCCTCAGGATTATACCGTGGTGCAACTACTATGGAAGTCAGTGGGGAGATCCCTCAAAAACCTAAAATGAGAAAGTCCATTTAACCCGGCTACTCCCTTCCAGGGAGCTGCGTAAAGTTAAAGACATCGATCACCCACGCACCCCCATGCTTATAGCAGCGGAATTCCTAAGAGCTAAATCTCGGAGGTGGCCTATGCATCCATCAGCAGATGAATGCATAGAGTGTGGTATTCACACGCCGTGGAGTACTACTCTGTCGTGAAGAAGGAGGAGCTTGGTCATTCACAGCAAGATGGATACACCTTGAGATCGTAACAGCAAGTGAAATAAATCAGATACTTGAGCTTCAATATTGCATGGTTTCTCGTCTAGGAGAAACCCAAATATAAAGAGCAAAATAAAAAATAGATAACAGGCAGTTCTCAAACAGGAAGGGGACTGAGAGATGGGGGGGTGAAGTTAAAAAAGAATTGAGGTGTGTTATGTGCATGTACCAACTCCACACAGGAACGAAATCCCTACGCACTATGGACGTATGCTAATAAAATAAAAATTGAGGCACAGTGATTCATGATCACTATATCCTTATATGACCCAAAGTGACGCCAAATGGTGATGTCAGTGTACCTCCATTGACTATTTTTTTTCTGTCTTTTTGAGACAGGGTCTCACTGTGCAGTTCAGGCTGGCCTTGAGCTCACTTTGTAGCCCAGGTTGGTCTCAAACTCACAACGATCCTCCTGCCTCAGCCTCCCGAGTGCTGGGATGACAGGTATGAGCCACCACACCCGGCTTCAAGTCCCTTTTTTTTTTCTTTTTTTTTTTTTGGTTCTGGGGATCGAACTCACAACCTCCTGCTTGCCAGGCAGGCGCTTATGCCACTGAGCTAAATCCCCGTCCCCTCCAAGTCCCTTTTAAGTGAAGCTAACATTCAGTCTCTCACCCCTGAGGCTGGAGACCCTGTGGGGAGCCTCTGAGGACATGACAAGGCCATCAATGGAATTCTGCAGCCCGTGGACAGCAGACCTGTGGGGAGACAGACAGATGGGGCCACCCAGGGGACCCTGACTGCTCAGAGTGAGGACAGAAGCAGGGCCGAGACCAGGGAAGCCATGGTGGGCCGAGTCCTGGGAGGGAAGGGAAGTCCGTGTTCCGGAAGTTAGACCTGGAGAGAAACAGATGAGATGAGGGTTGGGGGTCAGAGGTCAGAGGTCAGGCTGGGGTCGGCAATCACCATATGTCACTCAGCTCTTTCTGGAGGTCATCCTTCCAGCCTTTGTTTCCTGGCAGTACCTCCTGGTCCTCGGGACAGGAAGATGTCTCATAGCAATGCTGTTGCTTCATCTTTGTCAGGACCTGGGGCCCCGGGGGAGGAGAAATCAGCCACAGTAATGTTGAGGTGAAGAGCAACCACTGTATGGAGTGCTTATTGGACATCAGGCCGCATGTAAACAAGCTGCCAGATCAGGAGAATCACCATTGTACCCATTATACAGAGGAACACACTGAGGCCCAGAGAGGTGATGTGATTTGCCCTTGGTCACACAGCAGCAAGTGGCAGAACTCACAGCTGAACCGGGCCTCCAGTCTGAAACCCTCACCCACCCCTACCCCCTGCAGCATCCCCCTGACCCCGCCACCCCGATTTCGCCGCCTACTTTGCGACACTTCATCTGCGTCCTCTGCACCTTCTGG